>JAKWBJ010000159.1:1050000-1245000 GCA_023159175.1 Wohlfahrtia magnifica | reverse complement strand
TATATGTATATATGTATATATGTATATATGTATATATGTATATATGTATATATGTATATATGTGAAGTGAAGTGCAAAAAAAACAGTAAAGAAAGAAAAAGAATGTAAAAAGAAGAAAGTTGAAGGTAAAGTTAAAAAAAAATTTTTTTAATTTTCAAACACTTTTAAAATATTTAAAAATATATATGTAATATATTTTGCTTTATCTTTTGTCGTGCTCTACTGGTGTTTTGAAAATTTTGCCAAGGTGAGTGCCAACTAAAAAATTCTTAACACTCTTGGTTATAGTCTTTGCTTTAAGCATTTAATTTTAAGTATTTTTTTTTATTTTTTCAGGGAAATAAATTCGCTTATCTCTACACCGCTAGTTGAAGCAACAACAACAATCGAAAACCCAATGAGTCATATACCCAAGCATGATGTTACTCTTTTTGGTGCGTGTTCTGACTTGACTGATCTTAATTTACCAACCGAGCTGGATATCTTGAGATATTCACCCTTATTCCATTTAGCGTCATCAATACGAAACGATGTAGTTTTGCGTCGGTTGTTGTAAATCGGTATGCCCATCATCAATATCAAATTTTATCGATAAGCGTCGATGCATTTTTCGTATGCCGTACGCAACGTTAACGGCGACATCGATTTAAATTGGCTCTTGTTTTGTCGTCGGTCTGGCTTGTGTCGAAACAGTTTTAGAGTTTTTGATTTTTTTTTTTTTTTAATAGAACAATTTTAAGTTAAAAAATGGAAAAAGAAAAAAAATTACAAACAGAATTCAGTTTAATAAATTAGTGGAGGAGATGGAAAAAAATCCACCGCTTGCCAAGGGTTTACAAAAGGCAGCCTTCCTAGTGACTTCAAAGAGCAGTGGGAAAGAATTGCGACGATATTAAATGCTCTTGGTCCACCGAAAAGAGCAGGTGATGGTTGGCAAAAGGTGAGATAAATAGTTATAAAAAGATTATTGAATAATAAAATTGATTTTAAAGGTTTGGCGGTATTTAAAAATCAAAGTGAAGAAAAAATTAGTGGCAAATAAAGCAGAGTGTACGTCGAGTGGGGGCGGAATTTATAAACAACTGATACTTAGCCCGCTGGAAGAAGCCGTGGCTAACCAGCTTCAATTCCAGAAGCAGCTGAACCCAAAAGGATCTGTTCAGGGAGTGGAATTTATTGAACATGAGGATGTGGAAATAGAAGTTGTGGAAAGCAACGAATTGGTTCCTCAAAATGAAAGTGAAATACTGCCAGCTTCAACTTCTATACAGAGCGCCGAAAATTGAAGAAAGGAAGAAAATCTACCTCGAAGAAACCAGGATCATCAAATGATCACTACGAACTGCTCCAAAAGCATAGTGATGAACAGGCGCATATGTTAACAGAAATGAATAATTCAATGTCATAAATGAAAAGAACCCTAAAAGATTTAAGTAGATACCAAAAAGATTTAGTAGAAATAGAAAAGAAAAAATATCAGTTATTACTGGAGGAAATGAAAGATAAAAAGAACAGCATGAATCCGAAATGAAAATTAAAAAAAATTAAACTATTAATCAAGGAAAAAGAGTTGGAGAGACTGAACAAAAGCTAGACAAATTTCATAGTTTATATTAAATTGTAGGTTCTTTTTATTTTTTATATTTTTGTGAATATTTCGTTGCCCTTCAAAAAAAAAAAACTGAAAATAAAAAAACCAGCTGTCTAAATTGTTAGAGATGTGCTTTAAAAATCGATAAACCATCGACATCGTTACACTGCTCTTATGGCATACTAGTTTTGTACTGAATTGATGACGATGTCGATAAAATTTGAGATTGATATTAAATTGATGACGATGACGACGACGCTAAATGGAATAAGGGTGATTATTTTTACTTGAGCGAACATGCTAAAACAGAACAAAAAAGTTTTCCTATAAATCATTCACTACTCAAGTATTAAATAAATTGATTGGAATTTGCGAAAAACTAGGTATGGAAATAATACCGAAAAATAGTGTACTTGTTAAAATGAATAGATTGCTCAACAAATACCAAGCCGAAGGCAAGCAAAGACACTATAACCCATTTCCAGAGTTTGTAAAATCTCTGAAAAAATTTTTTTACATTGGAAAATGTAAATGCAATTCGGAGGCATCTGCACATACGGATTACTTCCAAAACGCCTCAAAGAGTTTATGCACGATCGACATAATCAGAGAAGACTAACAATCGATTCATTTGTGATTGAAAATTAAGAGCAAGGAGCAACGGTTAAGTCATCAATGACTACAATGCATTCCGATGATTCATCATACGTACCGCCATCGGTCGAAGAAGATATGGATAGAAGCAATGGTTCACAATACACAGAAAGATACGATACTGCTACGAGAGATAAAATTTATGGGAAGTATCATACTAGGATGATAAAAGAACCGCATCTTGTTATTTTGAGAGAACCAAGTTCTCCATTGATTGGTTACGAAGGACTGGAATATGAAACGGCTGAATACAGAACACCAAGTTAAATGATTTTTTCAACGACAAAAATATATCACTGCATTAATTGGTATATGCACTAATGGTGAGCCAACAAACACTGGAATTATACGACGATTTGAATTGCTGTTAAAAAGACCATTGCAATGGTTCGTTTGCCTTCCACACTTTAACGAACTTCCGTTTCGGCATTTGTTCCAAGCTTTGGATAAAGCAACCAACACTGGACTGAGGTCGGCAATCGGAAAACTGAGGAATCAAATCGAAACTTGTGAAATTCTTCCGGTAAGTAATTGCTATCACTCATTTATTATAATTACCAACCGTTTTTAATTATTTGACTACCTTAATTTACTATTTTCAGGTAGTGGACGGCTTTCAGAAAATTGCGTTGAAAAATATGCACCCTGCTCCAAAAAAATTGCATTTTCCACCGATTCGAAGTACTTTTACGACGGTGGATCTGAGTAATATCAAACCAGGGAAAAGTGTACATTATCACTGGCTCACCACGGCCGCTAGATTATTACGATTATATGTGACAACGGAAAATTCATTCGAAAATTTACGGATTCTGGTTGAATTTATAATTAATTGTTATGTGCCAATGTACTTCAATATGAAGTATTGACGATAGTGTATTATTTTCAAGTTCATTAGTTTGTCACGGTTTCTACAACCACCTTTACACAGTATTGTCAATCAATTAATTAAAGATAATTCATATTATGCGCATTCGGAAAATACCTTGCTATCAATGTTGTTTGATGATAGCAAAGAAAAGTTGTAAAGATAATTCTACGCTATCGAACCGATGTTGAAGACCCAACGTAAATTAGAGCTTATAAAAAAAACCAGATATAAGCTTTCATTGCACAAATTACACTGAAATGATCAATTTGAATGATATAAATAACGTATTTGAACCACTATTCACGCGAAGCATTCCGTACAATACATTGAAAGAATATTTAAATCAAGATGATCCACCGTTTGATGATCTAAAGATTTCCTCACATACACAAG
The DNA here is from genome assembly GCA_023159175.1 of Wohlfahrtia magnifica. Classification (NCBI taxonomy): domain Eukaryota; kingdom Metazoa; phylum Arthropoda; class Insecta; order Diptera; family Sarcophagidae; genus Wohlfahrtia; species Wohlfahrtia magnifica. The sequence continues at coordinate 1,241,491 of JAKWBJ010000159.1, read as the reverse complement.
AAACGGAATGACATGTTCAGTTGCTAACTAGCGTTTCCAAAAGAGTTATACCAGTAAATGTAGTCTCTGTTATAGCGACGACATCAAAGAGCCGTGCGAAATTGCTCAGACTTAAGGTCAAAAAGATTTCAAACAATAATTTTGTTAGTTTCTTTTCTATTATTAGATTGTATTAAAAAATTAAACTCTCTCTTTTGACACTAAAGTGCCAAAAATGCTTATTTTTGAATTTTTTGTATTGGAACCGCCCAGGGAGGTTCCAGGGGTGTGCCACTAGCATGAGTGGGTCGACACTCCAAAGCTAGTGGTGGTCGGTCATACATTTAGAATCGATTATGGCACTGTAAATGGGTCAAAGTGTGATTTTTAAAAATTTGAACTTTGGGTCAAAATAAGGAGCATCAGAATTAATTTTATAAGTGTGGTTCCTTGGACAAAGTTTCTTAGCTTGATCCCTCGAATATGATTTTCATTAAATAGAAAATAAACAACATATAAAACAATGCACGTTGTGACAGCCCGAACAAATTTTTGGAAAAAAGTTCATTCTTTAAAACGAGAATTAAGGAAAAAATTTTATGGGATTTGACGAATGGCGGACCCTCAAAGAACAAACTTCAAACTAAACAAAAAAAAAATATAAACTTTAGCTTTTATTCTAACTTTGAACAGTTATGATGTATGAATGCCATCAATTTTATTATTTTTCTTTACGTTTAGACATACATATGTATTTATATATGTGTCGTTAAATTACATTATATTATATACATCATGAATTAAAACAATCCGAAGGCTGTAGGACCAATCAAAAAAAAATCGAATTTTTATTTACCTAAAATATCAAAATTTCTTTTTTCAAGGCTATGATCTTTTTCGTTCCACATAACGCTGCTCACCAGAAAATTTTTTTTAAACTTCAGACCTACTTTATTGTTTTATGCAAGTAAATAATACGGTGCGACAAATAAACACCCGTGATGTAAAGCTATATTTCAGATAGGCGCTATCGAGTACGACAAAAAACTGTGTTTGAAATTTTTTAAACACCTCCGAAATCTGGAGATACGGATAAAAAACCGGTTTTTCGTACATTCATGAACTTGTAAGCTAATAACTTAGCGGATTTGGATAAAAGAGAAACAAACCTTTTAATTAATATATATTCCGTTTCGGTGAGAAAGTTGTTAAACATTCAGGGTAACTTTATATTATGTGATAATTTGAAGAGTAAGCACCGCGACTGGGGTTGCTTTAGTGCAAATTGTTATGGTAATTTACTAAGCGACTTAACCTATCATTTTCCATTTACTATAATGTTTCGAAGTAGCGCTACACGGATACTATCTTCTGTGAGGTCCCGTCCTTCAACTTTGGATCTTGTACTTACGAATAATCCGGAGTATCTATCTCAACCAGTGGTTTTGAATGCACTCTCATCTGATCACTTACCTGTTACATTTAATTTAAATGCCTCTGTTCCTTTTTTGAGAAATATGAGGCTGAATTATAATAAGACTAATTGGTGGTGATACTCTGAGAAACTTGATTCATTACTTCCCATTGACCAACATGACAGGGACAGCAGTACTGTGGCTGTTCCACATTCTTATTCAAATTTTATAAGACTACCAAGTGAAATTATTAACCACATTAGGGAGAGAAACTATTATAGACGTCAGTGGCAAAGATATAGATGGACAACGGATCTCGATGAGTATAAATATTATGACCGTTTGGTAAAAAATTAAATTGGACTTATAAAAATGCCAATGGAATGAAAGATTACGTGGACTTGACACGCGCTCAAGGCCCTTCTGAAATATCACTAAAATTCTGAGGAAACGTGTTTCCAATATTCCTTCTTTAGTAGGTTTAAACAGACCTACAAATACTGACTGCGACAAGGCTAATGCGTTTGCTGAAAATTTTTTTCAGAATCATCATGTCTCGGACCACCTTGGCTGTCCGACATTAGAGCAACAAGTCGATAACATCTTAATCTATAACAGTTTTCTTAACCATATAACACCAGGCTCGGAATACATTTCAGCGGATACAATAAGAGGCTTATTAAAGGATCTCAAGCCACGTAAATCTTGTGGCTTAGTTGGTATTAAAAATGAGTTTTTAAGGAAACTCTCGTTTTGTGGAATAACATATCTAATATGTATTAGCTTCAGTATTTCCCTAAGTGTTGGCGTATTGCTAAAGTAATTACAATTCTAAAACCAGGCAAACCTAATAATGAAACGGGAAGCTACGGACCAATTAGCTTACTCAGTAGCTTGGGCAAAATGTATGGGAAAATCTTGAAGGATAAATTATTTCTTTTTATTGATGAAACTAATATTATTCCCAGGGAACAGTTTGGTTTTCGTCCCTTTCATAATAAAACACACCAAATCAAGAGAATTTTAAATTTCGTGAAAAAGTTTACTGCCTTGGTACTTTTGGATGTTGAAAAAGCTTTTGATTCGGTGTGGCATAAGGGCTTTGTATATAAATTAATTTCATATGGTTTTCCATATTATCTGGTAAGTATCGTACAAAGCTTCTTGACAAACCGTAAGTACAGTGTTTTTATTAACTCTTCATAATCTGAATACTTCCATATTGATGCTGGTGTTCCTCGAAGCTCTGTTTTGGGGCCTTTGTTGTACATTCTATATTGTGCGGATGTTCCCATAATGCATGTATGTAACTACGCTTTTTATGCCGATGATACTGCAATTTACTGCTCTAATGAATCACTACAATCTATTCCTGATAATATACAGCAAGTTCTTAACAGCATTTGTCGATACTTTGTTAAATTGAAAATCAAAATAAATGCTGAAAAATCACAAGCTATCTTTTTCACAAGAAACAGAAGTTCTTGTAACCTACCCAGTTCAAATTTATCTATAAATGGTACAGGTATCCCCTGGTCTAACAATATTAAATATTTAGGAGTTTTTCTAGACCGACGTTTAACTTTTAATGAACATACCAGTCATATAATCAGGAAATTTAATATTGCCATTAAAATGTTATACCCTCCCATCAATAGAAAGTCGAATCTTAACTCTGATAATAAGATAACCATTGTCAAGACAATTTTTCAGGCTATTGCTATATACGCATGTCCAGTTTGTGGAACATGGGCAGCAACACATGTTAAGAGAATCCAAATCAGCGAAAATAAACTTCTTAAAATTGTCGTGAATTAACCTTGGCACTATTCTACAAGACGACTTCATCGTCTTTGTAACGTAGAATACAAAAATATTCGTATTCAGACTATAATAAATAAATTTCAAACTTCATGCAGTCATTCAAACTATGACCAAATTGCGGATCTATATAAGGCCCTAACAAATATTAGTTTTCATATAAAATTCATTTTGCTTTTCTTACGGTTTTGAAACCGCTTCTGTTGTGTTTATTCCCCATGTGCATTGTTTCTTGTATGCCCTATACATTCCTTTTTTGATAATTTATTGAAGGTTTTACTGCATAATCATTTTCCTTCTCCGATGTAATTTATTATAAATCATTTGCGTGTACATAAACTGATAATTATTATTATAGATGTAAGGTAGCCTTAACCATCTCTCTTTAGATTTATTTTTGCATGTTTTTTATAAAAATGATTTTATTTAAAATAAAAAAATAACCGGTTATTCGTGTTAAATTAACCGGTTTATTCGGTATTCGAAAAATAAAGATTTTTAAAAAACCCTATTCGACAAAGCAAAAAAACCGATTAAAATCGGTCGAATAATAACTGTCCGATCTCCCTAATAGTTACTGACAGGAATGCCGACCGAATACAGTTATTCGTCCACACGTAAGAAGTAATTCCATAACTGTGTGTCTTAATTTTTTAAATTTCTGTCTTAATTTCATCAAAATTATATTGATACAGTTTTTCTATATTTTTTGATATAGTCGCTGGATGCGGCAGTAAACTTTCGATTTCATTTCCAAAAGTTGCCTAAGCAGAAATAAAAAGGCTTGCCGATTTTTGCAGTCCAGCATCACCAATTATATTAAATGGTCTGCAGTTTAAAAGAGTCCATTCACTCATTATTGTAGTATATATTATTTTATTTCCGTGTCTACCTCTACTTTTTCTACTTCAGATTGCTTAGCGCTAGCTATCATATACGAGTAGCACTTATGTATGCCGAACTAAGTTCGACATACTTTAACTAAATTTATATACATATATTTAAACATTTCCTACACCCAACAATATTGAGAATTTGCTGCCATTTGAGTCCTCAATCATACCAAAAGTACTCCACACCATGCTCTTCTTTTTTTTTTTTTTTTGACTAAATTTCTATTTCCCGGCTATCAATATATATTTATGTATAGTAACGAGCATTAAAAATTAAACCCTGCGTGTCGTAATCTGAAATTGCATTCTATTACTAAAAACGGCGGCATTGCCAGAATAAGGATTTTATCATATTTTTGATGATTTTTTTAAGCAAACTATGATTTGATGATTTTTAATATCAAATGATGATTTTTTTCGTTTTAACAAAATATAATTAAAAAAGAATATATGTACATATAAATAAAAATCAGAAGTTTTTAAGGCAGCGTTGCCAGTATGATGAATTACGTGTCAATCAACTTGTATTTTATTGTTTTTGTTTGCTATGTACCCTGTATCTAATCCACAGAAATGTATTATTGTTTCCGAGCATTAGGAATTAACTTAGAAATATAATTATTAAAAAAACGTATTTTTGAAAATTTCATAAGAAGAAGACGAATTTAGTACGAAAAAGTATCAATTATTTATGTAAATATAGTTTTGTACGTTCAATGTACTTTTAATGAAACTTCTTTAGATGAAAACTGTGTGAAAGCTATAAAATCAATGAATTTGTATATAAAGAAATTTTGATTTTGACGTGATTTGAACGATTTTGTTTAATAAGAGCTTTCATGCATTGACCATTTAAAAATTATAAATAAAAAAGCTTTAGAATTCCATTTCTTTCAAATTTTGTTCAAAATATATAATATATCTTCTGAAAACGTTGGTCGAATATACTCAAAAGTCAATTTAAATGAGAACAAATATCGAAATAAAGTACATTTTAAACACAGAAAATTTTCAATAATGAATGAATTATTTGTTAAGAGTGATAAGTTAATTTATGCCATTTTCTTCTTAAAGGTTATTTCGTATAAATATAGCCCGAGGCTACGACATATGTGGTTCATCCGTCAGCTCCAATCCTGATATGCTTTTACCAGCATATCTTCCTTTATCTCACTAATAGCGCCTGTGATGTTGTCTTACGAGGATGGACTTATAGTTGACTTGTCTATATACGAGAATCTAGTCTAGTGGGGTAATCATCGCAAGGTACCTTGTTCCATTTACTGTAACGTTGGAATTATCAACGTTCCTGAAGAAGTACGGTCCAATGATGCCACCAGCTTACAAGGCCGCACCCAACTATACACTTTCAAGGCCTATTGGCAGCTCTCGAAATGCCGCTGCCTGCTCTTGTTGACGTACCCATTGAACTAAAACTGTGATTTGTCGCTGAAAATAATTTTTCGATATTAAACACATTCCTCATACAGCATGAATTTTGATTCTAACATTCATAGATTTGCATGCGTTGTTCGTTTGCTAGTCTATTCATGGCATATCGCGAATATTTTTTCGCATTGAAAAGCTAAGTAGCAAAACAAATCACACTATAAATATTTTTAATTTTAGTTCATGCTTAGTTTATATATCTGTTTTTTTATAAAATTAATTGATATTACTTATGTGTTTGAATAAAAAAATTATGATTTTTGGGTTCAACATTTCGACAAATGATGATTTCCTTTCCAAAGTTTCTGGCAAAGCTGAACAACGGTATCCAATTCAAATTCCCTTTTGTATTTTTTATTCTTTACAAGGAAAGGAAGCAAGCTTTATATCAGTTTATTATCTTTTTTAATTTGATCACACTATTTTATTAATTTATTTTGTGCAAGTAAAAAAAGTGCAACATGCTATTAAAGTAAGCAAATCATATAAATTATTTAAAAAAATAGTTTCATTCTAAAAGTTTTTTGTATTTTACAAGAAACAGTTATCAAACGATAGCAAAGTGACAATAATAAAAGCTTTGGAGGTAGGAATGGCGATGAGCAAAGTTAATCGAATTTTCTCCAAATGTCACTCTTCTGGAAGTGTAGACAAAAAATAGAAAGTCGTCGCTAAAGAAATGCTAAGGCCAATAAAACTTGATCGACGAAAAACGGCAGTAGGTGCTGCTAGTTACGCAAAAACACAAATGGGCGTCCCATTTAGCGTACAAACCGCTAGACGCAGATTAAATGAAGTCAACTTATTTGCCGGACCTCCCTGTAAAAAGCCACCAAAAAACAGAGTTAATAAGAAAAAGCGTCTTGACTTTGCAGAGCGTCACTTAAACTGGACAACAGAGGATTTGGTTAAGGTGCTTTGTAGCAATGAAAGCAAATTTAATTTATTCGGTTCCAAGAGCATAAATATATTCGCAGGCCACTAAATAGGGGATTTTTGCCCAGGTCTTAGCCAACCGAACACGAAATCCTTCGTTTTTTTACACATTAGGCACAAACAATGTTGCCGTTTCGGTTATTTGAAACCGAAATTGTTTATTTTTCTTTTTAGTGTTTACATGTAGACTTTTTTAATTTGGTTAATTTTTTCTCAAAGAAGAAAATATATATATATATATCTTTCGATGGAATGGGAAAAATAGATTTATACGATTGTTAATAAATGTTTTAATTTCTTTTAATGCTTATTGATGGGACATACATGTATATATATTATAATAATAGATTATGTCGTTACAAAGCGGAAAATAGTGCAGAAGAAAAAACTAAACTATCTCTTTGTTAGAGTTACAAAATGACACATTTGTTATATCAATTAATAGAAATAAAACTGCTTAAAAAAATTGGTTACTTGTTTATTAAAATTTGGTTACGACTAGGGAGATAGATTATTCGACTTTTTTAAGCCGGTTTTCGAATAATTCGAAAAGTAGCACTTAAAAAAACCGGTTTTCGGTTAATAACAATTCAAATAACCGGTTAACCGGTTCTTTTATTTGATTAAAATTTTTCCTTATTCTTAAAGCGCAGACCTGGACCACGTCGTTTCAAAAGTAAGCAGAAGCTGATGGAGAGCTTAAAATTAAAGTGCCAATCAATACTAACAATAATTCTAACAAATATCATAAAAACTATGCCAAAACGGTGTGCGGAGGTTATAAAAAACAAAGTTTATTACACAAAGTACTGAAAAATGCTTAAGTTTCGAACAGCTACTTAAGGAGGTAATTTCGATTTTGTTGTATTACTTGGTAGAGAATGGAATTAATTAATTTAAGTGCCTAAAATAACATAAATTAAATGTTTTATTTTGAATAAATCTTTTAGTAATATAAGAGTCCTTAATTGCCTCGACAAGAAAATATTCTTGGATTTCGAGCAGCACTGTATGTAAATTTATGCATCACGTATTTAATAGTATGTGTGTCACTGTGGTATGTTAGGTAAGAACCAACCTTCCAACCAAGAAGTCGTCGGTTCAATTCCAGGTTACACCAATCTCAACAGCGATATCACCTCACAACATTAAAGATTTAATAAAATAATATTTTCCTATTTCATGGAAAAACATTGTCGTACATAAATATACAAACACTTACTAAGAATATTTACAATCTTTCACTTATGAACCTTAATTTTATAAGTATTTGAACTTTTAATAACGGAGAACTTTGACGAAATTTTGAAGAAAATAAATGAAGGATTATACAAAGTGCTACGAAAAACTGGAAAAAGTGTTATATGGACTTGTTTTCTTCAATTGAAAAGAAGGATGAACCTATTTTACAAGACAGAGTATACTGCAAAATTGCCGAAATATTTTAAAATTTTTAAAGAATCAAGCATCAAATTTTATTAAGCATAAGTGCATTCATTCACAGCTTTATGACAGTACTCCAATTCAAATAAATACCGAGGAGAGAAATGCTTGCTTTGAAGCATTCATGGATTTTACTATAGAAGGCTGTCGACCTTTGAGTAGCGTTGAAGGTTCCGGTTTTCGAAAATTAATTCAAAAGTGTCTACAAATTGGTGCAAAGTATGGGGAAAATGTTGACTAAGACAGCTTTATTTTCGGCGCAAGGACATTGTCACGAAAAACCCAATTGATGGCCACAGAGAAAAAAAGAAATAAAATCACACATACAGCGTGCCACTATACACTTCAAAGTGAATTTTGAACTTGAAACATTACCTTAGAAATAAAATCGATGGAAAAATAAGCAGCCTTTTTGAAGAATTCGATGTAATTCGATGCAATTGTGGTTTCCGTAACTCATCGCAAAAGTAATATTTTAAGTGCACTAAGAGATTTTACAAGACTAAACTGTTCGTCTCATCTTTTCTCTAATGTCCTAACAGATGCTTTCGAATCTACAAATGAATTAAAATGCGTCCAAAAAAATTAGTAAAATACTGTTACGTTTTTCCTTTTTTAAAAACGTGTATGTATGAGTTTGTAGATTGGTTTTAGGTTTTTAATTAAAATCCTTTATTCAACACAGTTTTGTGCACCACTGCTTGTAACCTTTTTACATACAGGCAATAACAATTTTCTGCTCTTAATTACTCCGTCTGTTTACAATCTTGTAAACAACAACAATTACTTGACAGATCTTTCTACTTAAAAGTATTTGGTTGAAATAAGCTGTGACTAATTTTGTTCCTATATTTTTGGTTTTTTAGAGTGTAAGTTTGAGACTGAATAAAACTTTTTTTAATTTTTGAACATGTTCTATAAACTCGTATTAAAATTTATTTAATATGTTTTTTCGTTTCGACATTATATGAGCTTAATTATTTTTAAAGGTGCTGGCTGATATAAGCTGTGAGCCACTGTATATTCAACTAAGGGTAAGTTTTGTTATAACATGTTGTACGTCCTGTATTAACATATGGCTGTCTAATATGGTTTAACATTTCAGTTTACTGTTGGAAAAGCTAACGATTTTTTAAAGGAAATGTTTAAGATTATTTACGTCTCTACACAGAACTCTAGAAAGTCAATATATAAAATATGTATCAAACCAAAAGCTATATAATTCTGCAAAAGTAAGTAGAATAGACAATTTTATCATTCATTTGATTCAGAATTATATGTTAAACTGTACAAAAAATAATTTGATCTTAGCTCCGTACTATATCAATGATGAACATGTATATTAGGGTGGCCTTTAGATGTATGGAGGAAATTTTTTTTCAAGTTAGAGACTATAACTCCCCCTTAAAATGTGAGGTTTTTTATAAAAATACGTTTTACAAAAAATTGTGGGCGTCTAATAAAGGGCAGACGTGGCGCATCGCTTCTCAAGGTGACCACTGTTGGTAAAATAATTAAAAAAAAAAAAAATATTTGCTTTAGAATACGATACTGATATAACTTTTTTGCTATAATTTTTTTTAATTTACAGTAATTTGCTTATAAAAGCTTTTGTAGAAGTAGATTCTAAATATTACCATGTACATCCATTGATACATATATTTTAAAATCAAGAGTCATCAGTATAGATCTCCAACGCATCGCCGGGGATGACCGAGCCAGAAGACCAGTCTTCCCTGTCAGGCATCACAGATTGAAATCCCACATCCAGCACCGGTCCGGATGGTACATAATCCATATCATCCAGAATTCGGGGTTCCTCCCACAAAATCGAAGAGTGCCCAGAGGGAATAATACGCCACCGTGACAGGGCGTTAAGTCTCACCGCCACAAGTTTTGCCTCTTGTCTGACAAGTATACCTGAAGAGAGCCAACCCAGCATGACAAAAAGCACCCTATTGGAGGTATTACGTAACGCCTCTGTAATCTGAATTGCCGCAGACCTCCTGGACCTTATCCAGGAGCTTGATTTTGCAATGTTTATTAAGGGCGGTCCACCAAAAGATCGCTCCATAAAGAAGGTTAGGCTCAATAACCGTCATATAGATCCAGCGAATGACGCTGTATTTAAGGCCCCATTTGGCCCCTACTGTGCTCTCCTACAGCAGTAGGTCGCACAAGTCGCCTTACGAGCTCTCTCAGCTAAGTTAGCCTTCGAACTTAACTTGAAATCAAGAATAAGGCCCAGGTATTTGATAGTCGAACTCAGACTAAGCCCGATTCCATCCACACTGGCGGTATAAAGCGATGTACTTTATACCGAATACAATGCCCAGGGCAAAATTCAGCTTGTCCGACAGTGTCTGTGGACAAATTCCAGACACTGCGATGGCGATATCATTCGCATAGGCGACGATTCTATCACCAGAGGAATCAAGTCGAGTGAGGAGCGTATTAACCGCAAGATTCCATAGGAGGGGTGAAAGAACACCCCCTGAGGAGTGCCACTATTCAACATTCTCTGTCACTGTACGTCCCTAAAAGAAGGTGACCAGTCGAGTCTTAAACAGCAGCTCTATGAACCCAATCAGGCCAGAATCAACACCAAGCTCACGTAGAGCTCCGACGATCGAGTTGGGACAGACATTATTGAAAGCCCCCTCAATATCAAGAAATACAACAAAGGTGTATTTATTCCCTGACATGTAGGGACTTTTCCACTTGCGAAATTAGTGAGTGGAGCGCTGTCTCAATTGATCTACCCCTCGTATAAGTATGCTGAGAGGTAGACAAGCACGAAGGACTGATAAAGTTCCTAAGATGTATATCAAGAACTCTCTCTAGTGTCTTCAACAGAGAGACTAATGGGTCTGAAGTCATGAGGATTAGTATGTGATGATCTTCCAGCTTTGGGAATGAACACCACTTTCGCACTCTTCCAACAAAGAGGAATATAACCAAGGTCCAGGTAAATAAATTGCCAACTGCCAAGGTCCTTCCCGCACTGTATGTCAGCTGGAATAATGCCATCCAGTTCGGGGTATTTGAAAGGATCGAAGAAACCAATCGCCCAGTATAGTTGATCAGAAGTTATCTGCAGTGAGGAGTCATGCCTGTTTATGGGTTCATAAATTTGGGTGACAACCATGTCCGTGAATGGAACACTGCCCGGTAAGTGAGTGTTCAGAAGTAGGTCGAGCGTATCAGCAATTGAGCTGGTTTGGCCACCGTCAGGTTTCCGAATGCAATCGAGAGATCTGTCGATCTTTGCTTCTTCTGCGGACCGTCCGGTATTGAGGAAGCGGAAGACCGCTAATCCACATGGAGCTTAGTCCAGGCCGGTCTACCCTTTTGGTCCTCGGTTAGAAGAGCCGGGTAGACTGAGCCTAACCTGCAAAAGATTCGGGCCACCGATCTCCACTTCCCATAAGCCCTTAGACTAGCGCTTATCTTAGCGTGTGCGTGGACAGGAGAGTCGGTATCCGAAGGAGTTTTAATACCTTGCACTGAAGTTGAAGACTTGATTGCCAATGTCTTAGCGCCAGTTGAAATGGAATTTTTTGGTTCTGGCCGATTCAGACGTAGACGGTGCATAAACCATCACTGAGTCTGCAGAGCCAGCTACAGCAGAGGTACCTGGCTTAGGGGTGACCTTGGTTGGCATTTGCAGTTTTCAAATCTGCTAACAGAGGCCTGCAAGGGCTGGCACCAGCCTTCATGGAGTGAGGTGCTCAGAGTCAGACCAGTGCTAATCGGGAGTCTTCTCAACCGAACCTACACCACGAGGAGGCGGTCAACCTACACCCCTACGAGTTAAAACTACACAAAAAACTAAAAACAAAAATCATGATGAAGAAATTGGATAGTAAAAATTACTTAAAATCCCAGCAATAGTATCTGGAATATGGAAGCGACAAGCGGAAATAGTTTATGACCTATTGCATACTGTTCAAATATTCATCAGATTTGTAGACACTTTGAACAAAATTGATAATATTTACTTTATGACTGGAATAGACGATCATTAAGTGTGCAATGCAATTGGGAGTGTATTAATTATTATTATATTTGCATCTCAAAGTCTTAAAGTAAAACAACCACGTTATGATTATAAAGAACTTTTGGATTAAGTGTAGTTTTTCCTGGTGCTACAGTTTCGCTATTTACCTTAAAAATGTCTGGCGCATTTCATCATGCCCGTTGGATGTGGAAAGCTATCATTGCATTAAGTTATATCTATTTCAAAATGAATTTAAAATGACAATTGGTATTAGCATGTATTAGGGACATTTGTAGAATATTTGTTGTAAGTGTGTACCTAAAAAATTGGATACGAGCATCTGTTGCAGCAGAAGCTCCTATGCAGGATTTAAAATGTCTTAAAGATTTGCATGATATTAAAAGTAAGATAAATCAAGATAAGTCGTGCATCAATAAGGAAATTAAGTAATCATATGTGGTATTTGACTCCAGAAACAGCAGCGTTGACCTTCTTTGATCTAAAGGTATCTTTAGGTGGTGCAAGCTCTGGATAATCCTACTAAATCCGAGTTAAAAATTGATAGTAAAACCTCACACAATAAGCCGATATCTTAGAAGAATATCGAATATTTTAAATCACATAATCTTTTTCAAAGGTTTGGTATTCCAACAGAATTTTTGAACAAAGATCCAAAAGTTTGGGGAAATTAACCTAGTTTTAACGTTGATCTTAATATCGTTCGAAATATGAAAGTTGTAAATGATTCGACAGAACGAGCAGAAGATTTTAATTTAGTTTTATCCAAAAATTTAGCAGAAAAAGAATTGATAGTTCAAATTTTAGCGGATTATCGGAAACTCTATCCTGATGTGAACAAATGTTCTCTTTTTAATCAAAATAATATAAACGGTGTTTTTTTTAGAGGTATTGAACTTTAAGTTGCAATATTCGATTGACATGAATTTTATTTATCCGAAAGATAATCGTGTGGCATTACATTTTAAATATGATTTCTGGCATATGACCGCCACGGCTGGCGTGGATGTAGTCCAATCTGGACGTCCAATTTTCGATGACTTTTTCCAACATTTGTGGCCGTATATCGACAACAACAATTGTGGCTTTACCGCATAGACCAATGACTTTACATAGCCCCATAGAAAGTAGTCTAGCGCTGTTAAATCACAAGATCTTGGAGACCACTTCATAGGTCCAAAACGTGAAATTAGGCGGTCACCAAATGTGTTTTTCAATAAATCTATTGTGACACGAACTGTGTGACATGTTGCGCCGTCTTGTTGAAACCACATCTCCTGGACATCACGGTTATTCAATTCAGGAATGAAAAAGTTTGTAATCATGGCTCTATACCGATCACCATTGACTGTAACGTCCTGGCCACCACCGATTTTGAAAAAGTACGGACCAATGATTCCACCAGCCCATAAAACGCACCAAACAGTCAGTTTTTCTGGATATAACGGTGTTTCCACATACACTTGAGGATTACCTTCACTCCAAATGCGGCAGTTTTGTTTGTTGACGTAGCCATTCAACCATGAGTGCGCTTCATCGCTAAACAAAATTCGCTTATGAAAATCGGGAACAACGGTAATCTCGTTTTGGGCCCATTCGACGAATCTACGCCTTACTTGATGATCGTTTGGCTTCAATTCTGGCTCGAGTTAGATTTTGTAAGCACACAAACCAAGATCCTTCTGCAAAATCTTCCATAAAGTGGATGGACACAGATCCAATTCCTGTGCTCGATGGCGGATGGACTCATTCAGGTCTTCCTCAATGCTACGCTCTACAGCAGCAATAGCTTCTTCTGTACGCACCGCACAGCATCTCTGGGGATGCGAGATATCAATGAGAGTAAACGTGGTGCAAAAACGCACAGAACCATTATTTTCGAAACAAAATTGCACTATTTCTAAGCGTTGTTCAGGCGTGAGTCTATTTATGATGAATTGCCAAACCAAACTGAGAATAAATCACTTGACAGCTGTTAAATCAGTTGCCATCTTGAAAAGTCTATAACTCTATAAAGAGAGGGAGGTCTTTTTTGAAATTTTATTTCACATAAATCTTTAATGTATCTTAACATATTTAGTTATTGCAATTTTAAGTATATCTCATTAAAAATAATGATCAAACTAATACTTGAGAGCTAGACTATGTGACTATGTATGTACATATATTTTAAAAGATAAATCTCAATTAGTATAACGGCTGTATTCATAAAAAGTTATAAAAGCTTTATAGAGGCTTATGTCAACAAATTTTTATTCATATACGAAAAATAGTCTTATTAAGCTTTTATTGGTGTGTACCTTCTTTTAATAAGTTGAATTTTGTATTTTTGTTTTCAATTTTTCAATCTGTTTTTGACTAAACAAAAAACAAAATAAAATGTATACAAAAATACATATGAAGTGTGTATTTACATATGTATGTATGTAAATTTATTGTGAAACAAATGTTTATAAATTCGGAAAATAGGTAAGTATAATGCTATGTTCACACTTGTGTTTTTAAACGCGTTTCACATTACATATGAGATGTTTAAGAATGACGTTTTGTCAGCTGTTTTATCAGTGCTTGTAAAAAAGTTTGAAAAAATTAAAAATATATAAAAAATTGGAAAAATATAATGATGGAATTATCAGCGGCATATTTCAGTTTTCCTAATGACGGAATTATTAAATTTCTACCAAAAGTTCTTCTTCCTGATCTGTTCAAGGCTTCTTTCTTTTCTTTTGCTCATGGCGTTTGGTTGTTTGTTTTGGTGTTTGTTGTTTCCGATTATTTTTTTTTAATGTGCGGCCATTGAACAATACGATACGTGTTTAATAATAACAATTACATACTGAACACACCCTAAAATTAAATGTAACCCTGTTATTTCCGTGTTTAACGAAGTGTTTAAATCTAAAACATCTCATTTGAGAATTAACAAAACACGTCAATGTATGGTAAAACATCTAAAAATATTTAATGCTTAAACACGATTGAGATGTTAAACATGATAGATGTGATAAGGTAGAATAGGATATGAAAGGTAATGCGACAAACCGTTTTTCCATTCAAAAGAAAAAGAGATATGTATGTAGTACACACATATATAAAAATAAGAAAAAAAAAATCGAAGCAAATCTTCATAAATAATTGCCCCTAGACCACAACGCAACCCATTGTAATTTCCACAATGTTACAAAGCCCTTTGTCAGTACTCAAACCAGGCGGTAAATCTCTGAAGAGTAGCACAGTAAGTGTACTACTGTTTCTATCTCCTCTACATCATAGCACAACCTTCAAATTTCCGGAATTCCGGAATTTATAAGCCCCCTTATCAATACTTACGGACTCATGCTCGACATTTCTAACTCATACTCGAAAGAACCCTTGATTTTAACATTCTCAGACTAAGCCACAGTGTCTTAACAACTCCGCATTCCCATCTGCTCTTTCTTAATGATTCGCTCTATCCAGAGTTCGTTCCTTAATGGATATAAAGAGCGCATTCGATAGAATTTGGCATGATGGACTGATTATCAAACGAAAAAAGTTTAATTTTCCCTTATACATCGTCAAAATCATTAAATCCTTTTTAGCTGATAGATCATTTAAAGTTTGTATAAAAGATACCTGATCAACACCTCGATAAATTCCTGCTGGAATATCACAAGGTGCACGCTCGGAAACGCGTTCTCTTCATCCTAAAAAGAAATGGAACCGTAACTATACAGTTAAGTAATACCGTTAAATATCTGGGGGTGTATTTAAACAAAAAACTGACATATGCAAGGCATATTGAATATATTGCTGTAGAGTTCACTATCCCTTACTAAATAAAAGGTCTAAGTTTATATCGAACTCAAGATTTGCTCTCGAGATTTTCACATCAAACAATAAAATTTGTAATAGACACTCAGAATCTCGTTTTTATTAATAGTATTTTGAGTATGATTTAATTAGAATTGTGCTTCTCATGAATTTAGCTTTTAATTTTTATAAATTGTTACGTGTGATAATACCATTAAATAAATAATATTAATCTCACATTATTTGTTCTTTTTTTTTGGTATTTAACACATTTTCTTTATAAAATAATTCATAAAATGTAGATAGAAAAGAAAATATTAAAAGACAATTCTTTTTCAAGTTTTCAATTTTTTAGTTTATTTTTTATCAATGCTTCATATTATTTTCTTCACATTTTCTTTACTTTTTAAACAATTTTATTATGTCACTTCTTTTATGAATTTTGAAAACAGTACTGCAAGTTATTTGTATCATCACTAAACCGAAAGTGACAACTAAAATGACATGCTGTTGCCAACAAAACACCAAAATCGCTTAATAGTTCATTTTCTTTTATTAAACATTTATGAATAACGGTTATATTGATAAGCAAAATAACATTTCACACTTAATTTAAGCAAAATATACTAAAGTATTATTTACAAACGAACTTTAGCCCAAAATTTTTATTTTAAATCAATTTTAAATAAACGAATTTTAAAGTTGGTTTGATTAAAGAATATACAATATTTAGAATGTGCTGTTAAACAAAGCCTAAAATATTTTTCGTTTTGTTTCTTGATGCGGCGGGTGAAGTCATTTGACATCATCATTTACTTCCTAACCTCAAATATGCCCACCCTGTAAAAATAAAAGCATGAAAATAATTTATATATGCATATTTAATTACAAATGAGAAAAAAGATAACTTGAAATTAAAAGGTTTTCATTTATTAGGTGTCTCAACAGTTGGCAAGATGGAAGATTGTAATACAAAACTGAATATTAAAACTAGTCAAAAAAATAAATAAATAAATCAAAGTACTTAACGTGGTAAAATTTACATATATGCCAATATCTAACAAGTGATAATAATGCATTTTCTTCAGATCTAGTTTTAAAATATGATCTTAAGATATTGTTATCCTTGAAATATCTCCCCATTATATCAGTAGACATTGATATTTTCAATGTATAAATGTTCGCTGAGATGTAATAGACAACGCTTTACATTTGTAAATTCAAATCAATGTTTTGTTATTTATTACAACAATAAATACGTACCAACAAAAAAAATTTTGCTTTACCAACAATTTTAAGTAATGTATTTAGATCTCCTTGGAAATTGAAATACAATTTTTGGTTTTTATTCTGTTGTGTTATTAAGATATTGAGTTGTTGAATAAACCTTTTTTTTTATTAACAAAAAAAAAATTTTTTTTTTCGAGCACACTTTAAAATTTTTGGAACATATATTTCGATTTTCACAGCATTTTCTATGCGTATTTTTTATTTTATTTTTTTGCTTTTTATTTATGTATTGAATCTTCATTTTATTTAATGAACTAACAATACGTTATTGAATCTTACATCTAAAATTAAAATACTTTTTATTTAACTAATGTTAAAATAAATAAA
Source organism: Wohlfahrtia magnifica (assembly GCA_023159175.1). Classification (NCBI taxonomy): domain Eukaryota; kingdom Metazoa; phylum Arthropoda; class Insecta; order Diptera; family Sarcophagidae; genus Wohlfahrtia; species Wohlfahrtia magnifica. The sequence goes on along the minus strand of JAKWBJ010000159.1, from coordinate 1,224,128 downwards.
ATTAGTATAAAAATAAACAATGCTACAGCAGGCAACATACGTCCTACTTATCTTCGGCAGAGTGCAATAGTGTCCTTTCACATCAAACGTGGTTGCCAAGGTTCTCTAAATATTTGCCAGCATGTTTTATAATTTCCATCGTAAGCAGCGGGACATCTAAGTCTTTATGAATATTTGAATTTTTAATAAATCATGTGACGGCAGTGATCAATCGTAGGAGTTTGTTTTGATGTCTTTGAACTTTTTCTATATTTGAAGTACCCCATAATTGTATTCCGTAACACCAAATGGGTTTTAAAATAGATTTGTATATTAGTAGTTTGCAATATAAGCTAAGCTTGGAATTTCTGCCAATAAGCTAGTTGATTTGAGCTGTTTTTATCTTAATTTATACTAATTTCGCCTCAAAGTGCAATTTCCACGCCAATCTACGATCAAGGTGTATACCTAAGTATATGATATGAGTGTTCTGTGGTATTGTTTGATTATTAATGCGTATAGCGGGACAGGTTTCTTTACGCAATGTAAAAGTCAAATATGTGCACATTTGTTCGTTATCAATTATTTATTCTCAATTTTTTTAACCAATTTTGCAGTAAGAATACTTGGTCCTATAAGTACTGCGAGGCCAATTGTGGGTAAAAGTAAGTATGTTTTCTTTTATTGGCATGTCTGAAGTATATACTAAATATAAAACAGAACCTAGGATGCTTTCTTGGGGAACACCGGATTTTGTTGTTTGTGGGGAACTTAGAAAATGTCCTTCTTCAGTACAAGCTTCCTGTTATTTAAATAACTCTTTAATAGCTCACATATAATTTCAGGGAACATTTGTTCCAGTTTGAGAATTAGACCTTCGTGCCACACACACACCTTATCAATGGCTTGAGAAACATCTATGAATAGCGCAGAACAATACCTTTTTTCTTCAAAGGTTTTTCTAATGACATTAACCAGCCTATTGGCTTGTTGAATAGTGTTGTATTTTCTTCTAAATCCAAATTGGCGATTTGGAATACAACCGCTCTCGTTTAATAAAGGTGTTAGTTTGGATATTAAGATTTTCTCAAATAATTTAGGTAGGAGACTTATTGGCCTATATGATGATTCAACCTTCGTATGGTCCTTACCTGACTTCGAAATCATGGGGTAGTACCTGAGGCGAATAATGACATTCACCATAAACAAAACAACTTTTACTGCCACGTGTGGTAATTCCAAGAGCATTTTCTTACAAATTCTATCAATTCCGCGCGCTTTTCTTGGATTAAGTACTTTAATGACACTCTCCACATCGCGAATCTAAATTCTTATGGGCTTTAGCAATAACAGGCCGAAATTAATTGTAACATTTTTTAAATGGTTAACAAATAAACTTCCTTTTTCGGCGTCACTCCTTACCCAATTACCATGACAATCCAGTAAAGGTGGTTTACTTATTATTTGTCTCTTTAGATTGCAAATGGTTGCACGCCATAGAAAATAATTAGTTTGAGGAGTTATATCCAAATTTTCTAAATAACTTTTAAAAAATGACAGTCTTTATGATTCCAGCAGATCTTATAGACGTTTCGTGCATTCATTAAATCTTTTTTTGAGTTGAGGTGATCTCTGCAGCTGCCACTCTCTGCGAACTTTTCTCTAGCACGAGGTTATCGACAACCGCGGAATAAATTCTGTTGAACCTAATTTGTTTCGAGGCCCTAAGGGTACATTAGGTGGCTGCCGTTAGCGTTTTTTTAAAATTACATATAGCCTGATTCAAATCGTCAGTAGTTCTCAAGGGTATTCTTTCTGAGCAGTGGGTGCTAATGTATTTCTTGTATTTTAGCCAATCTGCTCTAGCTGCTTCTTTCATTACGTAGCCAACAGGGGACACGTGATGATTCAATAGTGTTACGATTGTAGGCGTATGATCAGAAGATAGGTCTAACAAGGCTTCTATTTGAACTACTTACCTAGGGATGTTTCTTGTAACTGCGATTGGCTAAATAAATCGTGAGCCCAAATAGGAGTGCTTAGCATTGTAATCACCAGTTGCCAGAAATCAGTTGCCTAGTGACTGAAAAAGTTGATATATTGATTTTAAGTGGTTGGGTATTTATGTGGACAATATATTGATGAAACTACAATTTGCTGGAAACCCTTCGAGGTAAATACTAGTAGCTTGAAGATAATTCTCGTTAAGATCACCCATTTTATGGTGTTTAAGCCGTCCTCTGATCAATATAGCTAAACCTCCACATGATCTATCTCGAGATCCTCTGAATCATAAGTTATATAACCATTTATTTTAAATGAACTCCTCGATGTTAAATGTGCTTCGGAAATCAACATAACGTCAATTTTATTGTTTGAAAATATTCTATTCGTTTTTGTGTTGGCGGATGCCGTTTGCGTTACAGAAACATATTTTCAGGCTATTCACGGCTTGTTAAGTACAGCTTGTAACAGTATTGACTGCATTTTTAGCATTTCCTGCATCATACTGCTTAATATGTTTGTAAAGTTATTAACCGATTGAGTTAGTGTCTCAATTGTGGTATCAAGTCGGCTTAAAATGGGTGTGTTTTGGGTTTGGTTGTTTGATGGTTAAGAATTTTGTGCTTAATTAGATTTTAAAACGTTAGCGTAAATTTTATTGGTGCTTGCAGTAACTTTAGGCGAATAATTTGATAGTTGGATTTTTTGTGGCTGCAGAGGTGGAATTACAGGCCTTTGAATCATCGAACGCTTCACATGACTGCTACCACAATTGATGCATTTTTTAAGCTCGCGTTGTTCTTAGGCCTGTTACATTGGTTCGAACTGTGCATTTCACTGGTCCAGATCGTTTATAGGGTTTTTCCACAGTGATTATCCGGTGTAGCAAGTATTTCACATTAAAAATTAGATGCACTTTATTCTTCTTTAATTTAACATCCTTCGGCTCTAATTCCACACGGAATATTGTCTGTGGTACCCGCTCACGGTTTCTTAAGTTAACAACAGTTTTAACTTTAAAGCCCATTTTCCGTAAACTGCTTTTTACTTCTTCTGGCTCAACGGAAGAATCTATGCCCTTAAGTACTACTTGCATCCCCTTACAGACTTTCAATTGATAGGTGTATATTTTTTTCCCGCCTTTCAAACTTCAAAACTCATTTTCGGAAATTATCCTCATTATTCACCTGGATCATTGTTTCATAAATATTTCCGCGTTTTATCGAAGCTACGTAAAATGAACTTTCCCCAATTATCGCAGTTATAGTCTTGATTAACATATTTTAACTGTATTCCCTCAAGTAAGCTGGAGGGGGCCTTGGCGAACTTTTTTTTAACTTCATCTTAAAAGCCGGCATCTAAAATTGCGAACCGGTTTTGCGATTTTGGTTCATTTACTTTATCATCTTTGTTAATTTTTGGATAAATTATGTGCATAAATCACTTTTTAAGAGCATATTTCTGGTTTCCTGGTTATTAAGCTAGCATATGGTCCTACTATTTAGAATCCTCTTTACAGCATTTACATTGATTGGATCGAATCTGTTCAGAAGCAGTTTCTCTTAATCTGTCTGCAAAGCTTAGGATAGAATCAAAGACTTAATCAAGGGTGATGTAAACTCTGAATTTTTTTGGGAAGGATATTTTTTAATATTACACACAGGCCTACAGTCTATTTTCATCCGCTTGATATTAGATACTTTTGAACCAACTATGCTAATGCACACCCACTGAGAAGAATCTATTCGAATTATAATGATATTTATCATATTGTTACGAAAATAAAAATGCCTAAAAAGGAACCGTATGGTGAGATTTTAGCTATAAACTTTATTGGTTTGTGTCAAGGCTCTGTATCTGTTACTGGCCTAATTGTCTGTGCTATTAAGAGTGCTACCACATTTTTAGCAGTGTTGTTAGTTTGATTGCTTTTTGTGTATTTTAATTTTACATCTTTTAAATTTAAAGTAGATAAATAGAAATTTGTAGTAAATACAAGGCTATTCGAAATTGATAATGAATTGCTATAAAAGTTGGCGCATTGCGTTTGGAGAGAGTTATTTATCGTTTTGCAGTCATAAAGTAAAGTCGCGTTTGGCGTAAATAAAAGTGCTGCATAAACGAATATTCAGTGAAAGATAAACAAATTGCTGTATTAAGACAAACTGTATAAAAATAATTTCAAGGCGTTTGATAGAGTTTGGCATGAGGCGCTAGTATCGAAACTTACTGCCTTTGGTGTTGGTAGTCATTTCTCTCGACTTATATCGAGCTTTCTCAGAGATCGCTCTATAAGAGTGGTTATAGATGGGATCTCATCCGAAGAGTTCAGGATAAATTCAGGGATACGGCAAGGCTCTGTTCTTTCTCCAACTCTATTTCTATTATTTCTTAACGACTTTCTTCTCACTTCCAATCCTATCTATCCTTTTGCAGACGACAGCAAAATTTGTCATTCATATTCTTTTGATCGTAGGCCGAGCCTTTTGGAGATTGGGGCGAAAAGGCGAAATATTAATGACACACTCATAAGTGACTTGGCGAAAATCTCCGAGTGGGATCGTGCGAATCGGGTCGATTTTAATGCGCGCAAGATCCAATGTTGTCTTCTGTCACAAAGACGTTGTGGTGCTGTGTCGTCTGTATCTATGGGCAATGTAGATATTGAGGAGTCAGATGCTCTTGATGTTCTGAGCATGAGGATTCATTGTGATGTACGTTGGTACGATCACATTTTCAATGTTTCGAAAGAAGCATTCAAGTGCCTCGGCTTTTTAAGACGGTGTAAGAAATACTTCACTCCATCTGACCTTCTCAATATTTACAAGACCTATATCCGACCCAAAATGGAATACGACTCTCATGTATGGGCCGGTGCTTCAAAGTCTATTTTGTGTCTTCTCGACCGCGTACAGGAGAGAGCGAAGATGCTTATTAATGACGGTAGTGTAGCCAACTCTATCGATTCCTTAGAGCATCGTCGCAATGTGGCGTGTGTTTCATTGTTCTATCGGTACTATAGCGGAATGTGTTCTAACGAAATAAAGGATTTGATTCCGCATAATCATGTATTTTCACACAGTACTCGTTTTTCCCGTAGAGCACAGCCCTTTGTAGTTGATTGTCCAATGAATCGCACAACGCATTATAGAGAGAAAATTGGTTTTTACCCACACCGTTTGTGGAACGATCTTCCTGAGAAAGTTTTTCCTGTCGCTTACGATATGGATCGGTTCAAATCAAACGTCCATAATCACTACTCCCCCTGTCCTCCTTCCCACAACCTGTTCCCCTAGTACCAGCATAATGCACTGCATAAGTAGGGGTCATCCCCTGAGTGCTGGTCTTAAGATAAAAAAAAGGAAATAAAAACTGTAAAACAACAACAACGTGTTATAAGGGTTAAAACGTAATAATATGATTGACTTTTCTTATAATTTAAACGAAATATTATTTTCCTCAATTGTTAATTTATTGTTTGAAATATTTAAATATGTATTATAGTACAAACTTTGTTCTGAATGCTGAATAAATTAGTTCGTAAACTTTATTATAAAATAAATAAACAATTAAAAAGCTAAACAATCACGTCAACCCTATAGCTGCCTCGCTATTTAACAGTACCTATGAACCCAAACAAAACGTATTCTCATTTTGGATCTTCGATTTCGAAGACAATTATAATTACTAAAACCTGTACATACATATGGATGTATGTATGTAAATATTGCATATTAAAGAGCTTAGAGAATAAAGACTTTAATTAACACAAATGATTCGCAAATAATGTTATTGGGGTAACATACGAGTAATACCTGCGATTCTTATGTATTTATTACCAAAATTGTTTATTATCCCCGGATAGATTATAAATAAAGAAACAGTATTTAAAAAAATTTTTTACGTACATAAAAAAGCAGAATTAGTGTCAGGTGTAAGAATTTTTTAATAGTTCGAAAGGAAAAAGCAATGTGATTTTTTACTTATTGTCATTAAAGGCTCACTTATATGTGAGTTATTATATAACGCCATAACCGTAAACATATTCGAAACAACCAAAATTAAATTGATAAGTTACGGAATGTAAGTATTTCATATAAAACACATTGTTGCTCATAAGTTGGGTTTGTTGCATTACAACTATAATGTTATGTTAATTCACGTCTAATTTAAGCTTAAATAATAATGAATTCCTTAGTAATTGCATTTCGATTATGACACACGTAAGAATTTGTTATCTCTAATCGATTTAAAATAAATAATAATAGAGTACACAACTCTGAAACGCTTGTTTAACAGTTGCTAGGTATATTTATTGATTTAATATGTTTGCTTTTGCCTTGAATAATTAGTATTTAAAAATTTTAGTTGCAAATTATTGTTAATAATAAAATAATGAGTAAATTAGAAGATTTGTTAGCGAAGAAGAAAGCAGTGATTCCGGTTTTGGACCTAAGTCGAAATGTTGTACAATCAAGAGAAGAATTAAAACGTTTATTGGAAAAAGTTCCCGAATTTAAAATGAGACCTATAAAGGTCAGAGCAGAAGACATCAAAACTAAAGAAAAGGATTTCTCCTTTAAATGGAATAAGAAAGAAATAAAGAAGCTTTTGAAAACAAATGGTGAACGGAATCCAATATATACATATGCTGATCCAGTACCTTTAGAAATGAAAGATTTAGTCCTGTATGATTTATGTGTTGTATCTATTGATTGGAAAATGCTGACAACATTAAGACCAAAATCCAAAGTCGAGGAGGAATATTTTTCTCGAATGGTAGAGATGGGAAAACTGCAGTTAAAGACAGAGCAGCGTGACAAAAGAGAATTTTTGCTCAGCAATGGCATAAAAAAGTTAAAAAATAAATCTGGTATTGTTGAAACTCGTTTAAAAACTTGTAGCGAATGTAGTGAGGAACTTTGTTGTGGTATTATGATTTATATGTTTGCCAATTTGTAAAATATATTTAATTTTTTTTAGGTAGAACATGCACTGAATTTAGCTATGATTTGTTTTTGAGAGTTGAGCCCAAAATTACGAAGCCAAAACCTATTGCCTATACAAATAATAAAAACAAATTAAATGGTCGCAAAAGGGATATTGGTAATGGATCCCGTAATAAGATAAAGAAGAATACTAAATAAACAAAAAGATTATCCTAAGAAATTTGAAGCATTATGGCCTACACACCATCAGGGTGGTGGGGATATGTTTGTTTTTTTTTTAATACATAATGGAAATGGGATCTTCAAAAATTTGTGCATAACAACACATAGGTAAACGAAAAAAATGGGCATCGATTTCCTAAAAATTAAAATAAGCGAAAAATTACGTTTAGTTCTGCGGCTTCTGATATATGGAAATGATGAATTTCAATTATACGTTAAATAAATTTAAATTACCAAGTTGTAACTCAACAAAGTTTGTAGTAAAAATTGTAATCATAGTTCGAAAAATACCGCTTAAGCTCATGTGAAACAATCAAAATTAATGGTCATTATTAAAAAAAAAACATTAAAAAACATCCACTTTCGCCATTAGGCAAAATAACACCAAAGGTCTCGAAACGCTTTTCAAGAAATGGTACACGTACATAAGTCAAAGATGACTAAATCAAAATCTATATACAATGCTGACTTCCTGCGAACGAATTGAACTTAGATATGACAGCAACGATCATTTAATCGGCAAACTGATTTCAAATAGCCGAATATGGATGTCGAAAATGTCAAGTCAATTTACACTCATCTATATGATTCCGGATTACCACAATGATGTACTAGATAAACCTTAAACTAGAAAGTCTAAAAGATTTATAATTTTTTAAATAGGCCAATGAGTCCCAAAAGTATCTCAATGTTTATCTATTGCTAGCAAATATGAGTACCACGTTAAACCTATTATCTCAAACCTTATTATATTTGCTCTGTTAACTAAATAAACTCTTACCCACAACAACATACCATTTTAAATTTAAAATTTTTAATAACCATCATCCTTCATTAGATCAGGGATGTATTTTTACGTAAACAAGTAAAATAAACAAAGAAAAACATGAATTTTTTTCGCTGGCATTATTGGTCCCCTTTTTAAAACAGCAGCTTTCATTTTACATATTTTTGGTTTTTTACGCATCGTGTAAAGATTTTTACTCTCATTTAAAAATACGGATAGAATGTTATAATCGTGTAAACTACCCTTTGCAAAAATGATTATAAAATACTGTGAGCATCAAAAGAAAGTAAACACCTCATCTTATATGGAAAACGTGTTTATTATATACGAGGTATAAGAGGTGAATGAAAAACTATATATTGGAATGCATTTTTAATCAGCGTAAAATTATTTTTTTAACTAAGAACTAAAACTAAGCACTTAAATAATAATTAACTTCTCATAAAAATATTCAATTTTTTTAAGTGTCAAATCAAAGTAAACAGTTGTATCGCCTTTAAGAAAAATTAGTTGGCATTTTTCAAAATATAGCAACTCTTAACAACTTTTTTTTTTCTTTTCCAAAAAATAATAAAATAGCTAAAAAAATGGCAATGGGAAAGCTCACTTCGACTGAAGCACGAAAAATATTCTAGATTGGCACATACAAGGAAAGTTCTTGCGTGAAATAAGTAGAAGTGTAGAAAGAAACAACAGAAAAAATTTAGAAAAGTACGTTAAATACAAAAGAGTGGAGAATTTGCCGCGCAGAAGACGGCCACAGAAGTAAAACCCAATCTGACATCGAGTGCAGTCAAAATAGCTGAGAATACCTTGCAAACTTCTGGTAAGCCAGTAAGTGCTAGCACTGTAAGATCGCCACATGAACACGGATTACATGGTAGAGTACCACGAAAAAAGCCTTATGAGTCAAATGCCAACAAAAACAAGCGTACAAACTGCAAAAAAAATATGTATGTATATAAATCCTCCTCTAACCTTTCGGAGAAATACCCTCTACACAGATAAAAGCAAATACGAGGTATTTGGTGCCAAAGATATGGCGAAGTAAGAACGAAGAGTTTAGTGATACATGCGTTATCAAAACTATAGAGCATGGTGGGGGATCAGTGATAGTCTGGGGGTGCATGGCGTCATTGGGAGTTGGTTATCTTGTGTTTATCGAATCAACGATGTGAAAATAAAAATATATCAACATTCTGAAACACATTGTTGACCGTAGTGTAGAAAAGTTGGATTTAACACATAACCGAGTATTTCAACAGGATAATGATCTTAAGCATACCTCTAAAATTGTAAAGGAGTAGTATGTTACTAATTGGTTAAGACAGTTTATTGAGTTTGCTTAAATTAATAAATTTCACAATTTTTTAAAGCTTTATACTTTGTATAACCTTTCGGTGGTAATAGCAGAGTCTATTCAGCGAGACAGCGTACCCACAAAACTTTAATGATCGAAAGGGTGTCCAATGTGGTTAAAACCGGATGGCTAATCAAAAACATTGCAACCGTGATCATTAATTTGTTTTTGTTTAAGCATAGCGATAGTTTCAGGTTATGATAATTATGTCGACAAACAATACCCGGCATCTGGGAAATAGAAATTTATTAGCAGTTGCTGGGAGATTAGTAGTCTTATACGACGAATACTTGTAACATATATTATGTGGAATCCAGCTCCTTTAGCTTATCGCGTAACGTTTTTCAATCCAGTGATCCACCGATAAAGTTTAAGGTTGGTGTGACAGGTATTTCAACAAATATCTCTCTGCGAGTGACAAAAAAGCACTCTGGGCACCCGAGTACCCATAAGTATTTTGGTTCCCCATTATGGAGTAATACCATTTTTCTGTAGTTTTAATAATAATCTATTGATTTTTGTACGCATCCGTTCTAAACAAAAATTTTCGTAATAAAAAAGAAATCATATCATATTTTTCGGGGTATCCAGGTACTGACAATCTGGTACAAAATAAAAATAACTTTATTGCGCCACTACAAAAAAGAAAAGAGATAAATTTAATATTTAAAACAATAGAATTAACGAATTTCTATATATATTTAAAAATGAATTGGGTACCCGTGTACCTGTCACTCCGTTAAGGGTGTATAATAAAAACAAGGTTGCACCGCTTCCAAAAAACTGAGAGTTAAAATAGATTTTTTTTTTTAAACAATAACTTCCGTAACCAATTTCTATTTAAAAATTAATTGAATTTGACAATACTTTTTCCAAGAATTTTTTATATATTATTTTATAAAAAATCTATATTTTACCATGTTAATGAAAACTAAATGTAGAAATCAAAAAACTTTTCCTTTTTGTGAGAATAAAGCTTTGCTTTTACATAAATAAAATGAAAAATTCATTTTTACTTAAAGATAAGTATTTAAAATGTCTATATAGAGATGTAGTGTGGTTTTAGGTGAAAATATACGCAATTATGGCCGAGACTGGGTAGGTTAAAAGAGTCTTTCCAATAACAATAAGGAATTATGATAACAATAAGGAATTATATAATCAATGCCTTTGCCAGGTTTATTGTTTTAAAGTTCTTTGGACCTGTGTACAGCGATGTCCGAATGATGATTTTAACATATTTTTAATAATTTTTTTACCAAAATATGATTTGATAATTTTCAGTCTCAAATGATGATTTTAAAAATTATGACTTTTTATATTTAGTTTTTAAAACGAACAAGTTTTGACCTATTGAATCCACAAAAATGTATCATTGATACTATAAGCACATAGACAACAGTGAGCGGCCGGCACCAAGATGGCGGGATTAGAATACACATGTTTGGCAAAATCTATTCTTTTGGGCAGCACAAAACAAATTAGTAATGCCATTACAAAATGTTAAACAAAAACGATTTTAAAAGTTTTAGTTTTTTATTTAACAGAAAAACAGTACAAAATGAACACATATTAATTTATTTTAAATTACAATACTAGTTATGAATACAAAATGAATATGTGTATTGCGTTTATTCATGTAAATTAATAATAAAAGAAGCCTGTTTTCTATAAGCAAATAGCAACTACTCAAACAACTACTTAAGCAAATAGGTTTTTGCACTGACTTTATTTTATTACTTTTGAAAATCGCAATAAATGAATGAAAAATGAATTTTAAACAGAATAATTTGATATGTTGCTCTTCAAAATTTAGAGTTAATAATTTAGGGCAAATTAATTAAAAATAACTGCAATAAAATGTAATTACATATTCATAATTACAAACTGAATGATTTTTGAAAAAGCCGTTAATAAAAAACTGCAAATAAATAGTTGTTCCGCGTTTCGTTCAAAAAACTGTCTGCCAAACAGCCGTAGCACTAAAATATAGCTGTTGGCTCCGGCTGTGGCTGCAAAAATTTTAAGCTCAACCAATGGTATTATTTATTTTTTTGGCAATTTTAAGAGCTCAGCCACAGCTCAACCGATGGCTTTCAATTTAAGGCTTCTGCTGTGGCAGAAGCTGTGAAAAACGAATAGCGGCTGTCTATTGGCTATTGTGAAGAGAATAAAAGGGGTGATACACTGGCAAACATGTTTGTGCAAACATTTTGTATGTATGCGTGAAGAGTAAAAAAAAAAACACAATGCTTTTGATATTTTTCAAATATTTGAAGCGTTAGCAGTGTAAGCTATATAATAATATCAGTATTAATTGCCACTACCTGTGAGTTGGTGTAGTCCAAAGAGAGAGAACAAAAGGAAAATGAAACTTTATAAATAATTCTTTGCCAATTTCCCCAATCTTTTATTCTGCTTAACAAATATCTCGTCTCCTACTTCATAGCTCCTAGGTTCCTTTCTATTCCTATTATGGTAATCTAAATCTGCTAATTGTGTTTTTCTGAGTTCGTCAAACATATTTACTATATCCATCTCACGATTTTTTGCATTACTGCAGGATTTTCTCAATTTGTCCATTGATAGTACTGGCATATGGAGGTATGCGAGTGATTTTCACATTGAATTGATTCTCCATTATAAATGTAATGGTCTTAGAATCGAAAGACTTTTCATTATCCATTACAACCGATTCTGGCATACCAAAAGTCATAATCATTTCGCGCAACGATTGGCTCTTGAGGCTCTTGATTTTAAAATCTTTGCTTGGGCATACTTCGTTAGTTTATCTATAGCAGACAGTGCTATAGTTCCCTCAGTGCTGTAGATGTCAATATGTATTGTTCGGGGAACTGTGATATTGGGGTCTGCTGAATAGGAATCTTATTCTGATGTCGGTCATATTTATTTTCTTAACAGATCCTACATGACTTAACTACTTTTTTAACCTTTGCCATCATTTGAGGAAAATAATATTTTTACAAAAGTTGCTCGTTATTCTCTTAGGGACTCCTATGGCTCTGTTGTGTTCATTTATTATCTCCACCTCCTGCTCAGATTCACTACAAACATCAGCAACTATTTTCCTTGTGTATTTATAAAAACGTTCAGAAATTATTTCTCTTGGCATCTGTAGTTTTCACGCGATTGATCACGGATGGACTGATATCTTTCGAACACCTCTTCCAATCTTTTTTTTTTTGTTTTTGAAAAATCTAGTTCCATTATTATGTGCCTGTGGTACGAAAGAAAAACTATTTTAAATTCGTATGATGAAGTCTATTATTAATTGATTTAAATGTTTCTGTGTATTTGATAGAATTTGAGGGTGAGCTTTGACTGCTGTGCTGAGCTGCAGCCGTTGAGTCCATTTTATGTATTTCCTGTGGGGGCCTAGACAATTCATCTGCCACTGCATCAGCGCTTCCAGGTTTATAGCGCAGTTCATAATTGTGTTCTTCCAATTTGGCTCTCTATTGCCTCAGCTTACTGTTGGTGTTTGTGCTCGTCAAGACATGGGTTAAGGGTTGATGATCCGCGAATATTTTTATTCGTGCTGCTCCGTACAAATAGTTTCTCAAACTCTTTAGGGTCCACACTACTGCTAACATTTCTTTTTCATTTTTAGCATAGTGTTCTTCAGATTTGTTTAAAGTCCTGGAGATAAATGTTATTGGTCTCCCTTCCTATTCCAAAGCTGCACCAATTGTAGTTTGATGCATGTGTTGTGAGCTAGAATTCTTTGTGAAAATCCGGATACGATCCGGGACAGTCACTGCATTAAGCTTCCTATAATCGATTACAACCCTGTACTTCGTAAAACCTGAGGCATCCACATTTTTCGGTGCAACTAAACTGGTAAGCTGTATGGGGATTTTTAAGGTCTAATGATACCTTGGTCGAGTAGTTCTTGAATTTTTTGTTCGACTACATCCTTTAAATGTATTGGGTAGGGGTAGCATATAAAATAAACGGGGTTATCCGTTTTTATTCTTATTTCGCCCTTTGTTGTTGTACTGTAGGAAAATCTTTCATTAGGCTTAGCAAAGAGACTTTGAAATTCTGCAACCAATTCTCCAATTTTACTTTTTTCTTTTCCGTCATATGATCTGTTCTAAGTAGGATGTCTTCTGAGGCTTGTGTAATTGTATTGCTTTAGTTTAATATTAATGTTATTTTTGATGGTCTTTAAGTTGAGAGTTGTTTTAGACTGTTATTGCCCAATATCGCGTAAAAAGACTTGAGGATCTAAGTTGAAGATCTAAGTCCGAAAAGATTTATGAAGGTGGAATTTTCGAAAAATGGTTTCTCGTTAGGAGTGGCTAATTTTAATAATGATGGTTGAATATAATTTTGATAGATCCATTATCAACCAGAATTTTAAAAATTTCGCCATTCTTCGTCTTCGATTCAAAACAAGGCAGAGATGAATTGCTTATTCTAAAAAATGAACGTCGGGGAATTCTGTTCATTCATGGCTTCTGGTTGATATTCTTCTTCAAAGCTGCAAACCTGGCCGTAATATTCTTAAAATGCTTTTAATTCTTCTATTGTTTCATACAAGTTCATTTCTTTATAGGCACAGGCCTGGATAAAGATTTAGGTGCAGTTGGGCTAAGTGGAGGTGTTTGGGAAATATTCTGGTATTATCTTGCGAAATTTGGATATTGCGGTGTGTTTGGAAAAGTTTTATTATAGGGGTATTGTTGTTGCGTTGTGTGTCTGTTAGGGTAGTGATTTGTAAAAGGGATTTGGATCGCTGTGGTTAATGTTGGGCTATGTATTGACGGCGCGGTTGCGGAATAGGTACAAAGGTTCTGTTAAACGACTGAGTTCTATTTTGATATTTAGGATTTGTTTGTAAACTTTTAGGGTTGTTATTCAAAGCATGATCGGTTGTAAAATTTTGATTTTGGAGCTCAAAACATATATGTAAAGCTTGCGATAAGCTATTTGGTTCCCGTAATCATAGAGGCTTAGCGAGGTCGCCTCTCAATCCTCTAATGAAGGTGTGCAGTGCCTTGTCTCGATATGTTTGAATGAGTACATCCATAGCTTCCCTTCCTATAGTCATACAATTAATGTTATTTATTACCGGTGATAAAAAAATCATGAACTGACAAACTTTCCCGAACAAATGTGGTGAATTAATATTCTAGAATACCTATGTCCCTCTTATCAACATAGTGTATTGTTAGGCAACGTGATATTGCCTTCCAACACACAAGAGTATTAAACCATTCAAGTGCTGAATCCGGAGCTCAAGTTATCTTGTTCTTAATTATGTTTAATATTCAAAGTATTTCGGACTTCCCTTTAGTGCTTCATAAACTGTTCACAACTCGTTCCACACTTATTTCCATGAGCTAAATTCTGAATGGTTGCCAGAAAATTCTCTCAAATATCGCAGAATATTCTTTATCCAACTTTTCAAAATTTTCTCTATACTTCTCCTCAATTCCCTGATCTATCTGAGTTTGAGTTCAAAATATTCCCTGTCAGATGTTTACACTGCTCTTTACATAATCGAGTAACTAAATCCATAATTGTTGCTTCTAATTCTGTGTAATTGGGTGGATTTTAGGAAACTGAAGGGTTGCTTGCCCCAGAAGGTTGAGGGTAATTCAAAACTGCAGGTCTTATTACATTATTGGGGTTAGACATTGTTAATTATAAGAATTTTTCTTTTTCTTAAGAAATCCTAATATCTTATATTAAGGTAAGTGTTATGTTTTTTTTTTCTATTAGTTAATATTTATGTTTTATTTAATACTATTTTTTAAATATTTAGTTTTTTAGGGCAATAGTAAGGCTCTTAGCTTAAATTTAATCACGTAATTAAAAAAAAATATAGAATAATTTCTAGTAAAAAATTATTAGTTCTTTTTTTCTTTTAAAATCAAAAAAAATATTTTTTCTATATTAAAACAATTTCACTTTGTAATTTGAAAAAATTATAACGATATAAATAACTTACAACAGAAGTGTTGCTTTCATCTTGTAGTTTGCTGTTGTTGACTTCATTGAGTTTTGAACCTTACTTGTAAGGAATCAACAAGGAAAGGAAGGAGGAAAACACTTTATGTTTGACATTTTTGTGATAAGCCTGTTGATTCCATTCAGAGAAACGCTTTGTGTTTGATATTTCTTTATGTGTGAAAAAAAATTGTTTTTTTTTTAAGTTGTTTTTATTTATGTTCTTAATGTTTTTCTTTTATTTTTATTTATTTATTTTTAAAGTGTCTTTTGTTTTTGTTCCTAAAGCTTTTATTTTTATTTTTCTAAACGAAAGTTAATATATATTTTTAAGAATACAAAGTTTCTTATTTTATAAAAGGGAAACACTTTTTATTTTTTTGGGTAATTAACACTTAATAAAAATATTGTTATTTATATTTCTTTTATATTTCTTCTTTAGAATCTTTGGGGATCTTTATTTGTTGATATTATTAAGCACTTTTTTACTTTGAATTTTCCAGGATACAGCTTTAGGATCCTTTGCTGGAAAAAAAATTTTTGCGTTGGGCGCCACTTAAAGTGAAAAGACTTTATGGTTTCGAGTACTACTTTAAAACAGAATTTATTTTTTAAAAGATTCTTAAAACTACGGTTTACAATAAATTCTTAGAACAACAAAAACATCAATAAAAATTGAAATGGGTAAAAAGTAAATGAGGCATTGCACTCCCATTCCACTTAAACATTTAAGCAATGCTCAAAAGCTACAGAAAAAATGCTTACAAAATTAAATTAAATTGTTTACAAAACTCTTTTTGCTTATGTGGTCTTCTTGTGACACTTAGTTTACAAAAAAAAACACATAATTACAAAAATATAAAAAATACATAGTAATCATATTTTGAGCTCAAAAACATAATTACAAAAATAACATAGTAATCATATTTTGAGTTCAATAATCAAATGGTTCGTCGAACTGATAAACGCATAGCAAAAAAAAAAAATAATAATAAAAAGAAAAGAAGAAAATAATAAATGTCTTCAATGTTTAAGTTTAATGCTTAAGTTTTCATAAAAATTATTTTTGATTATAAAAATTTTACTGTATAAGGATATTTCTTTAATACAGCATTTGTTAATCATCCGTTATAGTTCTTAGTTCTGTGGCTTGGTGCTAAAATAGCCAATGTCAAAAGATTTACTTTTGAGAAAACTTTAATTAAAATTTTAATTTTAACATTGGCTAGCAAAACTCTTTAAAGCTGTCCTGGGTTTACTAAATAAAAGAAAGCAAGAAAAGGAATCTAATGCAATGACTAGCTCAAAATAGCAAAATATTGACATGGACCTTTTAGAACCAAGTCACAGAGTTAATTGGAAACAAAACAAGCTAATAACTACATTTCAAAAGCTTTAAAACGACTTCACTATTTAAAATTGCACCATCTTAGGAATTGATTTCCAAACTTAGATTCCATTGATGGTTTTCCTTTAGATCCATTAAGTTTCTTAAAGAATTTTATTTTTTTATCGGAATAAAAGTTCCACATTGTTAGAGTCTCATCGTTCCCAATTGTAGCAACTCTTGTTCCATCAGGACTCCACATTAAAAATCTAGCTCCTCCATCAGGAATTTGTAGTATATCTACTATTCTATCTAACGAAGACAATACTAAGACTTTGTAATTGTTACAAACATTTACATCTGTAATAGTAAAAAAAACTTTATTTTATAAAAAACTCTACAAACTTTTTTACACAAACTTTAGTAATAAAACGTACATATAAGATAATAACAATTATGTTAAATAAGAATTACCTGTTATGTTAGACTGATGCTTATATGGCACAAAATTTTTATTTTTTCAACATTTTTCTCAAAATGTTCTTTTTAGTAAAAAAAAAGTATTCTGTGAAAATTTGAAATCGACATCTTAATTTCAACAGATGCCGCATTGAGGTTGAACTTTATACCTATAGGTGCAATGTACGTATGTAAATCGTCATTTTTCGAATACCGAATAAACCGGTTGATTTAACACGAATACCCGATTAGTTTAAATAAGTATAATTTTTATACGTTTGTATATTTTTTATTGCAAATATGCTCATCGTTTAACTATTTGTATTAATTCACTTATTATTTCTGTATATGACCACCTTGAACGTTTCACAAAGAACGTGAAAACCAAAGTAGATCGAAAAAGATATACACACTTGAGCAACAATAACTTTCTCTCACCTTCTGTAAATAAATATTGATTTTTATATATGCAGAATAATCAACTAGACTCTCTGAAAGCGACCCAAAAACGCCGGCTCCGAACGGCAGATATATTAGTTAGTGAAGTTTTTCAGAGCGTAAATATTCATAATCAGTTTTCAGTTGGTGTGGCCTGGGGTGGAACTCGGCTACTTCTCGGTTGGAAGCTGAATGTCTTACCTAACATACCACAGTGACGCATGCACTATTAAATACGTAGTGCGTATTTTTAAAACGACGGGTTTCTGCTCTGTGCTTCAAGAATTAAGAACAGTTTTATTTAAATAAAAGAACGGGCTAACTGGTTATTTGAACAATTATTAACCGAAAACCGATTTTTTAAAATTGAGATTTTAAAATTGTAAAAAAAGTCGAATAGTCGATCTCTCTAGTATGTATGT
The DNA here is from genome assembly GCA_023159175.1 of Wohlfahrtia magnifica. NCBI lineage: Eukaryota > Metazoa > Arthropoda > Insecta > Diptera > Sarcophagidae > Wohlfahrtia > Wohlfahrtia magnifica. The sequence continues at coordinate 1,206,202 of JAKWBJ010000159.1, read as the reverse complement.
ACGTTGCATTAGACTGGTCCTTATATGGCACGAACTTATTTATTTTTTTTAATTTTTCAATAGGGGAATGTCTTAAATTGTTCTTTTTGGAAACAAGACCGCTTGTTTGTTATTGTAAAAATGTATTCATACTAAATATGAAAACTTTTATATGTGAAGAATAACAATTAGAGCTTTATTGTCTATCCACATCAGCCGGAAATGTTGGATAATTGGAACTTTAGAAAGCACAACGAGTTTCACCTAGTATACTGTTACGAAAATAAAAATACAACACTGTATTGTAAGATTTTGGTATATTTTGTGCCACCATGTCAATTTGGCAGCACTGCCACATTGACCATTGGAACTAATATGGAAATAAAAGAAGGTCGATATTTCCTGAACCTTCCAAACTGTAGGCAATTAGGTATGTATATAAAGGGCTGCTTTACCTACACGTCAGATAGTTATCGTTTGGCTGTCGTGAGATAAAGACGTGTTAAAGCGGAAATAAAAGTCTTGTATAAACGAATATTAAATGTCGTATTAAGCAAACAGTATAAAAGCTTTTATGTAGTAAAATAAAAACTGTAAAACAACAAAACAAAGCAGTGTTTCTTTTATTTTAACGCAATTTCAACGAACTCAAACGTTTTAAAAAGATTGAAACGTAACAATACTATATAACATTTCACAATCGATTACTATTGTTACGAAAATAAACAAAGACTAAAGAAAAGATACACTAAATTTGTACAGTAGTAGTCTTAGCTCTAAACTTTATTATGGAATTTATTGGTTTGTGTTATAGCTCTAATGTGTCGTCACTGCCATAATTTTCTGTGCCATTAACAGTGCTACCACATGCGTGCTTACGGTGTTGCCAGTTCGATTAATTTTCGTGTATTATTATTTTAAATCTTTTGAATTTAACGTAAATAGATATTTGTAGTAACTACAAGAATATTTGAAATTGATGATGATTTGCTATAAAAGGTGGCACATTGCGCTTAGCAGTTCAGATATAGTTTCGCAGTCATAAAATAAAGTTGTGTTAAGGCGCAAATAAAAGTATTGAGTAAGTTGTGTATTTAGTTGAAGTTGCTGTATAAAGTAAAAGTGTACAAATAGAAAAAACTGTATAAAGGAACAAATTCGTGTACCGTATGGAGATAAGGTGCCGAACGCACAAGGCTAATGAGACACTACAGGCCTTAGCAATGGAAGTCGAGTGGTTGTGCGGCTTACATATCCAGGGGAAAATCAGCCACTAGTAGATCATCGCAAGACCGAAGCCTTCGCTAACGACATACGAATCCCTGATGTTAAGTTATCTGTATGTGCAACAAAAAAGACAACATTTGCGGATACTGTTGCGTTCGCACTAGCACAGGAAACCGCTCGCACATATCAAAGCCACAAATACACAAGATGCGTAATATGGAGGTTGTGGCAGAGAAGGAAGATGAAATCAACACAATAGAGAAGGTGGTCAAGCGGTATCTAACTGTGCAGAAATCAAAATTAAAATGTTTTAACTGTGAAAAAACGGCCACTTCCAGAAAAACTGTAAAGCGCCACCCAAAAGGTCAAGGTCCGTCTCACCACCAAGAAATAATAAACGGCCCAATTATCAATCAACAAAAGAGTCCCCATTAAACTAAAACTAGCTTGCACTGAGGGGCAAGAGCTAGCTCCCACAAGCGTGGGCGGAAAAATATTCATATCAGTGATGCAGCAAAATAACAGCAACCTTACAGCATCCGTACATTAGTGAAATACAATATACCTCCACTATAAACACTCGTGCGACGCAATCTTTCATCAGACCTGATATAGTGAAGGGAAAGTGTGTAGTAGTCAATAATATTAGACTACGGACAGCTACTGGGGAGTCTGCCACCACTACGGAGAAATAAAGATGTATGTAACCAACCTTACTGTAAGCCATTATTTTTTTTTCGCAGATATTGTAGGCTAGGTGCCGATTTTTTTATAGTCAATTTGAATATGGGGAAACAGATAATGAGTTGGCGTAATGTAGATATACCTATTGACGTGCGATACAAGCGTCAAGTGCACGCCACAAGATTTGTTGCTGTCAAACAACAAAAAATACCACCTCAGACTGAGTATGGAGGTAGATTGTGAGTACAACCACTTGTGGGTAGTAGAATCAGAAAAATTAAGATGGACTTGTTATCATCAAAAGCCCTCGTCAAATCCAATAAGCAAGGAATAGTCCCGGTGACAGTGTTCAATCTATCAGGCCACGAAATATTGTCGGAACCTGCCAATATGTCAGCTAAGGACCAACAGGTATTTGACGAAAATGTAGAGAAATGGGTAGAAGGTCTAGCAGTTCCAGAAATAAAGACAAAAAGCTGCTAAAGAGATACGCCACGAAAAATAAAAGTCAATATAGAGCAGTTATAGCCAAACTTGAAATTAATACTGGCGAAGCGACCCCGATAAAATAGGTACCCAGAAGCATACCTCTGGCGAAGCGTAATGAAGTTAAGGTGCTGGTTAATGAAATGGAGAAGAACGGTGTAATTGAACCATCATCGAGTCCTTGGAGCTCACCTGTAGTCATAGAAAAAAAATACTACCAAAAAAGTTAAAAAGTAAGATGGCAGTATAAGATTCTGCATAGACTACAGGAAGCTGAATAAACGGTGGCTTATGGCAGTTTAAAGTTATGCCATTTGGGCTCTGCAATGCACCAGCCACATTTGAATGGCTTATGGAGAGCGTACTAAAGGGACTCCATTGAAAGACTTACCTGGTGTATCTCGATGACATAATAGTTATGAGCAGAATTTTAGATGAGCACCTCAAAAGGCTGGAAGAAGTTCTGCACCGAATATCAATGGCTGGACTAAAATTAAGTGCAAAGAAATGTGCATTGTTCCAAAAACAAGTACAATTTTTTTGGGCATCTTGTTACAGTAGATGGAATTTCCACAGATAGAGATGAAATACGAGCAATAAAAGACTGACCTCATCCCCAAAATCTTCACGTATTACGTAGCTTTTTGGCATTATGCACATATTACATATTACAAACGCTTTGTGCCTAACTTTGCGAGTGTTCCAAACACTAAAAGATATATTGAGTGCTGCACCGGTTTTGCGTATTCAGTCCTAGGTGAAAAACGCATACTAAACAGTGATTCCAGCGGATATGGTATTAGTGGAGCACTTTCACAAGTGGTCAATGGGACAGAAAAAGTCATAGGCTACTATAGCCGCACACTCTCAAAGCCTGAATAGAACTCTTGTGTGAGCCGACATGAGCTACTTGCAGTGCTAGAATACATAAAACATTACCAAAGGTACCTATATGTTCAACATTTTCTGCTGAGGTCTGATCATTCCGCACTGAGATGGCTTCTTCTTACAAAAGCGTATTCGGCATAATGACAGTTTGCAGTTGATTAATGTGTGCTTATATCGCCATTGGGAAAGTACAGAAAGCAAAACTTTTTCCAACCTAATGGTAGTGCCTCTCTTCAAAATGAGGGAAGTTTTAAGTAAGTTCCATAATAGAGCCAGTGGAGGACACCTTGGGGAGACTCTTGAAAAACGAACACAACGTTTTTATTGGATTTGATATCAGCAAGCGGTTGCGGATTGGATAACAAACTGTACCCAGTGTATTGCAGCTAAAGGCCCAGTAAGAAGAAGCCGGGTTCAGCCTCAACAATATAATTAGGAATAGTGATGGCTTGAAGTGTATCCCAACCCAATCAGAAGGGGAATACGATTGTAAATTTAACAATTGGATATACCGATAAGGAGTTACAATAGGGCAGAAATTCGAGTCTGCTATATTCAAAGAATTGTGTGAGATATACGGTATTAAAAGATTCGAACGACGCCGCTTCCACCGCTATCTGATAGAATGGTAGAACGATTTAATCGAGCCCTAGAGGAATACTTGTGAAAAGTGGTAAGCGATTAACAGAAAGACTGGGACGAGCACATTCCGAGGTTTCTATTGGCGTACCTATCAGCTGTCCATGATTCAACATCTAGATTACCTATCAAAATTATTTTTGGGAGTGAGCCTGGTGACTTAAAGTTTGGTGTTAAGCCTACCACAGGGGTCGTCACAATCGCTAAAAAATAGGTAAGCCTCTATGAACTTCTCGAATTTGTGCGCATGCGTATAAAAATATATAATGAAAGCCAGATATGATCGTGCAGCAAATACTTTCATGAGAGACAACTGGGTCTACTCTACAACCCACAGCTGAAGAAAGGATTGTCTCCCAAGCTACAAACTAACTGGAATAGATCCTACAGAGTAGACAAAAAGTTAAACGATGTGGTGTACAGGATACAGAGGAACAATAATACGCAATCAAAAATGAAAGTGGTTCGGGACGAACAGGCTTAAGTGGGTGGCAGTGTTACGAAAATAGACAATGCCTAAAGAAAATATGCGCTAAATTAGTACAGTAGTAGTCTTAGCTATACATTTTATTATAACATTTATATGGGTTGTGTCAAGGCTATTAACAGTGCTACCACTTGCGTGTTCAACGGTGTTAACAGTTCGATTCCTTTTCGTGAATTATGATTTTACATCTTTTGAATTTAACGTAAATAGATATTTGTAAATTGAGTTGCTACAAAAGGTGAAACATTGCCCTCAGCAGTTCAGTTATAGTTTTGCTGTCATAAAGTAAAGGCGTAAATAAAAGTATTGAGTAATTTGTGTATTTAGTTGAAATTGCTGTATAAAGTAAAGGTAGAATTAGCCGAACGTTGTCGTAACGTAACGTGTCAGCTGTTCGAGTTTGGTATATGGGAATCAATGTAAATGTTTACGTTGCTGTAACGTAACATTCTGTAGAAAATAAAATTTTCTCAACGGCGTTACGTGCTATTTTTACAACAGTGGTGGACTGCTTGTATGTTAAATTATATGGGGGTATTTTTACTCTTTTTTGGAACTTTTTTCCACACTATTAAAAAGAGCAATTTAAAACAATTGAACAAAGCAATTTATAATAATTTCAACAAATTTATATTGTACAAAATGTGTACCCGATTTTTAAAAAATATTACTATTTTTCAATACAAAATAGCCTCCTACGTATATTTTAATGTGAAAAAGGCTTTAATTTACATTCCCAGGTAACAAGCAAACATTTTCACGCTAATGATAGATAAGATGTATATATGTAATTCTTAGATCAAATTAAAAAGAACTTTGGATCAGCAACGGCTAGTTTCTGAGGTGTAGGCCACTTATTTCCAACGTTTAAATGAGTACTATCTTGAAATTTTGATAAACAAATAAAGAAGGATATCAGGTAAAAGATATTTCCAGTGACTTTAATTTGGTGTGCAAAAATTTTTTTTACATTAGACTATAGACTAATATAGAATTATTTACAGTCTGTTTCTAGATGACGAGCGTAAGAAAACGTTTGTCTAACAAGTTGAGTGACTTGTCTTGTTATATGTAAAACACAAACAAAGCTCTCAATTTTTGTTAGTGTTTCAAATATAAATAAAGCGTGTATGATTTCGTACCACTTCCAATGGTATAAAAGGGCGTACACTCCAGGCAACAAGACAGACGGATGAACGACACCTTCAAAACGGCCATGAGAGAATCTATTCCAAGGATACCGTCGGGCAGCAGGGGACTACTGAAACTGCCTGATAGCATATTACGTCTCATATCTGAAAAGAAGTGATTGCGGAGGGAGGACCTTATTTAGAACGCCTGATCCGGGCAGGAGCTCCATTCTTAAGGCGGATATAAGGAACCTGGGCAGGATAAGCTAGGGTACGATAGCTACTTTTGAGGAGAGTTACTGGACCGATTTTCTTAGGAAGATTCTTGTTGGTAACAGGACGTTTTGTCAAGTGAAGATATGTGCAGTTATACTAAGGAGATCACCTATGTCTGATTTCATGTATGCTGGGGGGACACTGGTATAGGAAGATCTCGTTAAGGCCGAACTGTTGGCTGGGAGATTTGCGAACATACACAGCAGGGAGGTCGATCGGACAATTTCCGCTTACGAGGCTGTGACGCGGGCAAATTCAACTCTGGTTGGATATGAACCGTTACTATATTTTAGACGAGGCGTGATGGCGAACGGTACTGTAAGTACTAGGCTGCGCACACCTCCCTACGAGATAATCACACAAGCGCCTTGAGGAGGAAGGCAAATAAAAGGTCAAGCGGCATTGATGGCATCCCGGACATTGTCCTTAGGAGGACTGACATAGTTGCATGGCGCTTCATAGCGATCTTGTTTAACCATTTGATTTTATGAAGATAGATGTTTTCCTGGTGGACTCTGCGCTCAGATTTTTGGAGCGCGCGTCCTCTCTACGGAATGATCTCATGCTCCGATAGGGCCTCTGATCTCGAGGAAATACGCAGAAGCCGATACTACTCGCCGGTGGATCTCTTGACACTGAGAGATGGTTATCTCCTCTATAAAGATGCAGACCTTCTATTTTATTATAGGGGGTGAACATTTTTAATATTGAGGATCTGGTGTACATAACTACCCAGTAAATGATTTGAAGTAGGAATTGATTTTATTGAGTTTTTTCCAGTATTTTGTTATTTAATTTTAAGATAAGTTTTTAAGTATTTTTATTAGTTTTAGTTAAAGAATATGAATGTATTCCTCTTTTTAATCTTTTTATGGAAATTTATATATTATTGAGTGTATTGTTAGATCATATATATGGGCTGCAATTAGACAGGGATAGATTTAGTCTTAGATAAGTACCAAGTACGTTAAGAAATTTTAGAATATAAATAGTAGTTTAAGAAACAATGTAAAATGACGATATTAATTGAATAAAATGAAATGATAAGTACCAAGTACGTTAAGAAATTTTAGAATATAAATAGTAGTTTAAGAAACAATGTAAAATGACGATATTAATTGAATAAAATGAAATGAAATGGCGACAAGACAGTTGGCGCTCAGCTTCTTGCTTAGATTCCTAAGCAAGATATAATAAATTGTTTATGATTATAAACAATAGTTTTCTTTATTTAATGGGTTAAATAATCAATACATTGTTTATAATTAATTTTCTCTCCGGCACTGGACCCTGCTGACCCACCGCGGCATCCAAGCAGAAAACGTGTCGTTACAAAGGATAACCTTTAGATTATATAAAGAATCGGACCAAATAAAGACTAATATAAAGTTATCAGCTTAAAACCATAAGCGCTTTTCGCTCGAGTAGAGTTCAAATATAAATATTAAAATATAACGATATACATATGTATATATTTAATACAAACATTACTTTTTTGACGTTTTAGCCACTAAAATAGCTTAAAGATGATTTTTAGGTATACCATACATACTTAAGTATATATCGCACATAAAACCAAAATAAATCTCAACTCAAAAATGTGCATTAGAAACTAATGAAGTAAAAACATTCAAATTAGGTTTTTTAAGATAATTGTGATTGAAAAGCAATTTTTATAGTCGCTAATGATATGTTAAGTAAACCGATCAACACCAAAAATGGATTTTAAAAAATTTTAAGCTGCGATCGTTTTTGATCTAAGGCATAGTACATATGAAGTTACATACGTCTTTAGGAATATATTACTATATTTTATTATTAGAACTTCAATTTTGTCTAAAGATTAAAATATATTTTATTTTCTTATTAGTATATTTGAATAACAAATTGTATGTCCAGTAATTTTGATATAATTTTACCTGGTGTGTAGGTGCTGACTAATAACTCCCCCGTAAGTTTACTAAATGATATATAATTTATAGCAATTTTTGATCCATTTTGTTGATAATAGGCAACGATTTTCTTGCTCGGCACATTTAACAATACAATGGAAGCTGGAACGTCTTCGGCTATAATAATATGTAACGAAAAATATTTTATATTGGTACAGGGATTGCAAATACATAAACTTACAAATAGCCAAATCAACACCTGTCCATGGATGCCAGTCAAAGATAGCACTGAGTTTACGCCTGGATCTAACATACAAATACACATTACATATATTCCAATTATAGATAAAAATGTTTCCTTCCGAATCCCCAGTCGCCAAATAACGCATATTTGGTGAAAAGCGTATTATAGTTATGGGTAAATTATGTTTTCTTATCTTCTTAATAGTGTTCAAATGGGGCACTGATAGAACATATATTGACCCATTTTTGGTGCCGCATACAATTTGTTTCCCGGATAAAGTCCATTCAATACATTGAACAGCCGCATGGTTTAAACTAAACACCTTACCGCAAATTACGCAAAAGTCTTGAGAACATGAAACATCCCACAGTTCGAGTACTAATCAGTATAAGATTAAGAACTTATTTATTTATTTAAAATAGTTCATTTATGGTTAATTTATACCGGGATAATCACAAGACTTGCAGCCAATTGCTAACATTTCTCCGTTTGGACTATATGCTAATGAGCGTGGGCATTTGATATCGAAGGCCATTGTTATATCTTCCTTACTTTGCCATATTATAACATCATGCCCAAATGAAACGGCAATCTGACCACGTGTAGACCAGTCGACTAAGTTTTGATCTAAGATTAAAGTCGTATAACATACATAATTTATAGAAGGAAATAAATAGGTTTTTATTAATTCTTAGTTTAAAAAAAATTAACGCAACAAAAGTTTTTTTACGATTTCTTTTATGTACATATCTAAAATTATAAAATAAAATTTGTATTTATTAGAAATGTGTCTTTTACATCTATTTTTGTGCTCTGAGAAACACTAAAATAAAGGTTGATAATTATTGCCAAATGCCAAAAAGTATGGTAGAAGGTGCTAAGGAGAAAAAGTTATTTCTAATTTTAATTCTTTTCGAGTCAAAAATAATCGAGGAAAAAACATGTAGAAACTTATAATATTAAAAAATATACGCAGAATTCAACCCATGAAACCCAAAAGGGTTAGAGTCCATTAAAATATTTAATGGACTTTTGGCAATTTTTTATTTAACAAGTTGGCAGCTGTGAATAAATTATGATTTATAATAGTTCTTAAAACACATTAACATTTAAAACTAGATTTTCTTTGATTAAAAAGTTGTTTTCAGTTAGGATCAATCACCGACCGATTGCCATCAAACTTTTTTATTGCAATTTGAAATTTTGTCAAAAAGTTACACTGGTCTACAGGAAAAAACACCTTTAAATAAAACTGTTTTTTTCCGTCGGGCTCAAATTTTTTTATGGACGTGGCAAATTTTTCGCCATAATATGGTAGTTATGTCAATATATTTTATCATAACTTGAAAACGCCTTGACCGATTTTAATGCAGTTACCACTACGTGTATGGGAATAAAATTTCCTCTAAATAAACTGAATAAACTTTTTTTGTGTTATCAACAGTTTCGAAGTTATTCGCAAAAAAGTTTTTTTGCGCAAAATTAGAGTAATTTTTTTTTTTTTCAAAGTCATAAAAATTTTCCCAGAATGCGAATTCTACATATTAAGCACCTAAATTAAAGCTTAAAGTGCTGAGAATAATATAAGCTATAAAACCGACTGGCTAATGCTGATTTCATTCGAAATTAAATGCAGGTACCTAATTTTGACTAAAATTAGCGAACAAATTTTTTCTTGCAAAATTAATGGAAATTTTATTCTTTTATATTCAAAAAGTTATAAAAAAAATTCCTAAAATATAAGTTTTACATTTTAAGCATTAAAATGAAAGTCAGATATATTGAGTGTAAAATAATCCATAAAGGTAGGTGCCTAACTTGGACAAAAATAAAATGTTCATTTTTAATGGCTATGGTAGGTAAAAAATATTTTAAGAATAAGATGTTTTCATTATTGTGGTAAAAATCCGGTATAAAATTCACTTTTGAGATAACATAATTTTTTTCATCTGGACTTGCAAAAATTCTTCAGATTTGTTCTGCCACATCTTTAAGGAATTTAAAATCACAACGCCATACAATAACTTCCCATGCTTATAAACATTACTTTGGATTTCCTATCAATGAAAGAAAGAAGTACTGACCGCCAAAAATATGTTATAATACTTGTGCAAGAGTTTTAAGAGGTTGACTTGACGGCAATAGTAAGACCATGCCATTTATGAAATCAATGATATGGAGTAAACCACAAAATCACGAACGTGGTTGTTATTTATGCATGACCGCTACGGGTGGATTCACGAGAAAATACAAGCACAAAATCATATATCCGAACATTTCACGCAAATAAAAAAATTTGGGCCCGATGGAAAAAAACTGAAAACGGATTTGAATTTAGCGCATCAAAATCATTATATTCCATACAGATTTATTTAAAGGCGAGAAAATTTTTTGCTTTTTGTAGACCAGTGTTGTGTAAGAATTAACTCATTACATCCCGGTACTCGAAAACGTTAACCAATTTTAATGAAAGCTTGTACCATATGTAGTGGTTTTTAGGTCTAACTAACAGCCTAACTAATATCATCACCTAATATACAAGACGGTCTATCATGACTTTTTATTATTTTAATAAAATGAAAATAAAAAACTTAATAATATTAAAAGTATTGTGACTATAAACATGTTGATGAAAAGCAAAAAAGATAATTAAATGTCAGATTAATCACAACTACTTTTTTTGGAGTGGCCTATTCATGTGAATTTAATACTTCACATGAATAGGTGCAGTGTCTTAGCAATCAATTAAATCTTGCTACTCTCAAGATATATATTTCATTGAGAGGATTATGTTCTACTTTTTATTAAAAGTTTAACAATTGAGAAAAAACAATGTAAAAAAGAAGAGTCGAGGAATTCTCGTTATATTTAATAAAAGCTTCTTTTTATATCTAATTGTAAAGAAAAATTTGAATTATTTTTTCGTCAGTTGAATAAGTGCAGTGGTCATTTGGTTCAATTTTAACTACAAAATAATTAAGCATTAAAAAAAAGACAATAATAATTTTCTAGTGGTTTTAATCGAAAATGGGTAGTAAATCATTAACGGTGGAAGAGAAGGCAAAAATTGATGCCTATGATGATCAAGGTCTGTCAAGCCGTAATATGACTTCGAAAATTAATAAAAGAAATAAAGAAAAATATAGCAAAAACATGAAAGTAAGGCAAGCAGTGAATACAGAAACTTAGGAAAGGCGAGATATTCTAAGAGTAGCCTCCAATTCTTGTGACTCTGCTGCAAAAATCAAAGCAAAAGGTGGTTCAAGTGATAGTCTTTCTATCGTTAGAAGGATAATAAATGCAGCAGAACTTTTAAAATGAATTAAATTGCAGAGAAAACCGGCGCTAAACCAGCAACGTAAACAATTACGGTTAAATTTTTGCAAAGAACACATGACTTGAAAGAGTGAATGGAATAAAGTAGTTTTTTCAGACGAAAAAGTTCAATTTTGATTAACTCGATGGTTTTAGCAACTAAATATTTTCATGATTTTTTAGCCCATCGACATAATCGAGTATGTGGTGTTATGATCTATGGCGTCATAGACTTGGAATTCGAGCCACGAAAATGACAGCAAATAATTATCAATCTATTCTGCAGAAGACCTATCAAGAATTTTTCACACCTATTCTATGACTTTCCAACAGGATAATGCTCGTATCCACATAAGGATTGTTATAACATGGATTAGCGAGCAAAAAGTTGAATTGTTGCCATGGCCAAAATACTCCCCAGACTTTTTTTTACTGTTTTATGCTTTTTTTTATAAATTTGCACCTATTCAACTGACGCAAAAATAATTCACATTTTTCTTAACAATTATAAAAAGAAGCACAAATTAATTCTAACGGAACTTTTTCCACTTTTTTTAGTTTACTTTCTGTATTGTTAAACCTTTAGTAAAAAGTAGAACATAATATTCTCCACATATTTTCTTGACAGCAGCAAATAGGAGATTAAAAATTTGTGTGCCTTAATGTGCTTTATCATTAATTATAGAAAACTCAATTTGGATTTGTTGAAACCATTTTTTCTTTTTTTTATAAAAATGCAAACATAACTGTCATTCAAACAGTATAAAAAATCATACAATATTTAAAATTTATTTACCTAAATTTCGGTATTTAAAAAAAAAAAACATTATAATTAAAGTGTTGCTTTTTATTTGTTTTAAGTAAAAAAAATAAAAGCCGTATATATGTAAAAGATTATCTATATAATTAATAGTCCAACACGTTCTACTGCAACGATTTTGAAAAAATATATTTGTACAGATGTGCAAAATTTTTTATTGAAATCGGTTCAGTACTTTACGAGTAATACGACTATAAAATTCTTACTAACACAATGAAAACAAAACACTTTTTTTTGTTTAGCTATAAATAAAAAGCAAAAGATAATATGTATGCATGTATTTATGTATATTTTGTTTCTTTTTTTTAATTTTTTCGGAAAAAATTATTTTATACATTTAGGCTTATCTACAAAAGAAAAAAAAATTTATTTGAAATCTTTTTTGGGAAAAATTTGTATGAAAAATTTCAAATAGTATACAATTAACTCATTAAAAATTTGATGATTATGACGGCTAATTTTAAAACACGAAATTATATATGTGCATACACACATACATAATTAAAATAAATGTGTCAGCCGTTGAGTACGCTAGTTAAAAAAATTCTTCTAATAAGAAATAAAATAATGATAATTAAAAATTTGTACGAAAAAGGATTTTGCATACTGTATTTCCAGCTGACTTTATGCTAGGGTTTCCCAGTTCTTATAGAACGAAGCTGTGTTAGGGAGTAGTAATGATATATTACATTTATACCGCGTTCATTAACATAGTATACGAACAAGCTTGTTTTATGCTTTAATTGTAGTATAGGTTGACACACATGTATATAACACTAGTATAGTATATAATTCATATGCCCGTCAGAGCTATTAGCATACTTTTAATCAAAAACTATTTTTTCCGTTGGGTGTATAAGTTGAAACCACAGCAGTCTTTAATTCGTTCAGCATAGTTTTGGGAGTATTATGGTTTAGGTATGTCTCTAAAAAAGACGAGTCTGTAACTTATTAAAAATCGAGAGAGGCCTTAATGTGGATCGAGTCAGGCGTGAGTTGGCGAAATTTTAGTTGCCAGCAACTGGTACCAAAGCTGAATTAGAAAAGCGGTTGTACGTAGATTTTCAGCGGCGAGACATTAACGTGGACACTTATGTATTTGATGAAGAGCAAGAGCATGAGCTACGTGCCGCCGCAACCACAAGCAACTCGGACTCTAGTTCATTGCTTTCTCATATGATGGAAAAACTTATGGCAAAAATAGAGAGATAATTGAGGAAGAAACCAAGAAGCTAGATGCAGCAAAGACAAGAGTGCCAAGCACCGGGCAATCGTTTGTAGTAGTAACAGAGAAAGTCAGCAGCCTTCAGTTTCAGCGGCCGGAACAATAGCGAATTGTATCAGAAGGTACCGACAGAACAAAAACTTGCTTTGATGGTAGTACCCCCTGGCAGAATTCAGATTCCAATTTGATGCCGTCGCCAACTTCCGACGGAAGTTGAGGAAAAAGTGCCAGATGTGGAGAAAGCTGCTGAAGACGAAGATATTCGTGAGTATGCCAATAAGACGCAAAATAATGAAATCCAAAAAGAGCAAAATGATAGCCGCAGTGACGGTCAACTTAATGGTAATGAGCACGGTAAATTCAAAGTTCTTCCACGGAATAGTAAAGTTGGAAAACTCGAGTTCGACCGGCAATCTGAATTGGATGAGGGAAGGAGAGCACAAAGTAGTGACCCAGTACTAGCAAAGTGTGCTGCAATTAAAGGCACAGAAATAAAAAAATACGTGCATGTTAAAATAGAAGAGGGTCTGAACAGACTACAAATATTTTCGGGAGGCCGTAAGGAGATGTTTCGTGGAAGGATGTAGGCTGGATATGATCAGGACAAGCGTGAGCTACCGTTGGTTTTACCTCACATCTCACCACAAAAGGAAAGGTCATCCGCTAAGTCTCAAACTAGCCGAGGGGAGCAATTCAAAATGACCAAAAGAATGAAAAAAGTTGATCATTGAGTCCAAAAACACTACGACTCGAGAATAAAAATGAAGAGAATTTGGCAAAACATTGAGGTGGAGATAATGAGCCTGTTCGTTTCGAATAGGACAGCAGTGTTTCAAAAACAGGTTGGGCACCCCTGCGATTATTACAGTGCTAAAATAAATAAACAAAAGCTGCAAGAACATCTATACGTGCCGTTTATAAATAACCAGAATCGACAACAACAAACATGACCAGAGATAAAGTAAATAAAAATAACAGCAACAACAAAAACTAACAGCAAAGAAAACAAGTAACAGACAATAAACAAGCAACAACGAATACTAAGAGCTGAGAGAAGCGGATGTTTACATTCTCATGGCTACATAAGAACTAAAAATCAAATAAAAGAAAGAATAGAATCTATCTGAAATATCAAAGTGTTGTTTACTCAGCCATATAAAAAGCACATCGATGCGAACAACAATCAGCTTATTTGTAGTAAACTCAGCGAGTACAGTTTATGTGAAGAGAGTTTGTTGGTTTGAACTCCTTGTGGAGAGAATTTATAAGGAGTAAATTCGTGAAGTGAAAAACCAGTTTAGTCGGAGCTAACTCAGTAAGGAGAGTTAACCTCTGGTTGAAAAGGTTGTGATTTAACCTCAGTTATAACTTCAATCGGGTTGGAAAATCTTTAGGTAGAAAGATCTGTCGAGTAATTGTTGTTGATTACAAAATTGTAAGCAGATGGATTAATTAAGAATAGGAAATTGTTATTGCTTGTAAAAAGGTTACAAGCAGTGGTGCACAAAACTGTGTAGAATAAAGAATTTTAATTAAAAACTAAACACAAGATTTATTTTATTTTAACTACAATCTACGAACTCATATATACACGTTTTTAAAAAGGTAAAAACGTAACAATATCTTACCACAGCTGGAATCGTAATCTGGAAGATCAAATGTAGTATCAACTGACGCAAAGGGTTTTGGCCGAGGACGACAAGGCCAGTCAGATAACATGTAATTATTTTCATTGTTATCCCTGTAAGGTGTTCGGATCAAAACTCCTGTTGATTTTATAACTGGATCCGTTAGTTTAAGTATTCGATTATGTGTCATTTCCATTATAATATTAATAGCAGGAACAAAAGTGTTAGGTCTCCAATAGTTGTAGTTTACACTCTAGGAAATTATAAGCCAAGGGATGATAAATAATTTTTAAACACTAAGCTTTTAATATTACCAAGGAAAGAACATCAATTGCAGATTTAGTAATTAAAAAATTTAAGTTTTTTTCATCACTTTTCAACGAAAATCTTCGGGGTATAAAACGATCACCATAAAATATTGGTATGAGTTTATCTGAAGGGTAGATTTTCTGAAAATTAAAATAATTTTATAAGTTTATTTTTAAGGATAACCCAAAAATTATTACATTCAACAAAAAAGACAAATGAGAAATAAGTACAGTATGCTAATATTTTTATATCAAACATCATATTAAACCAATGGTCGACATTCTTACCGTCGACGGTTGAACATTATCTTCATTTTACACACATACTACACGAATGTCGTCAAAACTTATAACAAGGATCATAAACGTTAGTTTTTTTAAAGGATGAGGCCACTACGTGTTTTTGCAATTCAGAAAGAAACAGTGATTTAATTATAACTCTTGTATGATGACAAAAAACACCCAGGTATCTCATAGAGAATATATGCAGTTTTAAGTCAAGCGAGTGTATTATAGCGATTGTGTGCACATAATGGACGTTCTCGGTTCATACAATACGTGTCAAAGAAATCCAAAACGCATGACATTAAAATCTTTTGGTAGTATAACTCGCGAAATTCATAATTCAAATATATAAAGATTAGCCAACTGATGGTGATCACCAAAAAAATGTAGAAAAAAAATTGTCTTAGTCTCAGTGCACACAAGAACTTTGACAGAAAGAAACAATTGAAAATCTTTTCACTTCCCTGCAACTTTCCCAGACATTAAGTTCATGGAACCTTACACTGGTTGGTACAGTTCGAAAAAACAAAAAAATTCCTACCGTCAAATATGCTGCCTCATAAAAATAGGATAGTATTAAGCAATATACGAACGTACATTTGCTTGAATTCAGCAATGATGCAGCAAGATGTTCATTCGTTCCCAAGAAAAAAGAGTAATAATGTTATTCATCAATGCACACGAAACCTGAAATTGATTTAACGTTATCTGCTAAACCTTTAATTATGCAATTTTACAGCAAAGCGAAAGGAGGGGTTGATATGGACAAGCAATTAGCTGAATACTAAACGAAAAGAAGAAAATGCAGGTGGCCGTTAGCTTTAGTTCAATTCAATTGATTAAGTAAACAAAATCCACAGCTAAAGGGGCTATTACAACACATTGTCAAATTTTCCACTCCGAAATGTTACCATGTAGTGTAAAAGCACAAAATAATGCTTCTGTAAAACCCATCTGACATTTCATCTGCCAAAATTTCAATTCGAGTGTGTTCTAATTTCACCTGATATTTACAAAAATAATTGTTTTAAATTCATAATTGGTTTTCAATTGATATTAATAATTTATTTCACATATATATTAGCTTATCTTTTTTAAATATATATGTTTGTTGAAAAAAAATTATGACTTTTTTGTTATTTTTCTGACCTACGGCCACCATTACACAAAATTCTCATTGGCGGCTGCTAAAAGGCTTGCATTTAACACATTTATACCATTATTATGCCAACTTAAACGCCAAGCAAATTTTACAAATCACTACGTCGTTGCGTTGCGCTAAAGCTTTAGTTAGACATCACTGAATTTGTCAAATTACACTGGTCTACAAAAAACAAGAATTTTTCTGGCCATTAAATAAAACTATACGGAATATAATGATTTTGATGCGCTGAATTCAAATCCGTTTTCTGTTTTTTTCATCGGGCTTAAATTTTTTTTGTTATGGACGTGGAAAATTTTTTGCCCAAAACATGGTAGTTATGTCAATACATTTCATCATAACGTGAAAACGAGTTGACCGATTTTAATGCAAGTACCAGCAAATTATTAGGAACAAAACTTCTCATAAATCACGTGAATAATTTTTTTTTTTTTTGTGTTTTCAACAGTTTCGTTGAGTTATTCATAACTTAGCTGCGAAAAAAAGTTTTTTCACGCAAAATTGGAGCATTTTTTTTTAAGTCAAAAAATTTTTCAGAATGAAAATTTTACATGTTAAACACTTAAATTAAAGCTTAAAATGCTGAAAATAAAATAAGCTGCAAATCATGAAAATCGGTTGGCTATTGTGATAATTTGAACCCGCTGAATTCCATATAGTTTTATTTAATTTTTTTGCTGTAGACCAGTGTTGAACAGAGTTACCATTCTTTATGCTTGTACTAAAATTCTAAATAAAAGTAATAATATCATTGTGATTTTTCTTATTTGGCAGTTCCCTTGTTATAAGCACCTGTTGTTTATAGGGTATTTTTTAAGCCCGATAGAATTTAATGAATGGTTTACTGTCAAACGACTTGTAATAGTGGACTCACTTTTTGCCATTTGTGATCAGTGTAAGCGGGAAAATAATCATAAATTGATTGACTCTTGTACAACGCAACCAAATTTCCCAAAGTTTACTTTGAAAATCAGTCTTTAATTCGCACAGCTTATGTATAGCGATTAGACTTATTTCTAGCTTAATGAGCTTGAAAATTATCATGCATCGAGTGTAAGCGATCCACAACAGATGCTACAGATTATATTACATCCAGAAAAATGCCCGTTTGGTACTGCTATCATCAGTGAGCCTTATTTCTTCAAAAATGAAGTCCGAGCTCGCTTTGAGGCCAATAGAGATCGTTACCGCAATATGATCAATGAGTTTTTGTTCGAAAATATAAACGACATTCATTCGACTGAGATGCTGTTACAACAGGCCGGTCTACATAACGCGACCGTAACGTCAACCATCGACACTTCTCTATTATTTCCTGTCGACCTTATGCCCGAAATCATTTTCAAATGTATTTTTGTATTAGTTTATTTTAGTCTAAAGTTTTATCGGGTTTAAAAAACACCCTATATTTAAAAAAAGTTAAGAAAAATTTTCGACATAATTAAAACTGATTCATATTGAAAGATATAACCAATAATCTCAAAAAATGTATGTGCTATTTCTTCTTCGGATGAAGAAATCTTCAGACTTACTAACTATTCATATTAATTAATGAAAAATAAATCCGCATAATATTCAACAAGTGTTTTTATTATCAAATTAATTAGCATTTCGGGTAAACATCAAATGTAAGGTATATATTTATATACATACATATATAATATATAAAATATTTAGGTAAACAAGAACACCTAGATTTATTGTTACCATTTCTTGAATTTAATTTTCTGAGGATGCTGGTACCTCCTTTCTTCAGTTTTTCTTTTTTTATACGCTTTTTGTAGCTTCCTTGTCAGCAACGTCAAAAAAATATATTTTTTTTTTGGCGGTGAATCGATTTCATCACCTTGTTCAATTACATTTATCAAGGATTGTGGAGTCTTATGTTGATGAAGATCCAGACGGCCCTGAAAACAAATCAGGAAATTTTCTAGCTGGTTCGACTTTAAGCAGTGGATATACCCCAATATTTTGGGACTCGTATTCCCGAAATTTTTTATTGCTAAACACTATGTGACGGCTTTTACATATGATAACATTCATAAAAAACCCAAATATTTTTAATAAATGACACAAATTCCAAGAAATTCCATTAATTATTTAATTATTTTTGTGAACATTTATTTTACAGCAAAGAAATCAGGTAAGGATTTTTTGTTGTTGATGGCGTTGTAATATGTGGGCCTATTTTAAAAGTTATGACATCTCGAAGTCCTTAAAAGGTACAGTCATGGGATGTGTACAAAAAAATATACATGTTAAGAATTTGTTGTTGGAATTCTCAAATGAAAATAATACTTTAACTTTTTTCTGCTTTGAAGACTTTTTTTACAAACTGTATGTATATGCATGTATGTATGGTGTTTTTTAATCCACAATTTGGTATGAGCTTAACGTTCTCCATTTCGCTAGTTGGAGAACCAATTACATTTAAAATTACTGCAATTGCCTCCAAATCACCATCTGCTTTTATTTTTGAATTACCAAAGCCAGCTGTTCCACGGGCTAAGTCTGGGTGAATTTTTAATTCCTTTATTAACAATTGAAATTGCTCCGTTTTAGTCGATTCTTTGTTTTTTAATAAAGGGTCCACCGTCTAACGTTTTTCTTTTTCAACTAGTGCTTATTTCGTAAATGGTAACACTTAGCTCATGTCTGATTTGACAGATAATTAGATTTACCCTTCCGCTGAACGAATATGGTTGTGTATACGCTTGAACAACGCTGGGAATCTGGGCCTGCGATCGACTTACAGGAGATTTTGCCAAAAAAAATCATCTTTTCAGATGAAGCTCATTTTGACCATGGCGGGTATGTAAACAAGCAAGATTGTCGCATTTGTACCACAGAAAACCCACACGCATACATTGAAAAGCCGATACACCCAAGACGAGTCACTGTTTGGTGCGGATTTTGGTCCAGAGGCATAATTGGACCATTTTTCTTCCAAAATGCGCAAGGAGTGGTCGTTACAGTCAATGGCGATCGTTATCGGGCCATGTTGAAAGAATTTTTGTTCACAAAAACTGAAGAGGAGGATATTAGCAACATTGAAGATCGCAATATCAGCCGCAGAGCTGATGTCGTTTATCCACCTCGGAGCTGCGATTTGACACCGTTGGACTATTATTTGTGGGGTGCCGTAAACGATAAATGTTACGCCAACAAGCCAGAGACGATTGACGCTTTAAAGGACAATATTCGTGAAGCGATTGGTGAAATACAGCTGCACACAATGATAATGTGCATAAAAATTGGACAGATCGTGTAAGCTACTGCATGGCTAGCCGAGGTAGCCATTTCAATGAAATTATTTTCCATTATTAACCGGAAGGATTGTTCTTTCAAATAAAAAAAAAAAAATTGGGAAAATATTCAGTAGTTTTTTTTTATAGCATTTTCAAAAAAAAATTATTTGGCGGACCCTTTAGATGTCGCACTTGATCAACAAGAGGGCATTAACTCAAAATTTTTTAAATTTTACTTTTTGCAAGAAATCAACTAACAACATCTGTGAAAATTTCAACGCACATTTGAACCATTTTCGTGATACTGTAGTGACTACATGTATATCACCAAAAAGTTATTATTTTGAGTTAATACAAAAGTGGAAGTAGAAATGTAGCGTATATTTTAATAAAAAAGCTTTTATGTTTGCTTACTATTCGGATTTTCAACTTCCCTTAAAATGTTACCACAAACAGTTTTTCACCTCTTCTGAAAATTTTAAAATTTTGAGTTAATACCCTCTTGTTGATCACAATTACACAGATGTATATGCATGTAGTTTTTTCTGTGTACTATTTTGTTATATATATATATATATATATATATATATATATATATATATATATATATATATATATATGTATATATATATATATATATTTATTTATTTTTATTTAAATTTTTAAATAACACCACAAAAAATGAAACGATTGATCTGACACTCCAAGTGATAAATAAAGACAACGTTGCGTTTTATAAAATACAAATTTTCAAGCAATATTTCTACAAAAACATGGAAAATTATTGTTGTAATGCTGGGAGTTACCAGCTTGAACGCCGTGAATTACAAAATAAAAATATTGCTAACGCGAGGTAAAATTAAGCGTTGCGATTTACAACATAATGGCATAATTTGTTTTATTTTTCTAACAACATCAAAGAAATATTTTTTCGATTTTTTTATATTAATGCAATATATTTTTTATTTTAATATTTTTTAGATTTTTTATTTTTTATGTTTTTTTTAAAACCGCTTCAATTTAGTTATAACAAACTGTTTTGTTGTCAGCTTTGATTTTATTGAACATATGTATGTATACATTCGAAAGCAAATGCGATAAAGCGTCTGTATAAATAAAATTTTGAAACGCATACAGACAATTTTGACGTAACATAAGTGAAATAAAATTGAGAAGCCAGATGACATAAGCTATCAATTCGGTAAAAAAAAATATAGGACAACGCGCCCAAATCCCGAGGTTAGCAACAGAATTCTTCCAACATTGCAAATAGATATGGAACCGGTGTATTTGAGTTCGGTTAGTTGTGGTTTTTGCGAATAAATAATAACAGAAAAACGAGAATAGCTTACGTAGGTTGCCCTACCCCAAAATACAACGCAAATTTAACTAACTAAAAGAAAGTAAACGCCACGTCTTATTTGAAAAACATGTTTATTATATTGTTACGTTTTAACCTTTTTAAAACATTTTATTTCGTTTATATTGCGCTAAAATAAAATAATGTTTCACAGTTTGTTCTTTTTTATTTACTGCACTATAACTTTTCTGCACTTTGTCTTAGTACGGCTAATTCGCTTTTACAACACTTTTTATTTGCGTCTAAACAGACTATACTTTGTGACGGCCAAATGAAAACTAATTCATGTGTAATTGTGCTTTTATCTTTATTCATCCAAATATTTCGTTCTTTACATAGTTTATCTTAAACTAATTAATCATGTATATACTTATTCTATGCGTAAATGATACTTATCACAGACTTATCAACTAAAACTTAAAATAATGCAGATTAGCCGCAATCCATCACTAAAACAAATCAACTCTTATACTATATTCCGCAAAAAATGGAAAAACGGAAACACTCATATGCTTAAAACTAACTTAAAATACTACTTACAACTAATTAACAACAACAAGGCACAAACATCCACCTCACTGTGCAGTGTTATACACCAGGCTGTCCAAATCCAGCGTATTAACCCTCCTGTGATAAAATAGCAGGCCCTCGTCACCATAGAGCAGCCCCTCGTCCCTCAACGTTAGGAGATCCACAGGCAACAGGTATCTGTGCACCCTTAGGGTCTCCATATCACTCCTCCCCTCGAAGCAGCCATTCGCCATCCCATTCTCCAGGGCGGACGATCGTTCCAAAAATCTCAGCGCAGTCCTCATAAGAAAAACATCGATCCTCTCGAAACCCGCATGGTCATAAATGACCCGACAAGACGGTCTCCGGAACGAACCATCGGGGAACTGGCGAGCCCTTAATCCAAGGCAAGCCGACAAAATACGTCTCTCCCAGACCCTAAGCCTCTCCATCTGATGGGACGAAATCCCAAACCAGACAGGGAAGGCATAAGACATCAGAGGTCTGATGATCTGCCTGTATATAAGCAGCTTTACCTCCCTACGCAAACCTTCCCTTCGGCACAATAACCTACAGTAGGAGTGGTATATCCCCTTCATCCTATCCAAAACGAAATCCACATGTCGATAAAACTCAAAGCTTTCGTGGAAAATCACCCCGAGATACTTAATCCTATCGGAGACTCTTGCAACTTCACCGCCTACCCTCAGCACCGGTACGAACTTCCTTGCGTTGGGATACAGCCGTCCACGCCGTCCCTTAAATATTACGCAATCCGTCTTTTCCATATTCAGGCAGAGACCCCATTTGCAGAAGTATCCGTGCAGTCTACCCAGGTATCCGCTGAGTCTCTCATTCACCCTTGCCGCTCTGGGTCCAGATGCCGCGACCAGCACATCGTCTGCATACAGAAGGAGTAAATCTCCGTCAGGTGGCCGAGGTATATCCGACATGAATATGTTGAATAGTACAGGTCCCAGTAGTGACCCCTGCGGCACTCCAGCAACAACATTTCTCTCATCAGAGAGTGTATCGCCCACTCTCACTCTGAGGGAGCGATCCCTCAGGAATTCCGCAACAATTCCGCAGAGATGCCTGTCGAAACCGAACGACATCATCTTATGAACTCTACCCTCCTGCCAAACATTGTCAAAAGCCTTTGCGAAGTCCAGGCTCACAGCAATCGTCGGATATCTCCTATTCAGTCCCCTTGCTACATAGTCCGCAAGTGCCATCAGTGCATAGGACGTAGAGTGGCCCCTCTTAAATCCAAATTGGCAATCCAGCAATATCTCGTTATCGTACATGAATCTTCTCATACGCTCCAAAATAAACCACTCCATAAGCTTACCCAAGCTAGAGAGCAGAGATATGGGTCTGTAGCCACCAGCACCCCCAGGGTCAGACCCCGGCTTGGGTATAGGCACAATGATCGCACCCTTCCATGCTCTCGGGAAGTAACCAATGTTGAAACAGTGGTTAAGCACCAACGCCAAGAACCTCCATGTGGTGGCGTCAGTCTTCCTTAGGATCAGGTCCGGTATGCCATCCGGCCCGCTGGATCTCTTGTTAGGTCTACTGGACAATGCCCTGCCAATATCAGAGGGAGTCAGCAAAGAAAAACCTCCTCCAGCAAAATCTCCACCTCGAATACCATCTGCCGTAATATCCAGGCCAAACTCAATAATCGGGGCCTGATTCCTCAGCCCCGATACCTCCTCCAATACCATCCCTACGATAGTGGAGGACTGGAGATTCACAGCAGCTCTCTGATGAGTACTCCATCATCCCTCATTATATCAGCATCGCCAACCTTCGCCGCACACCTGCTGCACCCTTCACTTTTCGAAAAGTCCTGTTGTCCACCTTAATACTCCATAGATAATCCGTCCAATATTTCCGCTCAAACAAAGCAATTGCCCCCTGGATTATCCTATCCAGGTTTCTTATCTCAGCCCTCAATATGGGAATTCTCGAGACATCTCCCGTCCTCCTCAGTATCCTCCGAAGCCTCCTCTTCTCCAATATGAAGCCGAGGATGTTGTCGGGGAGTCTTAGCACGCCGGCATGACGTACTGGTAGTCTTGGAACCGATTCCTCCATCGCAGTTCTAATAACGCCAGTCATAGACTCGATGCAGTCATCAATCTCGCGGGAGGTCACATTCCGATCCGACGGAAGCATAAGGTCAGGCAAATCACGAGATAGTACCGAGTTGAAAGCCCTCGTATTCATCCTATCAAAGTCAAAGAGATATCGCTGCTCCCTACCGCAAAGCCCATCCATCCGCAAGATCAAGTCCACAGCCCTGTGGTCAGACTCGTAGTGCAGAGTTTTAAGCCCATCAGCACCTTCCAGCACCGGTACAATATCAGATGATGTCATGACCACGTCGATAAACGATGGGTTTCCCACATGGAAACATGTCGGGCCCTCCGTGCGACGTATCTCCAGCTCAGGACACATCCTCAGGAATTCTCTGAGGCAGTCGCCACTGCGGTTGCAGACACTTCCACCCCAGTACTCGTGCTTCGCGTTCAGATCCCCTCCAACCAGGAGCGATCCCGCCGCTGACAATCCAACCAGGGGATCCAAATCCACTAGGCAAAGAGAGTCCCTGGGTCGCAGATACATTGACACAATAGTCAATGCCATCCCACCAGAACGACGAATCCTCACCGCCGTGCACTCCACATTTCCCATATCCAACGGAACCCTCTCAGCGTGCAGACTCTCGCGAACAAGTACAGCAGTACCGCCACCCCGTCCATTGACACGATGCTGCCTAAAGGTCGTGTATCCTCTCATCTCAAAAATATGCCTCGAAGACAGTTTATGTTCAGCCACCATCAGAACATCCGGTCCATGTTCCTCCAGGAACAAGTTTAAATAGTGTCTTTTATGCCTGGACACTATCGATTTGACATTCACAAAGATACACTTAATTGTGCGAACCATTCTGAAGACTCAACAGCATTCCCAGGAGTGCCTGGGATTTATCCTCATCAGTCCTAAGTCTGCCGTATTCAAGAGCAAATCCTCCTATCTTGCTCAAGCAGTGCAATAGACCACCTCCAAAAAATCATCTGCAATCTCCATCGATGAGATTAAAATTTCCTCTCGCCGCTACCAGTGTAAGGCCGCTAGACGGAGCCTGAAGAGGCCTCTGGGGCACTCCAACACCACCAGCCACAGCAGCGTACGATACACCCGTACGAGTAGAGTTTCTCGCAGCCGTAACGCTGCTGTTCTTTGCAACCGCCTTCCTCTCAGCAGCTTTCCTCAGAAGCTCCTGGCGTCTCGGGCACTCAGCAGAGCTTGCCGCGTGTCCTTCAACGTTGCAGTTGGCGTACCTTACCGGCAGTCCAATCCTTCTCACAGCCTGGCCCGTGGTAGGATCAGTCACTACCTTCTCCGCGCTATTCTCTCCCTTGAGTGGGACATTGCATTTCCCCGGTCCGTGGGAACCTCCGCATTTAACACACCTATATGGCATGTTACAGTTGGTCGACACATGCCCATATCGCTGACAGTTGTAGCACTGCGTCAGCCCCTTCCTTTTCGGTTTCTCAATATACACTCTACAGTGCAGAATGTATCTGATGCCCTGGAGCGCCTTCAGGTCCGAGTCTCTGCTCAGACTAAGGATCCACTTGTCCCCCTTCAGCTTCCGGAGACTCACAATCTGCATTCTAATGCCCAGACCATTTAGGTACTCGGCGACTTCATCTCCCGATAGGCCCTTCAACATCACTGAGTAAGGCATCTGGTCCTTCGGTGTATAGGTGTAGAATGATACACCGCTCTTCTTCAGCATCGCCTTCACCTTCTCGTAGTCTGCCAAGGTGCAGACCTCTATATTGGTCACATTTGCGCCCAAAATCTTCAAGTTGTACTCCTTGTGCCCCAAAAGTTTGTTGAGGTCACTAGTCAGCAACTTTATGTTAATATTATATGTTGTAAGCACCGGGACCTTCACGCGCTTACTTGCCTTCTTTAGGTTCTGACCCGCTTTACCATCGTCTACAGCCCTGGTTTTTACGGCCTCCTTCGAAGGCCTAGAGCCTTCACTCTTATCGTATTCACTGCCCACAGCAGTCCCCTTGTCAGGCACGACTTTACATGGAATGTTCACCTCCTCGGTGACCATCTCCTCATTCTCCTCGTCAGTGGATTCCTCTTCACCACTCTCATCGCCAAATTTCCTATTGAACCTCGCCATCATCTGTTCCATGGCCTTCCTGAGACGATCGTTCTCGTGCCTCAGGGAATTCACCTCCTTCTCCTTCAGTTCTAGCGTACGGAGTAGCTCCTCCGCAGTTACCACCCGCGCGCCCTTTTTAGGGCAGGACGCATCCCTGTCGGCCATTATATTCGCGTTGTATTCTTATAAGTAGAATACGAACACGTCACCGCTTACTCTCCTTGTGAAATAAATTTCCACGTGTTTATGTACACGTCAGCTCTTCAATCACAGCAATTCACAATAAACAACCCCTATGTGTTTTCCGTTTCAGGTAGCGAAGGTAAAACCCACACACTTTGTCCAACAACTTCGTTCGTATTGAAAAATACGCGTAAAGCAAAAAACTTCCGTAACACAACCGTTCGCAATGAATGCACGATACAGAATAATTCACGTGTAGGTAAAACAGCCCTTTATATATCTAATTGCCTACATTTTGGAAGGTTCAGGAAATATCGAACACCTTCCATATCCGTTAATTCAAATGTAACGTAAAGCTGCCAAATTAACAGGGTGACACAAAATATGTCAAAAGCCCACAATGCAGTGTTATATTTTTATTTTCGTAACAATATTTATAAGAACAGAGGTAAATAAAAAGCCAAGTTAAGAGTGTAACTTATAAATCGATTTACCAATTCCTCCCAAACTGAGAACAAAAGTCTTGGTTATAAAAATATGAATATAAACAAGTTATGAGTTCTCAGAAGGTTTCAGGCGTCTGTTTTTATTTTTTTCTCTCGAGACCAGCACTCAGGGGATAACCTCTACACATGCAGTGCATTGTGCTGGTACTAGTAAAAAGGAGGATGGATAGAATAGTGTCTCTGGACGTTCGATTTAAATTTGCTGATATCGAAAGTGGCGGGGAAAACATTAGCAGGAAGATTGTTACACAAACGAACAGTGCGATTCACTACGAGGCTATCCAATCAAGTATTAAAAAAAGTAAAAAACGTGAATGCTTCTGTAGTTTTAAGTAGTTTTACTTTTAAGAGCGTATATTTAGTATTCTTACAAGTGTGTCCTCACTTTTGTAGTGTCAATTTTTGGAGTTACATTCAATATTTGTGTATAAATGTATTTTGAAGAAATTATGTTCGGTACTTGTTTGTTTAATTGAAATATTACTTTTCATATTTGCGTTTTTAAATGTTTTCTTATTATTCTTTTACATTCTTAATAAACAGAATTAGAGAAATCTTAAGAACATGTTTCTGTAAATTGTAGAAAACAAGCCGAACGTTTTACATACATACATATATACATAAGGTGTGCTTCAAAATGATATATATATATATATATATATATATAGATATATATATATATATATATATATATATATATATATATATATATATATTTGCTTAGACATCCTCACAGGACATCAAAATAAAGCCATTGTGAAAAACTATTAGGAATCTACTTATAAAAAACAATGAATAGTCCAAATATAGAACGTATCCTTATCAGGAGTAAAAACAGTATTCAAGTTCTTCAGGATTTAAAAATCAAATGAAGTTTAAAAAATATCTGAGCAAAATTTCAAGACAACAAAGCATACAGATGATCATTTAATAATACTAGCCAAACTACTTTCTTCTTTAGAGAGATTAAGGGAAGATTAAATTACGTAATTTCTTCACGTACTATACGGAGAAGGCTTAAAGAGCAGTCTAAAAAAATTTTACACAAAGAAAAGACCATTTATGCTAGACGCAAATAAGGAGCGTCCAAAATTGAGGTATTATTTTAATTTTAATAAAAAAAGACTATTTCAGATATTACAAATATTTGTATTTTAGTTTATTACAAATAGGTTTCGGTTAAAAATAAAAAATTATGTCGGTCAAGTGGCTCGGCAGGCTCCCAAACTTTACCAAAATTATCAATCACGTTCTTTAATAAACTCTTTTCAATGGTTGATATCTGTTTGATAATGTCGGTTTTAAGTACACTTTCGAATTCAAAAAACCACACAAAAAAGTGTAAAGGTGTCAAATCGCATCTGCGAGAAATAATGCGATTTTTGAACTTTTCTTTCAAAAGATCAACTGTTTCTCTTGCTGTGTCACAAATGGTACCATCTTGTTGAAATCTCTACGTCTAAATCATCAATTACTCCACAAAACGCTGCGGAAAATCTCCCTGTAGTGATTTTCATTGATCGTATTCGAATTTTCATTTTCGTTTTAATATAATATGGTCCGATGATTCCTCCGGACCAAGAACCACACCAAACCGTAACTTTTTGTTGATGTAATAGTTGCTTTAATATATATAACTCTTCGATTCTCTTCACCCCTAATGCGGAAATTCTGCTTGTTGGGCTTCGTCGCGAAGATTATTTTGTTAAAAAAATGTCTTAATTACATCTTGAAAACTTTTGCTATTTTCAAAAATGTTTTAACAAT
Organism: Wohlfahrtia magnifica; assembly: GCA_023159175.1. Taxonomy (NCBI): domain Eukaryota; kingdom Metazoa; phylum Arthropoda; class Insecta; order Diptera; family Sarcophagidae; genus Wohlfahrtia; species Wohlfahrtia magnifica. The sequence goes on along the minus strand of JAKWBJ010000159.1, from coordinate 1,177,749 downwards.
AAAAACACGTTGTTCCCTCGTGTAACGTTCCGTATCCGAAAAAAATAATGATACCTCAATTTTGGACAGCCTTAATAAAAAATCCTTTACCCTTTGTCAAATGTATGTGCCAGAATTAGACTCGAGGGATTGGGTCAGATGAGTCGAAATATAAGCTAAGAAAAATTCAAAACGCGTTAAAGAGTATGGTGTGAGCCTTCACAGAAAGTTAAGACTAAGCACATTGCATACACTATAAAGCATACTGTGGGGCTGCTTATCTTTCTCCGGAGTGTGTCGACACTAAAATGACGGGTGAGCATTGTGTAAACATTAGTGCCATTAAAATGGGCTTGGGGTACTTTATCTTCCAGCATGATAATGACCCTAGACATACGAGCAAGATTGCAAAGAACTACTTTCAAAAAATCTATACCGAAATACTGACATGACGGGATCAGAGAACCGATCTTAAGTCAGTGGGAGACCTGCGGACCGTACTAGATGAAAAAATTCTAATGGAATATCGGACTAACATTAAACATTTTGGAAAGAAATGCAAGTCGAATGGAGGGAGATTCCTTTAAAAATTTTGAAAAACTTGACTTCATGTATACCTAAAAGACTTAGTTTATAAGAGTTGTTTATAAGAGGTGTGCTACTAAGTTTTAAATGTTATTATATCCCTTTATATTAACGAAATAAAATCAATTAATTTTTAACAATAATACATACTTAGTTTAACTCTTTTTTCTAATGAAATATAAAAAAGTACTTTGCACTTTATTTTGTCCAATAGTATGTTTCACATAACATCGACTCAACCCATCACGTAGTGCTCTTTCTTAAGATTAATAATCATGTTATTAAAAAACCCTCGATATGTAGGAATGCACAAAAATTTCCCTAGAACACTAAATCTTCTATATTTTATTAACTAGAAAGTGAAGTGCCGCTTCCGTGAACTAAGATCAATGTTATAGTGCTAAATCAACCATCTGTTCTATGATATGGAGATCCACCAATCTTACCATATTCTCCAGCAAAAAAGATGTTAGACTACTAGCTCTTTACAGTTTCGGTAGTTCACTTGACCTTTCATTTTAAATCTGCGCCAAGCAAGTTGAGTTGAGCCGAAGAACGTGCAGTGCTTTTTAATGTTGATAAAAAGTTATTCTTACCAAATTAAACCAATAAGGTGCATTTTAAAAATGTAGAAAATCTAAATAATATTTTGTTTACTGAATAATAATATATTAAATAGTATGTATGTAAGTATTAACTTATTTTTGCCAGACTACATTCTTATCGCAACGAATTTATCTCTGTCAAAATGTAATTTTTACCAAATCTTTCTAATGGATGTATTTTTTCTGAGATATGTGGATAAATTTTTAAAAATATATAAAACTTTTAATTATAAAAGCAGGTAATAACTATAGAGACATTAGTAATCTTATTTTTAAATTGACTAACACGTACCTCCATTCGCCAAGGTAGCCCACAGTTGTCAGTTCTTTCGAAATTTTAAGAAAAATATATCTTCCGAATTTTAAATTTATTACAAAATGCAAATTCTATTATTTAAAGTTAGTCTTTTATTACAAATTTATATATAATTATTACAATTTAAGTAACCTTGAGAAATATGTGAGTATTTCTCAATTAAACACATTTTTCAGAAATTTTTTATATATTTAAAGTTTACATAGGAACCGCACTATTTATGAATGTACTCAGGAGTGTAGTTTTAAACAGTGTGGCCACAACTTCGAATTTTCTGTAACCAAATTTCAATAAAAGAGTAACCGAACAAATTGCAAAAATGATGAATGTCTAACGAGTCAAACAAAATTGTTAATTTGTTATCTCTGCAAATGTTTATTCTATTACCAGGAGTATATATTTAAAATGCAAGATTCACGAAATGATTTGTATTTTTAATTACTTATATGGCATTTTGGAAGGTAAATATATGTTACTCACTTAGCCACAGAACGAAATAGTATAAACAACAAAGTTTTTTTGTTTGGACTGTTTACCGAAGCTTATCCTGAATACCTGCGAGAAATGATTTATGCGTTTCAGATGTGACACGGAAAAGAAAAACTGCCCAGGTCAGCTAAAAATATTCGAAGATAATGAATTGAAGGCGTGACTCTATGAAGGTTATTTTCAAAATTAAAAAACAAAATATTTGCAAGCAGCACAATTAATCTAAAAGCAATGGTATTGAGTATCGTTCGAGTTAATGCTGAGAGATGTTGGAAGGCGAAATATCACATCCGAAATGTTGGTGGAAAGTCATAAGAAATATTACTGTAGTTTCATTAATTATTAGCGATGAAAACTAGAGCTATTACGACAAATCAAAATTCAAGCTTCGGTCAAAAACTTGAAGCAGTTATATCACACTATGACAAAGCTCACCCAGATGTTGCAAGACCAGTTAAAACTATTTGGAAAATAGTCTTGCCCGCCTTATAGTCCAGAACTTGTCCAGCCGACTACCATCTGATTTGTTCTTGACACCAAATTAGTATTCTTTTGGCACGAAATGCTGTGGAAAAGGTCGTAATGTAAAAAAGACTAAAGTTTGTCAAAAATCGCGTTTTTTAAGTTACATACTCAATAAGAACCTGAGTAATAAAAGGTAAATTAAATCATTATGTATCTTTATATTTTTTCTCCAATATACACATCGAAGAAAAAAATTTTGGTTAAAAGTAACCAAAACGGCAACACTGGTTATAAATAAAATGCCATGGCACATTAAACGTAGAATTAGCCGAACGTAAACGTAGATACCGTAAATGTGTCGTGTCAGCTGATCGCTTTTGTTATATGAAAAGCTATGAAAGAGCTTACTTGACCGTAATGAAACGTAACTGTAACGTCCCAATCTGTTTAAAATAGAATTTCACGGTAAGGTTACGTGACATTTTGTCAAGCACTAATGGGCTGTTTGTATGTAAAATGTTATGGGGGTATTTTTACTCTTTTTTTGTAAATACTAAAATATTAAATATTTTTTCTTTTAAAATCTAATAAGAGTATTTGTCAATCGTATGTATGTGTTTCTTTGTAGCAAAAGTTATAGGTTAATATTAATTATAAATTATGCATGTATATATAGTAGTACATTTTTATAGTACATTTTTGCTAAGAATTGCAAAATAATTGTACGTACCCACGTAGATAATATGAGTAACAATACACGTAATAGATAATATAAATAACAATAAGAGTAAAAAATATATAGGTTTTTATAAATATAATACATTGTATATATCCAGCAACGTATGCATTTATGTGGAAAACCAGAATTATAATCCAATTGCGTATAAAAGTTATTCTATTATGCGGGTTTTTCGACCTTTATTAATCAAATATTAATAACTACTCAAGCCTAAGATATTTAAAAGTAAAAATTTATTTACTTTTTATCGATATTTCTCCACTTTGTGTCGCTTCGGCAGAAAATATGTAATTAATTATATTAATTTGTTATAAATTACATATAGATGTATGTATTTATTGATATAAAAATAATATAATATTTATTTAAAAAACCTTAAGCTTCAGAAATTATTAAAATTATAATATTAAAGTTTAAAGTAATGCCTTGGTACCATTTAAATAATTTCCGTACTTTTTTCACATAATTTAAAATAATGTACGCATATTTAAGTGCCAGCTGTTAGTATTTTTTTAATATACAAGTGTTTGTGCTTGATGTATGTATACCCAAATATTTTTTTTTTTCTGTATGTCAAAAACACATGACACGTTTTTAAGTGTTCTAATGTAGCAAAACGTTTACATTTACATTTACGATTTATACGTTCGGCTAATGAGGCCTAAAAGAAGGTACTTACGAGTCGACATATGTATATTTTTGCTCATGCATGTTTTCGGTTTCTAGCTGTCAAAGTTTGTTTTCTTTTTCTTCTTTTGTTTACATTTTTACATCCGCCATTCAAAATTCAAATCTGGGTTGCCAGATTTAAAATTACAAAAATCAGCATCAGTACATTTATAACACAATAGTATGTATCTAATTAAAAACTACAATAAATATGTAACGATAAACAAAACTTATTCTATTTAGAACAGTTTAAACAAATTTTATAAATTAATAATTGCAATTGTTGCAAAGATACCGTTATTTTCGTATTGATTTTACAAAAAAATATAAACAATACTCGTATACATGCATATGTACTTCTATAAGCAAGTTAAATGTGTTTCTAGCTTTTTTATCCTTTGTGTACAATTTTTCATGTATTTTTGTCTTCGCTTTAATTCAAAAACATTTAAATTCAATGTTGTTTTTTAACACGCAGGCGTGATGGTGTGCTGTCATCTGTGTCGATGGGTAATGTGGATGTTGAGGAATCAGATGCACTTGATGTTCTGGACATGTGACGTTCGTTGGAATGATCACATATATCAAATGTCGAAAGAAGCATTCAAGTGCCTTGTTTTTTTGAGACGGTGCAAGAAATACTTCACTCCATCTGATCTTCTTAATATTTACAAGACCAATATCCGACCCAAAATGGAATACAACTCTCATGTATGAGCCGGTGCTTCAAAGTCTATTTTGGAGCTCCTCGACCGCGTACAGGAGAGGGCGAAGATGCTCATCAATGACGGTAGGATAAAAAACTCTATCGATTCATTGGAGCACCGTCGCATTGTGGCGTGTGTTTCATTGTTCTATCGGTACTATAACGGAATGTGTTTCAACGAAATTAAGGAATTAATTCCTAAAAATCATATATTTGTACGTAGTACTCGTATTTCTCGTAGAGCGCATCCCTTTGTAGTTGATTGTCCAGTAAATCGCATAACGCATTATAGGGAGAATTCGTTCTTTGGTCGCACTATTCGGTTGTAGAATAATCTTCCAGCGAAAGTATTTCCTGCCACTTACGACATGAGTAAATTTAAATCTAAATTCCATAAACACTACTCCCTCTGTCCTCCTTCCAATAACCTATTTTCCTAGTACCAGCACAATGCACTGCATGAGTAGGGGCCATCCCCTGGGTGCTGGTCTTTTACAAAAAAAATAAAAAAAATTTAAAGCATAAATCAGTTAAAAAACGTCTGAATGTGATATAATGATTGCATATTTTCTCACAATTCTTAAATGCCACTTCCACTTCGAAACTTTTTAAATATTTTAAACTTCTTGTTTTTCGAACAGATTCTGTAAAATTTTCAATAAATACTGCTGCTGTGGTATGGTAGGTAAGACACCCGCCTACCAACCAGAAGTGCCTCGATACAATACCAGGCCAGACCATCCGAAAAAAGAAAAAGCTTTTTCAACAGTGATATCACCTCATAAAATTAGCTAGTAACTGGTTGAGTATTGAATACTACCCTAATGCATTTGCCATTTGGAGCCGGCGTTAAACTGTAGGCTCTCCCTGTCCACAGGGGTCCACATACAAAAATTAAAAAAAATCAAAATTTGTGGCACTTTACATGAAATAATCAGCGAAATGGCTATGTTTGCTTTGTTTTGGAGTTTATTTTTTAATATTACTTAATAATAGAAATAAACTAGAAAATTGTATTATTGTTTGAAATATTTTTTGCTCTCAAGTCTGAGCAATTTTGCACGGCTCTCTGATGTAGTCGCCATAACAGCATCCACATTTTCTAGTATAACTCGTTTGGAAACGCTAGCTAGCAATTGAACACGTCGTTCCATTTATCGTGTATGTGACGGAATGTTTAGATCATTAAACGGTGGATCATTATTCTTTCAATGTATCGTACGGAATGCTTCGCGTGAATGATGGTTCAAATACGTTATTTATAACATTCAAATTGATCATTTCAGTGCAATTTGTGCAATGAAAGTTTTTTATAAGTTTTTTTATAAACTCTAAGTTACGTTGGGACTCCAACATCGGTTCGATAGCGTAGAATTTTCCTTTAGTACAGTCTCGCTCTTCTTTGCTATCATCAAACAACATTGATAGCAAGATATTTTCCGAATGTGCGTAATATGAATTATCTTTGATTACTTGATTGACAGTACTGTGTAAAGGTGGTTGTGACAAACTAATAAACTTGAAAAATAATACACTGCCGTACACAACAGAGCTGTAGTACTTGATATTGAAGTACATTGGCACATAACAATTAATTATAAATTCAACCAGAATCCGTAAATTTTCGGATGGATTTTTCGTTGTCATATATAATCGTAATAATCTAGCGGCCTAGGAGAGCCAGCGAGAATGTACAATTTTCCCTGGTTTAATGCTCCCCAATATTAATTTTTTGCTTTTGTTTCGCAAACATTTATTTGAAGACCTCGATTGTTTTTGCTGAAATTTGAAAAAAAATGACACCGAACTTGTACAAAATGACCACATTTGTTGTGAATAGTGTATTAACACTAGGAAGATCGATTATTCGACAAAAACCGGTTTTCGAATAATTCGAAAAATAGTACTTTTTAAAAATCCGGTTTTCGGTTAATAATAATTCAAATAACAGGTTAACCGGTTCTTTTATTTAAATAAAAATAAACAGTTAAACGATGAGCATATTTTCAATAAAAAAATATACAAACGTATAAAAATTATACTTATTTAAATTAACCGGTTATTCGTGTTAAATTAACCGGTTTATTTGGTATTCAGAAAATGAAGATTTTGAAAAAAACCGGTTAAAACCGGTCGAATAATAACCGTCCGATCTACCTAATCAACACCGTTTGTACACGGTGTTGCTGTTGAAACAATTTCAATGTGAAATCGAACACAAACGTGTACCACATCGGTGTCAAACTGAGACTACCAGTGTTAACAACTTTTTACGATCAAATCGCGGAGACCTTCTATACAAAAGGCGCCAAATTATAATTTATGTAGCCATCAAAACGCGCTGTAAAAAAGCGTTAATAATATGTAACACAGATATACCAAATTATTGTATTATTCAGATCTCTACTTTTATAAAGATATTTTAATAATTTGAACGATTAATTAAAAAATAAAATTAAAAACGATTTAGAGCAAAACAACAAATTAACAACTTTTTTTTAATTTTTGGGTTCAGATGTAACATAAAGAAAATACCTGTCGAAGCTGGTGTTAGGCAAGGTTGTGTTCTTATGCGAATCAACGATTTTTTGAATTCTGAACAGAAATATGGGAGATGGTCCAGACTTTTTGCTATCTCGGCAGTATCCTCACGACGTCCGGCGATTCGAGTGCTGATATTCGGAACAGATCGAGTCTATAAGGCATTCTCCACACAATTAACAGTTTTAACTCATGTGTGGAGTCTATTTTTGAATGGTTGCGAAATATGGAATGCGGCTGTGATTGAGCACACAAAGCACACTCTGACAAAACCAAACTACGACTTAACAAAACTGGCCATTGAATGGAACTCGCAGAGAAGCATAAAAATTGGAAGGCAAGTCCATTCTTAGAGAAAACAGATTGAAAGAGAAACTGCTCTCCATAGAATGCATTGGAGACAGATTAGATCATTGGCTTTAAATTGGCGTAGATAGAAAGAATTTGTTATGGCCCTATGATCTCCTTGCGATCTTTAAAGGATCTAATAACAACAATATTTAGTATTATATAGGGTAGGCAATTTATCGGTCTAAATTTGAGCAAGTGGTTATTTCGAATCTAGCAACGCGTATGTCATTCTATTCTGTCACAAAATTCAGTATACTATATCTACTGAACGAAATGAATCGATTTAATTTATTATTATTTAAAATCAAATTTTCGGATGAAGCTCATGTTCATCTTGGTGGGTACGTTATTAAGCGAAATTGCCCTATTTAATGCTCAGAAAACCCAAACGTGTTCTTACAGAAGCCAATGCACCCATTACGAGTAAATGATTGGTGTAACCACACCAATGAAGCGGAGGCATAATTGGCCCATATTTCATATTTCTCACCATTATAATCAATTTTTTGTGCCCCCTCTTCATGGCATTGATGTGAACGATGTTTGGTTTCAATAAGATGCACACATCTCATTGCACAATCGATTTATTGCGTAACACTTTTCATGGTCGTTTAATTAGCCGAAATTTTGAAGTCAGTTGGCTGCCAATTTGCTGCGATTTGACACCGTTGGACTATTTTCTGTGGAGCGCCGTTAAAGATAAGTGTTATTCCGACAAACCAGAGACAATTGAGCATTTGAAGGCCGGTATTCGTAATGCCATTGCCGAAATACGACCCCATACACTCGAAAAAGTCAATTATTATTAAGTTAATATTATTTCATTTCAACCGGAACAATTTTACTTCACAACAAAAAAGTAAATTTTGCAAAATTTCAAACCGTTTTTGTTTTATGGAATTTTTATATATAAACTTTTAAATTGCCCACCCTATAATTAAATTATTAAAATTTATAGCTTTTTCTTAAAATTATATATAATTTTTATTATATTTAAAGTAACTTATAAAATGAACCCTTTGATTTGAGACACGTTTCAAGAACATTATTTTTATTCATTTTTGTACAAATACCATCTGCAATAAAGTAATTTTTCAGCATAAAGCATTTTAATTCCATAGTTTATATGAATAAATGAGTTTATTGAATTTAGTAACTCTCTATTTCTTACAAACTTTCAAACAGGAAAGCGCTAACCTATCGCGTTTTTTGAAAAAAGCGCTAAAGAGAGAAAATGCGACTACAGGTGGTAATTGCATTAAAATCGGTCCAGCCGTTTTCAAGTTATGATGAAATATATTGACATAACACCATATGATGGGCGAAATATTTGCCACGCCCGTAAAAAAATTTGAGCCCGATGGAAAAAACTAAAAACGCATTTGAATTCAGCGCATCAAAATTATTATATTGCATATAGTTTTATTTAAAGGTTTTATTTGCTAAAGACCGGTGTTATTTTTGCCATATTGATTGTTTTTGTCATTAAATAAGGTCAACGACTTCTGCCAAGTGTGATCGATAGTGAAAAACACGAGCTCAATTCGAACCTCTGAATATTAGTATATAAATAAAAGCCAAATGATTCTAAAATAATCATAAACTGTCATTTCTTAAATGACATCATCTAGCGCTAAAAGATGTTTCTGAGTTTGACGTCTTATACTACTTATATAAGGGTCAGATGATGCAAGCAAACGACGAAAAACATCGGTATTTGTTGTAGTTTTATTACACTTTCTAGAAAAGATTAATCTAAACTTTCTGTAATCCTTATTACGTGCTTCTTCAGCTTCCTCAGAGAGCATACTGCTGCATCAATTATGTCCTTTCCATGTAAAAGTATGGATAATTATATTTACTAACAATAGCTAAGCAAATTTTTGAAAATTCACACTATCAATTTTCTAGCCACATGTTATCCAAAGAATAATTCTGAAGTGATCTATAAATTCTTCATTAACACCTGTTATATCGGCAACAAGTGCAGGGTTGGAAAAAAACGCCTTGTGGTATTGCCATCGCTCGAAGACGCATATTCTTGTTGTACACAATCTACTCTCAAGCTCATTCGCTCTTTGAATGCCGTCTGAATTTGAAGGTCTTGCTCCACAAAAGTATTTGTAACGGTCTGAGACGTTTTGCCATCTAGAGTCGCAAGCACTAAATTGTGTGTTACATTGAATTGTTTACCGCATACTTCAACATTTGGTTTCTTTAATGTAGCAATATTAAATTTAATGTTCTCAACAACTGTTAGGAATTTTTCTTTAGTTTCTTTAATAAATTCGAAAAGTGTTGGACGACAGTACATTGTTTATGATGGACTTTTATTACGCCAGTATTCTTCCTCAGTGTATGATTTTATACTTAAAGGCACCACCGATGCTAATAGCAAACTCCTGTTGCTTACATTATTTGGAAAACTCTGAAGAGCCATCGCAGCCCTATTTCGACATAAGTATGCAATTCAAATTTGTCCTAGCATTAGTATTTTCGTAAGAAAGACTCTCAAAAAGACGTTTTGTGTTGTGATCTTGTCTATTAGTTTGTGTAAAGGTTGATAATGTGTTACCCTGGTATTGCCGAACTGATTTATGTAGCACTGAATGGCAAGAGCAAGCTTGGGCCCCAAACTCTTCATATAAGTGATGCAGAAAATTATCAGCAACCTTACAGTGTGCGGATACATTAATGGCACTATAGACCGAACATTACCGTTAGCCATATTTTTTTGCAACAGATAATGAGTAGACGTAATGTAGATATACCTCTTGACGTGGGATACCAGCATCAAGTGCACGCTAGGAGATTAGTTGCTGTTAAACAACAAAAACTACCACCTTAAACTAAGTCATTAATATGGGCGCGTATAGAAGGAAATTGTAAGGACAACCGCTTATGAGTAGAAGAACCGGATGGACTTGTTATCAGCAAAGACGCTCGTTAAAACCAACAAAGAAGGAATAGTCCCAGTGAGAGTGCTCAATCTCTATCAGGCTACGAAAAATTCATTAGTGAAAACTCCGAGGTAGGCCAATGTGCTCCAGTAGAGGCGGTAATTAACAGCGAACAATTGCCAGATGTCAGCCAAGAACCAACAGGTATTTGACGAAAATGTAGAGAAATGGGTAGCAAGTCTAGCAGCTTCAGAAAGAAATAAAGCAAAAAAGCTGCCAAAGATGTACGCCTGCGTATACGCCACGAAAAATAAGAGTCAAGGTAGTCAAACATGAACTGGCGAAGCGAGACCGATAAAACTGGCACCCAGAAGTACATATCTGACGAAGCGTAATGAGGTTAAGGAGCTGGTCAATGAAATGGAGAAGAGCGGTCTTCATCATCGAGTCCTTGAGTCACCTGTAGTCCTAGTTAAAAAGAAAGATTGTAATACAAGATTCTGCGTAGACTACAGGAAGCTGAATGATGTCACTAAAAAGGACAGCTATCCGCTACAAAGAATTGACGACAGGATAAGGAGAAAACTGCTTTCAGTGCGAACGGTGCTTATGATAGTTTAAAATTATGCCATTTGGGCTCTGCAATGCGCCGGAAACATTCGAGCGGCTTATGGAGCGCAGAACGCTCGTCTGGTTTACCTCGATGACATAATAGTGATGAACAGAACTTGCGCCAAACACCTGAAAAACCTGGGAAAAGTTCTGCAACGAATATCAATGGCTGGAGTAAAATTAAGCATAAAAAAATGTGCATTGTTCAAAAGCCAGGTAAAATATTTGGTGCATCTAGTTACAGCAGATGGCATTTCAACGAATGAAGATAAAATACGAGCAGTAAAGGACTGGCCTCGTCCGTAGGTTTTTGGGACTCTGTACATATTACCGACGCTTTGTGTCTAACTTTGCGAACGTGGCAGCAAGCTTACATGAACTCACCAAGAAATTTAAGTCGTATTATTGGGGTGAGTCACAAGAAAAAGCGGTCCAGACACTAAAAGACGTATTGTGTACCGTACTGGTTTTAGCGTATCCAGTCCCAGGTGAAAAATTCATTCTATAGCCGCACGCTGTCAAGGCCTGAACGGAATTATTGTGTGACTCGACGTAATCTACTAGCAGTGCTGGAAGGCATAAAACATTACCATAATTGCCTATATGGTCAACATTTTCTGCTTAGGACTGATCATTCATTGGAACGAACACCTACTGATGTTACTACTGGCGTACCGATCAGCTGTCCATGACTCAACATCCAGATCACCAGCCAAGATTATTTTTGGGACTGAACAAAAATTTCCTGGTGACTTAGAGTTTGGTGTTAAGCCTATCACAGAACGGAGTACCACATACGCTGCAAAACAGGAAAGCATCAATGAACTTCACATATTTGTGCTTACGCGAATTAAAATGATCAGCGATAGAACTAAAGCCAAATATGATAGTCAAAAAGTTAAACGATGGGGTATACAGAATTCAGAAGAACAATAGCCCGTAATCAAAAATTAAAGCGGTACATCTAGAGCGACTAGCGAGCTATGGGAAGAGAGATGATAAGCCTATCCGGGACAAACAGTGTTGCGAAAATAAAAATGCCTAAAAAGAAAATACACCACATTAGTGTCTTTTGCAATGTATTGTGGGATTCTTGTCTATTGGTTTGTGTAAAGGTTGATAATGTGTTACCCTTGTATTGCCGTACTGATTTGTGTATTTGAAGGTATTTCCGTACTGATTTGTGAATTTGATGGCATTGCCAATTTGAACATCTTTGGGTAACATAATCTTACTTGTTTAAAATTACCGGATATAAAATAGAGGATTGAGAGCGCTTGCGACATTTGCGGAACTTTCCAAACTGCAGGCAATTAGGTATATAAGGAGGCTGTTTTACCTACGTAAAGTAGTTATCGTTTTGCTGTCATAAAATAAAGTCGTGTTTAGGCGTAAATGAAAGTGTTTTGTAAACGAATAATAAGTTGCAACTAAGGCGATACAATTAGTCACGTCTAACTGAACTTTTAGTTGATTATGTTCAAGCGACACAAGTAACATTACAGTATTTTACGAGTTAAAGAAGACAGATAATCAAACAAATTTTTGTGGTCTTTAGAGATTTTGCCTATGAATTGGTTTATGCCAAAAAAGCGATTAAAATAAATTTTTAGTTCTGACTGTTTATGATTTACAGTCCAATTCTGAATTTTTCCTTGGAATACATTTTTCCCAGTTATAAAATCCTCCTATTCCAAACAGACATGGAGAAGGAATTTCTGAGAAGGAAATTTCGGATTCTTAAGTTAAAGTTTATAAAATATTCGTATGTCATATTTTAGGGATTTCATTAAAATTTTTTATCCTACATTTGATATTGAAAATTTCTTAAAATGACACCTTTTATTATACATATGTGATGAAAACTTAAATAATTTTTTTTTTTTTTTTTGGTGTATTCAATTTGTTATAAGTCCATCATGCGAACCAACTTAACTGATTATGTTGAACACAGAATCAGTTAATGAAAATCCAATAAGGAGTGTAAATGAAAGTGTTTTGTAAACGAATATTAAGTTGCAACTAAGGCGATACAATTAGTCACGTCTAACTGAACTTTTAGTTGATTATGTTCAAGCGACACAAGTAACATTACAGTATTTTACGAGTTAAAGAAGACAGATAATCAAACAAATCTTTGTGGTCTTTAGAGATTTTGCCTATGAATTGGTTTATGCCAAAAAAGCGATTAAAATAAATTTTTAGTTCTGACTGTTTATGATTTACAGTCCAATTCTGAATTTTTCCTTGGAATACATTTTTCCCAGTTATAAAATCCTCCTATTCCAAACAGACATGGAGAAGGAATTTCTGAGAAGGAAATTTCGGATTCTTAAGTTAAAGTTTATAAAATATTCGTATGTCATATTTTAGGGATTTCATTAAAATTTTTTATCCTACATTTGATATTGAAAATTTCTTAAAATGACACCTTTTATTATACATATGTGATGAAAACTTAAATAATTTTTTTTTTTTTTTTTGGTGTATTCAATTTGTTATAAGTCCATCATGCGAACCAACTTAACTGATTATGTTGAACACAGAATCAGTTAATGAAAATCCAATAAGGAGTGTAAATGAAAGTGTTTTGTAAACGAATATTAAGTTGCAACTAAGGCGATACAATTAGTCACGTCTAACTGAACTTTTAGTTGATTATGTTCAAGCGACACAAGTAACATTACAGTATTTTACGAGTTAAAGAAGACAGATAATCAAACAAATCTTTGTGGTCTTTAGAGATTTTGCCTATGAATTGGTTTATGCCAAAAAAGCGATTAAAATAAATTTTTAGTTCTGACTGTTTATGATTTACAGTCCAATTCTGAATTTTTCCTTGGAATACATTTTTCCCAGTTATAAAATCCTCCTATTCCAAACAAACATGGAGAAGGTATTTCTGAGAAGGAAATTTCGGATTCTTAAGTTAAAGTTTATAAAATATTCGTATGTCATATTTTAGATATTTCATTAAAATTTTTTTATCCTACATTTGATATTGAAAATTTCTTAAAATTACACCTTTTATTATACATATGTGATGAAAACTGAAATAATTTTTTTTTTTTTTTTTGTGTATTCAATTTGTTATAAGTCCATCATCCGAACCAACTTAACTGATTATGTTGAACACAGAATCAGTTAATGAAAATCCAATAAGGAGTGTTTTCAAATTAGGCCTGGTAGAGGCTAAAATCAGGAGAAAACGGGCAAAACTACTGAGTTTTCTTCTAAAATTATATTTTTCTTTTTAAAGCAAAGTTTTCGCTTTTCAAACATACTACTCGTATTAAAACAAACTATTATATTTTGGGATTACAGTCCATTCCTACAATATAAATAGTTATTACTGTATATCTTGGTAATTATAAAAGATAGGGACCTCAAACTTTCGACTTGGTTTTTTTATTGTTAAGGTGCACATTAAATAATAAAATTAACTCCATAGGAAAATGGAAAATAATATTTATTTAAAAGTACTTTTCTTCTACTACTGCTTTGATATAGACTAATATGTTGACTTGTGCAAAAAATTATTTGATGTAATGTACTCTTGAACTTCTTTAACAAAGTCGGTATTTTTGCAAATAGAAGGCTAAAAATTTTTAAAGACCTTTGTTTTAATGCGCTGTACCGTTATCAATCAAAAACTCAATTTTGAGTTTTTTGGTTGTTAGGTTATTTTTGCAATTTAGGTGAAGATTTTGACAAGCATGCGGTTTTTTACAAAGATTACAGGAAAATATTGGGTGCGTAAAGCTCGTTTTTTTATAAAAACAAATTATATTACTTTCATTTTTAGGACAATTCCCTTGTAATATTCAAGGGAATTTATTCGCAAAATTTGTCATCACATTCTCCCTTTTATTGAATTTCATAATATCTACTTTTTTCCCTTTTTCGGAGTTGAAAAGGAAAAGATTTTCCGACAAAATTTCTTTTAGAATAGGGGAACAGGGAATATGGAAAACATTCCCAAGTAATTCTTATTCAGAATTGGGCTGTTAGTGTGCGATTTGAATATTAATTTTGTGTTTAAATATTTAAAAATTTTGAAAATAATTAAAGAAAATTGTTTTTGGATTTTGCTTTGACCTAATTTTTGGTTTACGCAAATCGTAATCAATCCAAATAATAGCCCGTAAACGTTGTGCATACAATTTTGAAAATATAGAGGGCTTACTTTTTGTTCTAAATTATTCAACTTTTTTTAAAACATTTGATTAAGAAACTTTATTAAAATCTAATGATGATTATGATTTTAAATAATGTAGTTCGAAGCCTCTACATACATATATGCGTGTAATCGCACATCGCACACATTAATATACATACATATTAGTAACCGCAGATGCAAGGTTGAATCACAGTTACGGCCGAATTGGTTAGATATTCAATTGCATTGCTCAATGCCGGCGAAACCAGCTATGGACGTTTTTTTATTATTAATTTTGTAATGGATCTTATTTTATTATTTATTTTATTTTATTTTATTTTATTTTTTTTGTTAATTAATATGAACTATACGCTTTAATTAATATTCTTAACAATAAATCTATTACTTCGTTACCAAATTCAATTCAGTTTTAAACGTACTATACGCCAATATAGTTGTGGGTGTTTTTCATTTAATTCTATGTTCGCAATTTTAAAATTAATATATACACACATACATATGTATGTACGCGTTTAAAAGCACTGCTCTCAATATGGTTGGGATTTCTTAGATCAGCAGTGATAAGAGTCCTTCTAGGAATCTGTTAACTTGTTTTATCTACTGGCCTACTAAGTCCCAACATATTGAGTGTACAAAACATTGTTTATATTTTTCGTTTGTCAAATAAACTGAATCGAACGTATTAGTTACTGGATAGCGCGTTTCTGCACTAAGTTGGAATTTTCGGGTGGCATTTGTTTTAAGACATCCGTCTACTTACACAACTTGCTAATGCCCTTTAAAATTTCAAATAAAAGCACTACTCTTTTATAATACAATAATATCGTGCTATTGCTTAACCATTAAAATACCTTGATGACTTCGTTCTCCCATTGGTTTGCCTTTTTTTTTAACGAAACCACTGCTTTTTTACTGGCTTTTTCACGTTTTAATCTATCAAACATAATGTATGTATATGTATATATATATATATATGTATTATTTGAGAACAGATCACACAGAAATATAAAACAGTAACTTTAAAATATTAATTATCAAAATTTAAACAAATAATTAAAAAACAAAAAAATCTCAATAAATAATTTGTTTAAAGTGTTTAGAAAAACATTCAACAACTGACTGATAATTCCTTTAATACTAAAAGTGGGAGCACACAAACCGTTATATAGAATACATATATGAAAATAAAAACAAAAATATAAAACACAAATTTATCAAGTTTAATTAAGTAGAATATCATAACCCCAAATTATATTAACATCAATGTATATGCATGTAAGTATGTACTTAACATAATAACTTTTTCGGTTCCATTTATTGTTATTATTATAGACCTTGTGTTTATTAAAGAAGCAACCTTGTAAGAAAAAAGGAACACTGTTTGTGAATAATGTAAACTCAGTCTAATAGTGCACTGAAAATAAAACATTAAAAAACCCACAAGGTTTTATTAGGTTTTATAAATGCTTCCAAATTTCGTTCAAGTCGACAATATTTTTTGTTTGTTTATACAATCACGTTGTTTTAGTATTTATAATCAGGGTTGCCGTTGACAATTTCGAAAAAGTGTCTTAAAAAGGGTATTTAGGAAAAAAAGGGTAAAAAGGGTATTGTAAAAGAAAATTGGGTCAAGTTTTTTGTGAACAAAAAATAAGATTTATTTAAAAAAATAAACATATTTTAACAGTTAATTAAACACATTAAACTAAATTAAAAGTAATTATATATACCTATATTATAAATTAATGTTAAAACTATAAAGCAATTCACAGATACATTCAAATATTATTCATATTATCAAAAAATAAGTTAAGTTTTGTGAACATATATATATAAATTGCATTCGATATTATTACTACAACTGACTTTTATGCAACTGTCACATTCTATGCATACCTATTTTTTTCATATAAAGTGTGACAATTGTGTAAATTAACTGATGATTAACTGCGATTATGCCCTGACTTATGTATGTATTTCGACTTAAGTTTTGACAACGAGAAGCTTTTACATATTTTTTTTTAGCAGTTTTCTATTTAATTTTGTAGTTTCGTGTGCCATCGATATACACATGTTCATATTTGCAACAAAATAAATGCGAATTGACAAGTAAGTATTACATTTCCAAATATCTAATTATATTAACTTATGTAAGAAAATACATTTGGTTGTTTGTGGTTAAATCAAAAAGAATAGATTAGCAACAGGCGTCATCAAGCAGTATGGAAAACCATAAGAAAACTGCCTAACATACATATATAATCGCGGGTATTATTTCATGTTGAAGAATTTTGGAATAAAGTTGTTTTGAGTGATAAAGGTAGGAGTATTATATTTAAGTGTGTCGAAAAGAAAAAGTTAAAAAAACTAGATGTTCCGACATCAAAACTTGACTTAACGGTTTAATTTTACACAATTTACCACAGACAATTTATTTGATAAATTGGCTGTAAGACTGCTCTTTCTAAAGGATATCACAATAATTCAAGTGAAACTACGATAAAAAATTGTATTTAAATTTAATAATTAAATATGGCTCTATAAAAAATAAATTAACAATAAAACAATCTTTAACATTTTTTTTTGATAATTAGTTACCTAATACTGCAGAGCATGCATACTTTTCTGTGTGCAGAAAATTTAATTTATTATTTTTCTTTAAGCTTAAAGGATATGTTATGCAAAAGCTCATATACTTCTGTTTTATTTTTCGCGTACTTACATTATATCGTTTTTGAAAGTCCAAACCTTATAGTTCTATGTAAAATCCAGTTTTCGAAGCAATATGTATACTTTCCCGTGAGACTGTATATTCAAATTTATATGAATTCGTTACATAATATATATTTACTTTGCCTCTCCAAAACAATCACTGATTAAAAATAAACTTACAAACTTAAAATATAAACTTGTAAATCCATGCTTTCCTCTCTCAATTTGCTTGAATCGTGGCTGGAAAAATGGACTCCAAGTAAAGAATTAATTACGAGATATAGAAAAAGTATTTCTAAAAAGTGATAAACATTGTCAAGAGTTTTTATAAAAGTAACTTCTTTCTTTTTGATAAAATGACTAATATTTGAATGTATCTGTGAATTGTTTCCTAGTTTTAACATTGATTTATAATTTAAATATGTTTTACTTTTATTTTAGTTTAATGTATTTAACTAACTGTTAAAATTCGTTTTTGTTCTTTTTTTTAATTGAAATAAATTCAATTTTTTACAAAGAACTTGACCCTTTAAAATACTCTTTTTTTGACCCTTTTATTTCTCAAATACCCTTTTTATGACACTTTTTCGAAATTTTCAACGGCAATACTGCTCACACCTCTGTATATAGGCTTTCTTTACATGGCATTTTGCTATAACGACCTGTTTGTATTATAGGACACATTCGCTTTAAGCGCAATTCACCTCGTTATAAAGTTAAAAACACTTGGATTCTCCGTTTTTTTTTTTTTTTTTTTTTTTTGTGAAAGTGTAAAGGCATTTGGATTTACGGTCTACATTTTCAGAAACTATCTAGGCCGCATAAGGAGATATGAGTTTATCTTTTAACATGTCACCGAATCATTTCCTTTGAAGAAATGACAAGAAGTTTTTCTGAGACGGGACTTGAAATTTGGCTCAGAAGTGGAGAAAAGATGTAAGCAGTGATTTGATAAATTTGTTATATCATTATAAATGTTAAATGTCAAAACCGGAACAAAAAATTTGTAGCCTCAATACGTAAATTACTCCTATTTCTGTTGTAAATAAATTACGAAAATCTTTAATTAAAAAAACCAACCCGGGTTCTTTAAATATAATACCCAGAAAAACCCGGGTGGATTTAATTGGGTTACCCAAAGGGTTGCCAACCCTGATATAAATGGGAAATAAGTTCCATTTTTGGATTTCCGTTTTTTGCCATCTGTCTGTCGTTGCAAAGATAATGCTACGACGATTTTTGAGATGTGCGATAATAAATATTATTTTTTTGAGAGGTGCAACGCTCTCTCTTCCTGTGAAGTTAAATTTTTATCTAAATGTGCGACATGATAATATTATATCACGTGGAAAGTGTGAAGACCCAATACTTTATAGTCCACGAGATTAATGGTAAAAACTACGTGTTTCGTAGGAATGGACTTAAGCCAAAAATTAATCTTTTACACCTGATTAGCCCCTTAAAGTACATCTTTGTAAAAGTACATTTGTACAACACATTTTAGTTTATGATTAATGTTAGCAAACAAAAAACTTTGCTTTAAGAAGAAAACATACGTGCCACTTTAAAAGAAAAGCAATTACTTTTGATCGTTTTCCCCCAATTCTAACGTACCCGAAATTCAATTTTAAAAGAAACACCCGATTACACTTTTGTTAGCTGTGTTCCAAATTTCAACAAATTCGATTTAGTTGTTTAAGAGTGATTGGCTCATAAACATACCGAATAAACAAAATTATTAATTATATGAGCTAATTTGGCCAGTTTTACTCCAATTATAACCTACACCAAATCTAAATTTGAAAAAAGCATACCTACAATAGTTTCGTTAACTAGATCTGTCTGTGTTCCACATTTCATCAAAATCGGAATTTTCGCAAAAAAATTGTTTTGAAAAGAGATTAGAGCGTTTTAGAAGAAAAGTCACCAATTTTTCTCCTTTTCCACCGATCTTATCCTCTTCTGGATACAATTTTGAAAATTTTTTCATTACATAGATCTATCTGTGTTTCATAAAAACATTTGAATTAAGAGCTAAGAAGTATTCCAAATTCATATGACTTCATTTGCTTCGTTTTCCCCGATTTTAACCTCTCCCAGGTCCAATTTTGATTTAAAAAAAGCATAACTTATAACACTTTCGTTAGCTAGAACTATCCATGTTCCTAATTTCAACAAAACCGGTTCAGTCGTTTACGCGTGGTTGAATGACAAACCAACAAATCAAATTACAAAGAAATTTTTAATATACATACACATATCGGGTATTAAATCATAATAAAACAAAGAAAAATATTTTCAATGTCAATGAAACGGGCTTTGTTGTTTTTATGACATTAATATTTAAATATGATTTCGGAAACACCAATTATCACAAATTTTGCGCAGCATACGTGGCCGTATTTCGCCAATAACTCATCGAGTGTTGGTTTTAAAGTGTGCAATTGTCTCTAGTTTATCGATGTAGACAAATGACTTTACTTAACCCCAAAGAAAATAAACCAATGGTGTTAAATCACACGTTCTTGGAGGCCAATTAAGTGGAGCATTACGTGAAATTACTCTTTCATTAAAAGCTTCTTTGAGTAAATTAATTGCAGCGCGCTGTGTGCCATGTGGCTCCGTCTTGTTGGAATCACGGATCAAAAAGATCAATGCCAGGTACGAAAAATTTGTTCACCATCGACATAACATTCTGACCGTCATCGTTTTTAAAGACATATGGGAGCCCATAAAGTGCACCAAACAGTAATTTTCTGTAGATGTAGTGGTGTTTTGACAAAAGCTTGTGGAATATTCTTATTCCATTCAACTAAAAATGGGCTTCATCGGAGATATCAATATCAATTTATTCTTCAGCCCATTCGCCGAATTGATGGCAGAGTAAGTCTATCGATAATAAAATGTCAAAGTAAACTAAGCAAAAAACAACTAGCAGCTGTTAAATCGGCGAATAAAGCAGTGTTGCCAACTTAAAGTTATGAACCTCTAAAAAAAACACCCGCTATATAGATTAACCTAGTTTGTTTAGAAAAAGTAGTACAGTTTATTTTATACAGGGATGTGTGCCATTTACTCTGATAATTTTAAAAAAATTTGCGATAACTGGTAAAAAAAACTACGAGCAAAAATAAAATTTTTTATGTAAAAATCATACCTTTGGACATTGAAAATATAAAAATACACAAAATTAGTCAAAATTGGTATTTTAATTTATTTATGCATACATATGGTATGTACATACTTTTAGAACAGAAATTTGCTATTGTCTATTATATCGAGAGTAAAAGTGTGCACAGCGTTTTAGAGTTGTTTTGAGCACACAATTTAAGGGGTTAATAACTGAAATTGAGTTTAATTAAATCTGCTAACGAGAAAATAATTCTTACAAGATTTTCCATATAAAACATAATCTTCTTCGTCAAAAGATTTTGTCGAATAGGGTATTTACTAGGGAGATCGGACGATTATTATTCGACCGGTTTTTTTGGTTCTGTCGAATACGGTTTTTTCAAAATCTTAATTTTTCGAATACCGAATAAGCCGGTTAATTTAACACGAATAACCGGTTAATTTAAATAAGTGTAATTTTTATACGTTTGTATATTTTTTTATTGAAAACCTTGTGACAACCTTGAACGTCTCACAAAGAACGTGAAAACCAAGGTAGATCGAAAAAGATATGCACTCTTGAGCAAAAATAACCTTTTCTCATCTTCTGTAAATAAATATTGATTTTTGTATATGGAGAATGATTAAGTAGACTCATCGAAAGCCCACAAACTCACAAACGCCGGTTTCGAAAGGCAGATATATATTAGTTAGTGAAGTTTTTCGCAGCATAAATACATATACACATAACCAATCACTAATAATGTTGTGAGATGATATCGCTGTTAAAAATTGTCAGGTGGTGTGGCCTGGAATTGAACAAAAGTTTTCTTGGTTAGAATGTGAGTTCTTACCTAACATATCACAGTGATACACACACTATTAAATACGTTGTGCATAAATTTACATTGCTCCTCGAATTCTAAGCAAATTTCCTTGTCGAGACAATTATTCAAAGTAAAACATTTAATTTTTGTTATCTGAGGCAATTAAATTATAATTATCGCCCATGTTCTGAAGACGCTGCGTTTTCAAATCGCAAATCGTTTTTAAAACGCATTTACGCATATTTTGAAAACGAAGCGATTTGCTAGTGTTTTGTCTTTTTCGAAGTTGTGTTCGAACAAATAAAAAACATATATTTTATAATAACAAAACATAAACATAGAAAAAATTATTCATAAAAATTCGTCAATTAAAAGAATTATCAAAAAATAAATTTTGTTTGAATAAATTTTAAATTAAACCGACTATTTTTATGCTTAAAACAAAAATGTTTTATTGAAAGTATTTAATAAACTACCAATTAAAATTAAAATGCCTACAGCTTATTTACTTGCTCTATTGGCTTTAAAAAAGCTACAAGCAAGAGAAGAGGTAATTAAAAAAAGCTCTAAGGAATTCTTCCAATCCATTGCTTCTTCTTATTATTTAGAGATGTTACATATAAACACTTGTTACATAAACACTTACATATAAACACTTGGTGAGTTTCATCACGGGTAACCGGTTATAAATAGGATCTTGAATAATTTTTTTATCTCTCGTAAGTGTTTGTAGATGCTTGAACAGTTTTTAAATTATTTTAGAACTTTTATAAAGGGTTGTTCACTACTTTTTAATTAAAATATGTGAACATAATAAATTTCAAATAATATTATCATAAGTTTGAAAAGAGTAAGTAATTTTAAAGTTAACACCATTAGAACTAAATTTTTTTCGAAAATCAAATTGACCAGCTGTTTGCATAAATCGCCAGTTTATAAGTAAACAAATGATACCGACAATTGACAAAAACAAAGCAAAATTTTAAATTGCATATTTTTAATTAAAATTGTGAAAAAATGTTAAAAGTTTTTCTTCAAATAAGAACACAACATATTAAATTTTAATTTTACTAAATTGATGTAAAATTAAATATGTTGTGTTTTTATTTGAAGAAAAACTTTTAACATTTTTTCACAATTTTAATTAAAAATATGCAATTTAAATTTTTTTTTTCTCTTTCAAGTGCAGTTTAAATAAATATGACCAGATCGCTTCAGCATACACTAGCGGTTTGAAAACGCCAGATTTCTAGCGTTTTCGTTTGCCAGAACACCTGTTTGGCGTTTTCAAATCGAAAACGCAAATTTTAAGCGATATGGGTTTTTCAGAACATGATTTGTCATACAAAACAAAATCTACTTCGAAACGAAATTTAGTCGATGTTAAATCTAGTAGATTTAGTGATTCAACTTTGTTTTTTGTACTAAAAGCTAAGTTGTATCATTCACTGCTATCGTGAAAAATGTTTCCCACGAAATATTTTTCCATGTCCCATAATTGCACTCATGAATAATTTTTTACATGAAATATTTTCCCCTCCTTTGATTATTCAGTAGGGAATGATAGCGCTTTTAATCTCGAATAGGTTTTCCATCGAAATTTTATCCTTTTCCCATTACATAATTTGTTTACATCATTTTTGTTGGAGAGTTGCATTTGTTATTGATGTATTGTTGTACTATACATTAAAGGTGTTCTTATTTGTATGGCCAAATTTAAAAGTGTTTTGATTTCTGTTACCCAGGCACACTTTTTTTCCTTTATATTAAAAAAGTAAATGAGTAAAATTTGGAGCGAATCCGATAACGTTTAGTGGAACCGGAAACGACTTTAATATATCTCTTTACGAATTAGTAGATTAAAATTAATATTTATTTTTTTAATAATACTATTTTTTATTGATTTAAGTTAACATAACATCAATAAAATTAGAAAATAGAACCGGTTTTTGGATCTATATTTCTTAAAATTATGGATTTAATATTAGATCAGATTTTTAATACAATGGATATTTATGTCCATAAGCCTCAACGACCGGAAGCAAGTGTTCTTCTTCTTCATCATTAGTTAATATTCTGTTAAAGTCTTCAATAAAGTTAGCACCTTTTTCAGCAGTTTAATTAACAACAAATAAGTCCTTACAGAATGTCCAACCTTACTCAAATTTAAATTATATTTCCCAAGTAAAAGTCTCAAACTCTAGAAATTCTAGGGATAAACTAAACCGACGGAAGAAATACTTCGTTTCTTCTGAAACAAAATTACTTAAGGTATATTTTTGAAAGTCTGTTAAATTTGTATAGTTTTAATTTAAGTGTTTCAACTATTTTACATTTTTCGTCAAAACTTATATTTGAAAAAGGCCAGAGTTACTGTTTACTCAGAAATATACCATAAATGATTGCTCAGTTTTTAAAAATTACTGCTGAGATTTCTGGGTTAGTTTCTGGGTTAGTAAGTCAAATCTTGAAGCGGTGCACTTATGGCATTGGTTCATTTGAACCAGACTTTAATGTAAAGTTTCACTAGAAAAATGCAAATATCGCGCAAACCATTTGATTCACTTTTCATAAGTGAGAATTGGTCACGGAACAGAAATATTTTTAAAGAATATATTGCTTTTGACATCCATCGTTCATGGCTAGTTGGACCAGGCGTTCAAAAATTATAACGCCCTACACCAAGAAAGATTATGACCAACTGAAGTAATTCTTTATGGTTTCGATTTTGAGATTTAGTCAGTTATTCATAACAAAACTTTATACAATTCTCACGTTCAGCGCTGGACTTATTTATAATAAAACAGTTGCATCTTCATTGCGACTTCTAAATAATTCTTTGTTAAACTTGGCCATATTTTGACAAATCTTTCAAATATTGAAACTTCTGGAGCAAATGTAGAATATAACTTTGTTTCGAAAATAACGCGCTATTTCATTTCATACACATTATGGCGGCAAGGTAGATTGATTAGACTACGTCCTATTTTTTTCGAAGAGGACAGCTGCGCCTGTGTTGATACAAGTGTTTGTCGACGTTGTATCATATGTCAAGACGTTTACTTTACTTGGTCTACAGTATTCCACTTAACTAATCTTTCATAAACTTCATTTTTGCCAGTTGAAGATTCTACTTTCGGTGCTCCAAGAAACTTCGATGTGTCGCTGTTACTTACCAAAATTGCAATCTTTTCAACTTTTGTGGATCCGATTCAATCTTTCATCGAAATGAGTCATTACCGAACCAATTTTACTAACCTATTAATGATAAATGGATTGGAAATAAAAAACAAAACATCTTACAATATCCGTAAAACCAGCTGAAATTTCTTTAGATACTTTAATACGGTTTTCTTGGAGCAAACGATGAATAGTTGAACAGTTAATGACAAGTTCTTCTACATGTTGTTCTAATGCTTCAGCTGCTGCTATGAGAATATGAACTGCCATTCCTCAGACACTTCGGCATTGTCCAGTGCTGCTACTAATCGAGTTGTAATAAAACCTTTGCGACCTTGCAAGACCTAACGATTTGACAGAGGTTTTGCGCAAGTAATTTGGTGAGAAACATTCCCAACTAAATCAATTTTGTTCAAATTTTCGTTGGCTTTATTTATTTATTTATTTTTGATATCTTAATCTTAATTGTTATATTACCTTAGAACACTTGAATGACAAATTATTTAAATAAACTGTTAATAACTCACTTCACTTAGATCAATATTTACATAACAAAATAAAACTTGAATTAAATCACGGTTTTTGCAATAATGGTGTTTGGCGTTATTGCGACAATGTCTGCAAAAGTGGCTCGTTATCTGCAGCGAACGTCGCTGAGGAACACACAGTTTGCAACAATGTCCCGTTATCAGCAGCGACTATCGCTAACGATTCGACAAGTTCTAGGAATAGTTTACACAAAGAGTAAAGTATTTTAAAACAATAATTTTGACTGCATATGCTTTTAAAGTTTTGCCGTTATTGCAACTTCAAAAATACACAGAAAATATTGTACAGTCGATATAAGGTGTGCTTCAAAATGATAAGGTCACCTTAATATTTGCTCAATTCATCCAAACTACAAAATGTTATGTATGGTTACCTTATTAAAAAAAATTCAACGTTTAAATACGTGAATAATAAGCCGATGTATAGAATAAGGATTCTCGAGAATTAAGTCTTTATTTCAGTCTTTTAGAATAGGATAAATTTAAACATTTTATATTTTTTAAGAGTGTATTTAAGACTTTACTAAATCAATAAAAAACTACAACAAAATTCTTACAACCACTAAAGTTATACAACAAAAACGAAATTTATTCATTTTTTTACTTATGAAAATAAAGTTTATAAGATAAAAACTATGCCACAAAAACGATGTACTACTTTATTTTTGTTCTACTGCATCCTATAGACATCGTTATCCATTTGATTACTTTGTAAGACTCATACCAGTAAGTTGCAATTTGGGAGATAATCCTTTCTTCCGCTGTTGGTTGTATAGTAGAATCAGTTGTCGCTCATGGAAGCCCTCAGTATTTACCGCTCGATCATACCTGGTGTTCAACCTATCACGAGCTATTTCTAGTTGTGTATGCATTGTATTGATGTAACTGACTTCTGCTTGTCCTTACTGCGCCTTTAGCTACCATACATAGAGTACAGTTCAGTGCTATCCAATCGGCGGCAGCGTGCTGTCATCCAAACCAATAAAATCGACGTTTTGGTTTTTCTGAAGTCTTTGTCATACTAAAATGTCCTTCGCTTTGTCCCTTATAACACTTATTTAATATTTCATTCATCTTGAAAGAAGTGATCACTATTAGGTTGGACGAAGTTTTTTCATCTACAGTTTTCCAGTTACGACATAGGCTCCCTTAAATCAGCTTTAAGCTGTCTTATTGAACACAATAAGCCTTTATTATAGGGCCTTCTGCTGATATTTCTTTACGGGTGGGCCGCCTGCCATTTTTTCTGAGCCGTTGACCAGCCCTTGTTAGCCTCTATACGTAACTGCTGGATGTTGATAATGGTCTCATTGGCCTTATCACCTGTTTTATCAGCGGCTGTTTGACAGTTAAATCCTCGTTTTACACTCCTGTAACTAACTTCACTGTTACGTAGAAATCTTTTCATGTCACGGCTTCTCATTACGTTACGGCGTTTATTTATCTGTACTCTGTTGTGTGTTCTTAAGCCGATGTTATGCGGCTCCACTCTGTCGGTAAAGAGATAATTACGAAATGTTTATGGTTTTCTACGGGCAGTGTTTTCGCATTTATCATATCTCCATAGTGACGCAAATTTTGCACTTGTGAGCGGCGCCCTGCAATGTCTTTGAAAATTAGCACTCTTGCTATAGTTTTGGGATCTCAAGTTACTCTTCCACCTTTTTGATAGCGTTAATGAAATCTTCTTTTGTAGTTACAGTTTTCATGCTGCACGCTTCCCATTCGTTTCTACTGGCAACTGTCTCAAATTGGAATTTAAATACGGATATGGATGAGCTACCATCAAAGCAAGGTGCTTTTATTCTGCTATAAACTTCTGGTATAATACGCAATGGTTCCGTTCGCTGGCACTGTAGACTATTGATATTCTCTTCTATTACATTAAATGTTTCGTCTACAGTCTTTTCTAGATTTGTCACTCTCGCGTCAACGTCATCAACCCTTTTGCTTACCGTCTCATATATTTCTTTCACGCTTAGATATTTCTTGAGCAGTAGTTAGTTTTCACCTGGATAGTTAAGCTGCACCAATTTCTCTATTTTTATTCTTAACTCCATACGGTACATATCTCATTTAAGCTCATCACCGAATTTAAGCTGTAGTGCCATCATTAGGTCTTTGTTGCTTTTTCATCCATTTCTAATGGCCACTGTATCGAGTTTCAATTTAAACACTGGATGCTGTTGACTTTCTCCTCTATTACCTCAACAGATTGTTGGTAGCTTGACATACTTATCTCACTGCATCTATCTTCTTGCTTACAGTCTCATATATTTCTTATAACTTATCAGTTGTCGCTTTAGAAATTTAACGTATTGTACGTAGAAATTTAACTTATCTTAGCCAATAGCTTTTGATTATCGTACTTGTGGTCTACAGGTTTCTAGTAGCTCAGTAGAAGTTTCGTTTTGATTATTGCCAGAAAATTTTTGTTTTTAGCTCTGGAAGATTCTTGTACCTGGGCCGAAAGTTTTTGAAGTGTTTTGATCATACTTATATTTAAAAATGCATTTTTTGTTGTCGTTTGTATAATATATGTAAATTGTAGGAAATTTTGATTCTTTTAAGATTCATATTTAAACTCTTCTACTGCATTGATTATTTTTGTGTTATCTCTTAAACTAAGAGAAATATCAAAATTACATCGCAAAAAAAATTGTGCGTAGTTGATCTATTTGAGTTCTAAATTAGTCAATATATGATTATCAAACTGATCAATATATTATAATTTTGAAAAAGTGATTAAAATAGTAAAAAGCCAAATGTCAAAAGATTTGAAGAATAAATTGTAAAACAATGGAAGGATAATACTCCAATTCGTGAAATCAGGGAAATAGTTAAAAAACCGTACAGTGCCGTTCATTATAATATAAAAATCTTCCATAAAAATAACTCTTTCGAAAGAACAAGCGGCATTTTCCTGTCAAAAGAGATAAATACTCCTCAAATTAAACGGAAAATATATAATTTGGTTCAGAAAGACCCAAAAATTTCTGCTATTAAAATTGCAAATCAACTAAAAAAGTCTGAAATTGTTGATATTACTCCACAAAATGTAAAAAACTTCCTTCGTTCGAAAGATATACTCGTATATGCACACTCAGCCCCTACTTTCTAAGCCAAATATCAAGAAACGCCTTATATATGCAGATGAGTTTATATCTAAAGACTCTGCTTTCTGGGAATCAAATATTTTTACCGACGTGTCTTAATTTAACATAGCAGTGCCAGATGAAAGTTCGTGTGGAGAGAGAAATTGGTATCCTTAAATCCTCGCATTAAATGTCACGCAGAGGTCGCAACGTAATGGTATGGAGTTTTATGGCTGCAATTGGTGTGGGAAACATTGTTTTTGCGGGAAGAAATGTGAATAAAACAGATTATTTAAATATTCTCAGGAACAATTTGCCTCAATCTGCTAAAAATATGTGTTTGTAGGATGGATTTATGTTCGTACAAGACAACTATCCTAAACACTCAGCTATTGTAGTGAAGGAATGGCTACTTTATAACACAAAAAAGTATTGCCTTATCCTCCCTAAAGCCCGGATCTCAACCCAATAGAGCATTTGTGGACATATATGAAAACCAAATTAATGGATTAGCCGATTTCTAGCAAGGAAACTTTAAAAAAGGCCCTTATGGAAATATGGAACTCTAGTCCCAAAGAATTGACGAAAAAACTAGTTCATTCGATGCCAAAAAGTCTTTTAGCCGGTAGTGAAGCCAGAGGCCAACATACAAGGTACTAATTATTATTGAAAATTTAAGTTTTTACCATTGAACAAGTTGAAAAAATTTTGTTGTTGTTGTTTTTCATTTTATATGTAATGACTATGAATATGGTATTTATGTGCAATTGTAGTATGGATCTTGAACTTTTGTTTGAATTTAATAAATTATAGTTTATCACGGTGTCCTTTTCTATTTTGATTTGGTAAATGTACAATTTCAATTTCGTAGTGTTTGTTTGATAAAATGTCCATCGGATAACGATTTATAGCTATTGACATCGTAAGCAATTTTAACAAGAAAAAAAAGAAAATATGAAAAGAAAAAACATTGGATAAAAAGTTGGTATAAAAAACGGAACCGGTTAATACACGAAAATCTATTAAATGAATTAAAATTTCGATGTAAAGCCGATTATGGAAATTTTTTTGGAGTCTCGGAAATTCGATCACTTTTATACATGGTGCAGCCGTTAATAGAAAAACAAAACACGATGCAACAACCCATATCACCTCTCCATGTGTTTGTCGGCAACATTAAAATATTTGGCGACTGGGGTTAAATATGAAGACCTCAAGTTTCTCCAAGATCCCTTGGATTAATATTTGGCGACTGGGGTTAAATATGAAGACCTCAAGTTTCTCCAAAATCCCTTGGATTAATTGTTATTTTGGTTGGTGTTTCGTAGTGGGTGTCAACATTTATTCGAGTATCCTCAATGAATGAAATGTTGCTAACATTATTGGTGTAGAATTACTGCTACTCAATATGCTTGGTGTTTCGTAGTGGTATCAACATTTGTTTTGGGGGAGTTTTAATGCAGGGTACCCATCTCTCCTTCAAACATAATTTCTTTAATAATTTTTTCGAAGATGTGTTAGTCTTTACTCATTCTATCTAATTTAATAGTCCAAGAATCTGTTATAGCAGTTGACATTTATTTTTCATTAGGTAAAAATCTTTTTGCGGCAATTTCCGGTAGAGTTTCCGCAGAGTCAAGTTTCCTTTTGTCAGTTTTTAACAAGGTTTCTTAGCGGAGATGCTGAAATGATAATAAAATAATTCTTTTTTACTTACAGATGCCAGAACTAGAGTCTGAATGGAGAGCAATATCAAAAGGTTTTTATGAAACTTTGAATTTTTCTAATTGTATTGGAGCGGTCGGAGCAAACATATTGCTATTAAAAACCCATCCAAAAGTGGTTCATTCTACTACAATTACAAAAACTTTTTGAGTATTATTCTGATGGCAACTGTGAATGAAAATTATGAATTAATAGTTTCAGATGTTGACACGAACGGACGAGTTTCTGATGGTAGTGTTTTAAAAAATACTGATTTTGGAAAGGCGCTTTATAATAGATTATTGCCAATTCCACAACCTACTCGATTACCAATAGCATAAGTTTATATAATTATATATTTGGGAATGTAATACCTACTTGTCCATTCGCATGTATTTTGTCGCAAATATAAACATATGTGCATGTATATGGATAACACACGAAACTACTAAATTAAATAGAAATCTACTAAAAAAATATATAAAAGCTTCTCGCTGGCAAAACTTAATCGCGGCATAATCGCAGTTGATCATCAGTTAATTTTACACAATTGTCAAACTTTATATGAAAAAATAGGTATAGAATATGACAGTTGCATAAAATTCAATTGTAGTAATAATATCGAATGCAATTTATATATATAAAAGCTAATTGTACTGAGAATTTTCATGAGGAATTTTGGACCTTTACTCATTTTCAAAAAGGGTCAAAAAGGAAACATTAGAAAAGGATCATTAAAAGTGTCATTGGCATGAAAAAGGGTCAAAAATGATACTTTAGTGTCACAACGTCAACGCTGAACGCAGATATGCTGTTGTCGATTTTTAGGAAACTATTAGTAAGCCAATTGAAAAACCGGTTTCTGTGGTATTCTCTGCGCTTATTACATCGCTAAAATATATAAACAAAAGCTGCAAGAACAACTATACGTGCTGTTTACAAATAACCAGAATCGACAACAACAAACATTGGCAGAAATAAAGTAAATAAAAATAATACAGCAACAACTAAAACTAACAGCAAAGAAACAAGTAACAGACAAGATGTTTACATTCGCATGACTACAAAAGAACTAAAAAGAAATGTAATCTACCTGAAATAGCGAAAGGTCCGTGAGCTTTTGAAGTGTTGTTTACTCAGTCATATAAAAAGCGCATCGGTGCGAACAACAATCAGTTTATTTGTAGTAAACTCAGCGAGTACAGTTTATGTGAAGACAGTTTCTTGGTTTGAATTATATGTGAAGAGAGTTTATAAGGAACAAACTCGTGAAGTGAATCGTGAAGTAAAAAACCAGTTTAGTTGGAGCCAGCGTTGAAGCTTGACTTGGTAGTTTTGCGTTTTTTAAGAACAGTTTGGTTGGTTTGTTACTATTTTTTTACTTTTTTGGTAGTTTTTTTCTGCTGTAGAAATTTTTTAGTCATGGCAAATTTTTATTCTTTTGAATTGAACTAACTTTCAATACTATTACCACCGTTACTGAACGATTGGTGCAACTGCTTACCACTGTTTCACGACGAGTTATAGCAAAGAATATAGATTATGTTATGGCAGTGACTATAGAAAGTCGGACTAGATTACCGCAAATGGAGTAAAAAAAAATTTAAAAAACTGATTCAACTTCTTTCACTAAGAGCACTTCTATTTTATTTATTTCATTTGTTCTAAATACTTTTCTAGCAGTCTTTCTTACATCAGCAACTTATTTTGTTTGCATAAAATGTTAAATTCGAAAGAAAAATTCATTATTTTATTATCATTTTGTATTTTTTGAATGTTGTGATAGTGGTTTTTAAGACAGCTATATATATAGTTTATAGAATAATGGAAGATCTTTAGGTAGAAAGATCTGTCGAGTAATTGTTGTTGTTTACAAAGTTGTAAACAGGCGTAGTAATTAAGAATAGGAAATTGTTATTGCTTGTAAAAAGGTTACAAGCAGTGTTGAATAAAGGATTTGTAATTAAAACTAAACACAAGACTTATTTTATTTTAACTACAATCTACGAACTCATAAATACACATTTTTAAAAAGATAAAAACCTAACAGTATTTTACTTTCTTAGATGTAATACAATGTGTTGTGTTGCAGGAAATTTCTTAGAAATCTTGGACACGATAGCATTCCAAAAGATTTCATGCAACCCTTCTTTAGGGTCAGTTATTGATCTGGCTGCAAGATTTGCGGATCCGTAATGTAGCAGTGTTTTAAAGTCCTTCATTCTGCATTCAACTTTTAAAGCTGCTATTAGAGTCACTTTCACTAAACCAGATGCTGTACGAAATCAGTTGTTGAGACATGTGTTAATTTTCTTGTTGTTGGATTTATTTGTCCAGCCATATATAGTTGTACAGTGTTGTATCAAACCATATGCAAGAGATGAACAAATTGCAAGTGCTGTCTCTAAATGCGTACCTTCTTCATAGATCAAATTATTTTCAAAATATTATTGATTTTGCTTAGTTTTTCCTGTAAAAATCGATTATGGTAATTCCATAAAATGTTTCCAGAAAAATGAAGACCAAGAATTCACATATTTGTTTTAAGACACAAAGAGGAATCTCCAAAAATGAAAGAAGTAACATCACAGTTACTCCTACGACAAACATGTAATGCTTTGCATTTTTTTGTTGGAATAACAGCGCCTCTTTTGTTAGACCTGGAGATTAAATTATTGAATGTTACAGTAACGTTATCTGGGAGCCCAGAGGTAAAGGCAAATATGTTGTCGGCATATACACTAGTCAGTTTTTTATTTTATATCTGTTAATTTCGCTGCGTTTTTAGTAAAATTTGTGTCTTTACTGTAAAAAAATTAATTTCAATTTGTGAAATAATTTTTTTTTTTTGCAATGGGTTAAAAAAAAGCATTTATCCTGCCGAAGGAAAATTTATTATTTTTCTCAAAATTCAAAAAACACATTCGAAGAGGTAGAGAAAATGCGTTCATCTATCTAAAAAGCCATAAATTTTAACAAAGTAACTGGAGGCTTTGTATTAAAATCTCGTTCTGGCCGCCCTTCAAAATTAATTTTGAGAGAAAAGATACATCTCGTCAACTCTGTGCAGCAAGATCTTAAATCAATAGCCTCAAAAGTGGCTGAAAGTATTTATTTAAAATTGAACAAGAGTATATGTGAAATATCTTAATTCGAAGCGCTTTTCATGCTTGCATAGAACGTAAGAAGCCCTTTATTTCATTAAAAAGAGTCAAAGAAGAATATTTTTCGAAAAAGAGCTGTTAAAAAAAACCATTAGAATTTTGGGAAAGGGTTATATTTTTGGATGCGAGTTAGTTTTTTATTTTTATAATAAAAAGTCGTCAATTCGTGTGGAGAAAATTGGGTACAGCACTACATAAAGCTAATTTGTGCGACACGGTCATACACGGTGGTGGTGGTGTAATAGTTAGGGGGTAAGTGCCGGCTAACGGGGTATATAATTTACGGGTTATTGCGTCCACTTCGGCCAAGAGAGC
The DNA here is from genome assembly GCA_023159175.1 of Wohlfahrtia magnifica. Taxonomy (NCBI): domain Eukaryota; kingdom Metazoa; phylum Arthropoda; class Insecta; order Diptera; family Sarcophagidae; genus Wohlfahrtia; species Wohlfahrtia magnifica. The sequence continues at coordinate 1,143,956 of JAKWBJ010000159.1, read as the reverse complement.
TTACATAGACATTCTAGCGGTGTTTTATTTCAATAAGGTAATGATTCTAAGAACACTGTCGATATTGTAAGCCTTTAGATGCTTTATAATGTTCCAAAACAGTTGCGCATGCCACCGCAATCTCCAGATCTCAATCTCACTGAATATTAATTGGATCTGTTGTAGAAACAAATTCTCCATCATATTATGATATCAAAAATTATATTAAAAAAGTTTTGCCACAAAACTGGTTCATTTCATGCAAAAAAGATTTTCATGGTTCTCAAAAAAACAGACCAACCAACTAAACACTAATTTATTTAAAGCTGTTATAAATCCAAAAACAAGATTTTAAGAAGATGCAAGGTATACGCAAGCTTTTTCTGCCTATTTTTTTTAACACAATCTTACTTTTTTGTAATTAATTTGTGTATAATTAATTTTATTTGCTGGATTTTAATATTTAATAAAACTATGCAACAAGATTTAATAAAAAAAAAAAATGATTTTATGTTCTTAAGAGCTGTTGTGTAATTTTTTGTATTATCTTGACATAATGGTTTTGTACGCAGACTGTTTCTGACTAGTGTATACCGATGTAATCTATTCCAGGAATATTCACTAAAGTTTCGGCCAGCGAATTTACGTATATAGTAAATAGTACTACTGACAATGATGATCCTTGCGGAACTCCATTGTCCAAAGAGTGTTGTCATGAGATGTAACCATCAATTTTAACCATTATTTTCCGATTAGAAAGAAATGAAAAAATGGGGTTTGAACAATATGTGCCAACACCACATTTATGTAATTCGGCCATTACAAAAGATGAAACCACTCTATCAAACACTTTTTCTATACGCTCAGATAATATTTTTTATTTATTTATTTACAGATTTGTTATAATTAAAATTGTAACAAATAATAGATCAAAGCACTAGCAACTTAGGCTATTAGCTTACGTTTTATAAAATGGTATAAGAGATATGTATATCAAAGTATTATATTGACAGTAATTTAAAATCATAACTTAAATATCCTTATGTTTATTAATAGCTTGAAGAAAATCAAATATTACATTAATATTGTAAACAGATGGGATTTTTAAAAGATTAATAATATTATCGGTCTTGCATATTTTCAACGCAGGTTCCAGCTTGGCACTCAGACAGAAGATGAAATATGCTGAATTATTATTACAGAAAGGACACCATGGCTGGAGGTTCTTTGATAACAAATATTGATGTGTGAGCCTCGTATGCGTAAGTCTAAGTCTGATAAAACATCTGTTTTTATGCCAGGTGGTAGAAGCTGGAAGACGGATCGGTAATTTGCTATAATTGATGGTCTGGTATAGATGATTGTATCTACACCACTGATTATGTAATGAATCATTTATTCTATCTAACGCTTCTCTAGATATAAAATATTTGGACTGCAGTAGAAATATCTGGGTAGGATGAAGGTAAACTGACTTTACCACTTTGGCTGTTTCATTGCCTTCTATTCCAATATGGCCCATAATAATTTCACTTTTTGATTTAATTGTATTAGTAGCTGCTGGATAATAATTATTGAAAAGTTTTTAATTTTTTTGGTTTAAAGTGGCATCAAGAACTGAACGGCTGTCAGTGCAGATTATTTGTTTGGTGGCCGAGTTCTTACACAGTTTTAATGCTTCAATAATCGCTACGGCTTCGGCCTCGAAAACAGTAGCGTGCTAAGGTAGTAAACCCCGTTTCAACGTGTATCCATTTTCATCAACTATGGCAAATCCCACGTGGGCGTTTGTTTTTGAACCATCTGTATATATGAGGGACAAGCTATCCTTTTTGTAGGTTGAAGTTAACTCCTTAAAAAGGAGCTTAAAAACTAATGGTGGAGAATCTTTATCTAAATTTTGTAGACTTTTTAACATTATACTCGGTTCAAGGAGCCAAGGTGGGTGATTTTCTAAAGGTGGCTTAATATTTCGGAAATTTAGCTTATTCGCTCTTTTGTATATTTGAGAAAGAGTTGAAGGACACTTTAGATCCCTTTTCCGTTTGTTGAGTAAATTAATTTGTTTATGAAGTAATGATGATTTACTGCTAAAAATTTTGTGATTGAGTTGGATTTTTAATTTGTTAGCATGGATTTGCAGGGAGTCTAAGCCGGCTTCAGCCGGTGTAGTTCGCAAAGCTCTAAGACTGGCTCTTATGCAAGCGTTAAGAATAATTTCAACTAAATGTAATATTGATTTTGCAGCTTTGCTATATATTACCAGGGCATAATTGATTTTTGACATTACTAAGAGTTGACTAAACGGAGAAGACTGTTTGTGTGCATGTGGGTTTTTTTAGAAGAAAGATATTTAATAATGTCTAGACATTAAATTTTGTTTTAAATAATTACAATGATACTTAAAGTTATATTTAGAGTCTATAAATAAACCTAAAATCTTACAACTATTTACATTTTGAATAGTTATTTCATTATACTTTATGTTAAATTCACTACAATTTTGTTTTCTACATATATGTAAGTGATAAGTTTTTTCAAACGAAATATCAGCGCCGATATTCTTGACCAATTGACAATATCAAGTAATGTCGCATTAAAATCATTCACGATTTTTTCTTTTTTTTGTTCCTTCGCTATAATGTAAAGATCATCGGCGTAGATACAGTGTTCAATCTTTTTATTGTTACATAAGATGCGGCTTAAGTCATCAAATGCAATTATAAAAAGAGTTACTGACAAGGGCGAGCCCTGTGGTATACCGTTATATAAAGGAACCATATTGGAATAAATATTGTTTATGCGGACGGAAAACTGTCTATTTGTAAGAAACGCTTTGATAAAATTCAAAATCTTCGGACCGACAGACCATTCAAGAAGTTTTCGGAGTACTATGTGAATACCAATTCTATCGAATGCTTTTACAAAATCAATAGATAAAATGGAAGTATGTCTTTTTATCGAACGGTTCTTACAAATAGTATGATCCAAGATTAGAATCCAACCTGATTCCTTGGCAGTAAATTATGTTTCCTAGCCAACCACATCAGACGTCTAGATACAATTTTTTCAAGTACCTTCGAGATACTTGAAAGAAGCGAAATGGGTCGGTATGAGTCAATTTCGTCCATTGGTTTATTGTTCTTATGTAAAGCAATAACAGAAGCAGTTTTGAAAAATTGCGGGATAATGCCTGAGTCAAATATATTATTAAATAAATTCAGAATACGAAGACAACACCATCAAGACCAGGTGTCTTTCCCTTTGAAGTATTTATAGCATATTTCAATTCCTGTTTGATAACTGGTTTTTCCAGTATCAGTGATTTGGGAGGGCAAGATGTTATTCCCAAAGAGGACAAAGTTTGGGTCTTTGATAAACTAAATTCACTTGAAAAATTAGAGTCCTTTGATTTTGCTGACCAATAATCCGCGATTGCATTTGGTAAATCGTAAGAATCGGAGATGACTCTCTACCGTCAAGAGAAATAGAATTGATCGTGTTAGATATGAAATTTCCCGTTAACTTTCGAATGTTTTGCCAAAAAAGCTTGGTAGGAGCGAAATGATTCCGAATCTCAGTGAAGTTATTGAAAGTTTTTAGTTTCGCTAGTTTTCTCGCCCTGTTGAAAATTGCATTCCTTTTTTTACAAGAAATAAGATTATCTACCGACATATTTCGCCTAAATTTTTTCCATATAAGTTGTTTCGCGTCTCGGTGTTCTTGTAATGCCTCTGCCACCACGGAACTGTTCTTACACGATCCCTGTTAGAAGTTAAAGGTATACTTGCATTAGCTGAAAGTCGGATTATCTTTCTAATAATGGCCGCTTCCCTATTAACGTTCCGCGAAGGTGGAATTTTATCACTCAAATACAATACCTTTTTTTGGTAGGTTTCCCATTTCGCGTAATTAATATTAAATCTCGGTAGTTTTGTTTGTCTAGGATTACCAACAAGAAGTTGGGTCACTATAGGGTAGTGATCGCTGTTGTAAAGATCCTTAATAACATACCACCTACACTTGGGTATAATAGAAATTGAGGCTATAGATAAGTCAATGTGTGAGAGAGTGCTGTGTGAAATAAAATGTGTTGGGAGGCCATAATTTAACGTAGCCAAATCGGAATCCAATAAAAATTGCTCTGTAATTTTTCCCCTTTTATCAGTTGTAGGAGAACCCCAAATAGGGTTCCAAGCATTAAAGTCCCCATTAATAAGAACAGGAGTGTTAATATTTGCCAATAAACTACTAAGGTCAGCTAGTGAAACAGGAGTCTGGGGGGAAGATATAACGATATAATTGAAAATTTGACGGAAAGATTTATCTCCGAGCCTACAGCATTAATTGAACAGTTCGTATTTAAACGTTTATGGGGTATATTTCTTTTTATGAGTTTGGCCGAGCCCTGTTTAGATGAGGTGTTGGTGTTAAAAAAATTGCCAATATAATACCTTGGATTTATCGGATTAAAACCTTGTTTACATTTTGTTTCCTGTAGGCAAATTATATCTGGGTTCCTTTCAGAAATCAGTAATTGAAGATCGGTGTAGTTATTCAGGTAGCCACGAATATTCCATTGCAGGATGTACAACAGAAAAATTAATGTACAATTACGTGGATAAATTCTAATTAGATACATAATTTTTAATATAAAGAAAGTTAACGGTATTAACTTGACGATTCGACGTCAGTAGTCATATAATCTATCTCTTGAGTCTCAATATCAAAGCTTGCCTCTGACAAATTAAGAGAACGAGTTGGACTATTCATGAGAGTTGTAAAGCTTCCTAAAGAGAAATTGTAGTTTCTTTCGGTTGTTAAATAATATATTTTCGGATTTTGTTGGTACGTTATTACTATTAAGCTGATGGTTGTTAATGATCTTATTTTGAGGATTAGTTGAATTATTTAAATTATCATTGGTATTCAGTTGATTTATTAGTGTTTGAAGTTTTTTTAGATGGAGTGGACTTTTTTTTGATTATTAGGTTCATGAGCCATGGAAGAACTTGATTTATTAATCGTGTTTTTAATAGAAGTAACCTGATTGTTAGATGCAACTGCAGAGTAAGAGAAAGTTGCAGATGTTGTTTTCTGTGAATTGCCATTGCCTCACGCATTGAACATTTTCTCTGTGTTTTTCTCTTAAGAATCCCTTTTTGTTGGAAGAGGCGGGGTGATCTGCCATACAATTGGCACAGTATGTTCTTGTACATGATGAATCAGCGAGGGGGGGAGATTGCAATTTACACATGGAAGTAAGTTTTTACAGTGCTTAACAGTGTGGCCTAATAATTGACAGCTCTTACACCTCATTAGGTTTGGAGTATACTCACGTACTTTTACTTTGAACCATGATACATCAATTGTTTCCGGAAGGCAATATAAGTCAAAGGTGAGTAGGATTACCCCCGAAGGTACTTTCTTACCGTCAAGAATTTTCTCATATTTATATATGTCTACAACGCCTTGGGAACTAAGTTCTTCTATAATTTCCTTATCAGGGAGAGATTTCAAATATGGTGCGTATATTGTGCCATTAGTATAATTAAGAGTATCATGTAATCTACATACAATAGGGCATACACCGAGTAACTCTTTAGAATTAATAAATTTTTTGCCGTTTCGTTATCTTTAACAAGTAAAAGTAATTTACCGTCTCTTAGTTGGTTAATCGATATAATGTTTTTTCTTATGAGTAAGAGAGCTCTATGAATACCGAAACATGAGTATTCTGACAGTGTTTTTTTTTTTTTGTCAACAGCGCTTACAACAATATACCTTGGGTTTATTGGTTTTCTAGTTGGCAGAGATGGATATTCAATTATTGATTCTCCCTTATTTCCCTTTTTTCTTTTCCTTTGGGGACTGTGGTCAGCCAGCAAAGCAAACCGGTTATCCCCTATGAGAGGGGGCCGGCGGCATAATTACAAGTTAAGAGCGATACGCGAAATTAATATAAAAACAACGTTCGAAACGAAAGAAAATAAGTAATTGCCCAATTTAACGTAAAACACAGAAAATGCAGTTATTACAATGATCGAAGTTAATTCAAAGAACGTGCCGACTGTACCCGCTGAGTGTTAGTCGAAGACTGCTCTGATAATACAACACTATGTCTTCTTTTGGAAAGATTTTTTTCCAGGTGATAGAGTATTCGAATCCCAAAGAGGATTCTGCGAATTAAGGTCGCCTAGCATCAGATGGTGTTCGTTATTAAAACTAGGAATACCCAAAACAGTAATTGGCGCAAGGTTAATATCACATTCTTGATACACATTTGCTATACAGTATGCAAAACCCATATTCGTACACCCGATACGACATCATAAACGTAAACGACCTGAAAATAGCATTGAGGACGGAATGGATTAAAATATCACCACAATTAACTTCCAAACTAGTGGAATCGATGCCAAAAAGTCTAAATGCTGTCATAAAGCAAAAAGGATATCCAACAAAATATTAATTTTAATCCTTATATATAATATTTTTAATTTTATTGAAATTTTTACTCTGTACGAATATGGTTTCTGTCATCCATTATCTGAGAATAGCGCCATCTAGCGGTCGATTTATAAGATACCTATATATTACTTGAATTTTGCGTTAAAACAATAAATAGATACAAAATTTTCAAAAATTTGCTCATGCGTTGTATATTTTGTAAATTCTCTTATTTTAATCGGGTGTACGAATATGGGTTTTGCATACTCTATATAATTTTAGGGCTACCATGTATTGTAATAGTTTGATGAATTAAAATTCCAGACTAAATATAATGTCGGTCGACAAAAACATTGTTACGATCAAAATCGCTATTCCAGTTTTTGCGTAATTATAGTTCTTGTTGTGAGGATATATTTTGTAGCCTGATAGATGTAAAAAATATTCAGTTCTTTCAATTATGAGTTTCTTGCAGTACAAATTTTACAGATTTATGCTTAGCGACTAAAGTTTCCAATACATATTTGTGGGTTATAAAACCTCGGATATTCTATTGTAATATTTTAATGTTTAGGCCAATATTCATATGGTGTTAATTTAATTTAAAAAAAAAAATTCATTTTAATCTTTTCCGCGCTTTTTAGGCATTATTTTCTTTAGTGTTTCAGGACTATGGTTTGTGTTAATAATTTTTTATTGTCTTTAGTGGGTGTTTTCATTTCTGTTGTATTTAAAATATTTAGCCAATCATAAACAGAAATTCCGTGAGAGTTTTCTCTTTTTTTCCTTTTTTTGCAACTCTGGGAAAAGAAAAAAATTCGAATTAAAAAATACAGAGGTATCAACAACGATAAAAAGGGGATATTGTCTAAATTCATTTGGACAATAACCTTTCTATGTATAATTGAATTATTACTAACTTTATTATTAGTAACTTTTACTAATCACATAGCCCGTGCTGTAATGTAGAGTTCCAATATATCAGTTGTCAATTAATTGTTGTTTTCCACTAAACCATGGACTCTTTATGTTTTATTTCAAATTACAAATCACTCACCTCTTGATCATCGAAAGAACAACACTCACTACAAAGAGGACAAAAATATAAATAAAAGTTATTACTTTAGCATAAGTACATATGTACATACCTACAGAACTTACAATCTATATTAAAATGTAATAAAATAAACCTACTGAAATCTAAATAAATTCTAAATCAACCTAAACATACATACTTAAAATAACCTAAATCTAATTTACTAAATAATATTCGAATCTACCTAAAATCGAATTATATCTATTATTAAATTATTCAAAAATACTAAACTTTATTACCTACAAAATACAATATAACTTATGTACTTTACTTACCTTAAAACCTAATTTTAATAAAGAATTATAACTTGGATCGAATTACTTACCTGTTGTTATTTACACCTGGTCTCCATTCCTAAGGTATGTAAGTATCTTTTAAATCTATAACATATAGAAAAGTTTAATTAACCCTCTAATTACTGTTCTTTCTCACCCTACACTGTATATGCTCATCAAGCAAATACAGTGACAAACTTTTTTCTACAGGGATCTCATTTTTTTTTTTTTTTTTTTGGCTCAAACCCCTCGTCCAAACCTCGTAGAAGCAGTTTGTTTAAAAAATAACGAACTAATATTTGCATGGACATTCGAGGTTTTTTGCTGGTGACCTATCCCAGGTCCACTCCACGCAACACTTCAAGTTTTTATCCCCTAAAGACCATTGACAGAAAAGAGATTCTCGGTGTAGAACAAATACCAAGCAAAGTAAGTAAAATACTCTCATAATTATTTTACACTAGAGGAAAGTAACAAATATGTAAATGAAAAAACAAACGTAAAACATTTGGTGGAATAATTAAACGGAACAAATTACATATAAAATTGGTAACAAGAGTACATAAAAATAAATATAATCAAAACAAGAACAATTAATCTAAAAGAAACAAATATATATATTTATAAAACATAGAGAGCGAAAAAACTAGCTGAGAAAGTTAATATAAAATTGCAAAAATAAATACAACATAAGAAACGCAAACAAATTTTATATGTTATGAAAAATGTAAAAATAATAATTATTAGCTGTTTAAATTTTGCACACACAAAAATGCCAAAAATAAGTGTAACTTTAAAAAAATATATAAAAATTTAATATAAAAAGTGTTGATTTGTTTACAGTTAAGTCCAATAAGTACATACAATTTTAAAATAAAAAGAAACAAACAATATTTTCGTAAAAACCAAACTCCAAATAAAATAAAAGCAACCCAATAAGCATTTAGAAATAAATACAATAACATTTTGTAAAAAAGACAACTAAAACACTGAATATGAGATTAAAAAGACATATAAACAAATTAGTAGAAATAAACTAGGTATATGGATAAAATACAAAACAATAAACAAATTACATAATATACAAACCTATAATTTTTCATTCCCCAAATAATAAAAACCGCTAAACCTCTTAAAATTGTGTGAGTTGTCGCATTAGAAAAAAGAGAAGATTAAAAAAATAAAATAAATACATTAAGTGATCTTTTTATAGTGAATAACTTAAGTATTGTGTTTACAACAAAGTACACAAAAAACAAAACGAAAGGACAAATTAAAAACAAAAGCAACAAAACACACAGAAGAAAAGAAAAAGACAAAAAACAAACTATCAATACATTCCACAAGAAAATTTTTAAAAAGGGATCAAGACAAAACAAAAAAATTAAAAAGATTTAACTTCTCCTTAACCTTTTGAGAGCCAAATAAAGGCTAAAATAAATTAAATGAAATAAAAATAAATTAGTCTAAAATTAAAATAAAATGAATTAAAATAAATTTGAAATTAAATAAAAAAAGATTGAATAGGACAATTGAAACTTGAAACAATATTAAAATAAATTTTTAAATAAAAATTAAAATATATGTAATAAAGTAAAATAAAATATATCAAACAGAAACTTAAAAAGTGGATAAGTACTCTGGTAGTGGAAAAATATTGATTTTTTTATAAAATTATATCGAGCACAAACATAAATTTACACATTCATACAACTCCTTCGTGAAATTAAAGAAACATTAACTCTTTTTTTTTCTCTTAGACTTGACATATATATATCTATTAACTCTGTGCGGGTCGTCGATAATTTTAATCGTGGTAGTTCGGTTCGAAAGTTATTTAATTAATTTTTATTCGAAGAATATATACTTTTTAACTAGATGTCAATATCTATTGATATTGTTTAGTCCCTATTCTAATCGTTTTTATTATTCATTTTGATACTAGATATAAATATCTAGTGCTATATATATAGCCCCTATACCCGAACAAATGTTAAGAATCGATAAGTATTTATTTTTGGAACCTTAATTCACAATATCTACCCTACTTTAGCGAAAAGAACCTACTTATTTACTGCTCTCGATATCACTTTATCCAAGTTATCGATACCGATTTTTACATAACTCTGTCGGTTAACCCATATTGACTTAACTCAATCGATTGAGACCCAATTTATTAAATTTTATTTCATCGATCGATTGACTTAACCCTATATTGTCTACTCAATATTTGTTCAAAGTTATAATTTTGTTTCATTTGACATTACTCGAAACCCTTTAACCTCGTTAGTCTGCGAAAATGTGAACACTTTCACTTTCAAGCAGATCAGCTTCTTTCAATTTGTGAAGGATTTCAATCAACCCCTAAGGAAAATCAGACGGAATCTATGCTAGAGGTGATTCTAGATTCTTTACACAAGAGATGGAACAAGCTTATAGAGAAGTTATGATGTCTCCAGATGACTTCATCACACCTGAGCAGAAAAGTTATATGAGAGATAGATATGATGATTGCAAAAAATTTTACTATCACTGTCACGCTCAAATGGTGGATTTGAGGAAGATACGTTTAGATAGCTCGATCACCCTAAGACACCAACACGCTACTTTTCTTAATCCCCATACAGAAGACTGGACAACCCCGTCAGTCAAAGATTACGATCGACAACTCATTATTCCGATCGTACCTGAAATGTAACCTACAATTTTGACAATAAGAGCTCAAGAGAAAGAAGATATCTCAATAAAGCTTTGATCTCGATTGAAATGCGTTAGAAATCCACTACGAAAACAAAAACGTTCTCGTAGATCATAGTATAAAAACTTTAATTAATATCCCCACAGTGATAACAGAAATCCCCAAAAAGGCTATAGTTTTTCCAAAAAGCACTGAATGTGTGCCCATACTCAGTGTAAAAGCTCTTTGCCCAAAGGAACTTGCAGAACTAGATTTACTCAGTCTAACGCATGAAAAAGACTCACAAAAAAAGAATACTCGCAAGTGGATGGGAAAACACGCACTACCCACCCCTCTTTATCACTCATTTAAGACGTTAAAAATTCAGGCTCAGTTCCAATATTGCACATGGTGCTAAAGGAGTATAATAAACTTAAGTGAGGCCTCTCAGTGGAACACGTTTCAGATACTCTGGTACTCTGAGCGGAACTCTAAAAACAACTCGAATTGTATAATAAATCAGCCATGTAACGAATGTTGCACGATGATCGTGCTCGGCAACAAGAAGCATACAGTTATTGAAAGCGAAAATTTCAAATTATACGTAATTGGAAAATAAAGTTATTTTTAAAAAATTTTGAAGGAAAGGCTCTTCAGACACTCTAGACTCTGAAGACAAATATGAACTCAAAGCTGATAACTCATTAAAATAGTATAATATATCGATCATTTTTCCCGTATGACGAGCATAGATCAGTTCTACTACTTGGCAACCCTCACTTGTGGCACATATCTCATAGTCACTTGAGTAATTTCCCATTCCACGCAAAACATACTCTAATATGCCGCAATAAACAATTGGAATTCTATATATTTCGGCATGGAACGCATGTAAATATATTATAAAATGAATCATCCAAGGTCAAAATGCGCTTGCCGGAATGATAGCCCTATTAAAGGCGAAAGATGATGTACCCACTCTACTTCAACATTCTATTATGAATTCTCCAGGCAGTTTCGAAATTATCTTTAAATCGGAATTTTTCCACCAGGAAGTTTATCCTGGTGGTTAAACTCTAAGTTTAACTTGCAAATAGCTTCCTCATATACATACGTCTCTAACCCCATCCAACCTAATTGTGTTCTCATTAAGAACAATTCTTATTTTAATTTACGTACTGCTAGTCTATAATGTTACGAAAATGAAAATGCTGAACACAAAATTCACCACATCAGGGACTTAGTATGAGCTTTTAGTTATACAATTCATTGGCTTGTGTCAAGGCTTAATAACTGTCAAAATTACCTGTGCTAATTAAGAGTGCTACAGTCTGCATGGAGTTACCAGTTCGTCTCCTTTTTGTGTTTCTAGAATTATTTTAGACCATTTGAATTAACGTAGATAAATCGAAGATTCGTGTCTGTACTAGAACATTCGAAACTTATGATGAAATACTATAAAAAGATGGCGCATTGAGGCTAGTGAGTTAGTGATCATTTGGCTGTCAATTAGTAAAGACACGTTCAGACGTAAATAAAGTATTGTATAAGCGAATTTGCTTTATTAAGACAGTGTATAAAAGTTATAGTGGAATTAATAAAAACAACAACAAAGTAGGGTTTTATTTTAGCGCAATATAAACGAATTCAAACGTTTTAAAAAGGTTAAAACGTAACAATATGTAAAATTTTTTCTAATCATCTTGTTTTTCTCACCGGCAGGACTATATATAATTTACCTTCACCCAATCAGCCCACATCACAATAAGAAAGGATTTAGAGCCCAAAGATTGCGATAAGTCAACGCTAATCGGCAGAAAGAGCAGACCATTAGAGCAGCAACACATCAACATTACCATGCGCACTCAGCCCCGCGCCCACATCTCGTACTGAGGGGTCATTTGTTGCCCAAACGCAAGCATTTTTATTAACATTTTTATGTATAATTGAATTATTACTAACTTTATTATTGGTAACTTTTCCTTATCACATAGCCCGTGCTGTAGTGTAGAGTTCCAATATATCAGTTGTCAATTAGTTGTTGTTTTCCACTAAACCATGGACATACATATATTATTTTAAAAATATAAATAAAAGTTATTACTATAGCATACATATGTACATACCTACATTATTTACAATCTATATTAAAATTTAATAAACTAAACCTACTTAAATCTAAATAAATTCTAAATCAACCTAAATATAGATACTTAAAATAACCTAAATCTAATTAAACTAAAAACCTAATTTTAATAAAGAATTATAACGTGGATCGAAATACTTAACTGTTTGTTATTTACATCTGATCTCCATTTCTAAGATATGCAATATCTGTTAAATCTATAACATATAGAAAAGTATAATTAACCTCCAAATTACTCCTCTCTCTCTCTCTCTTACTCAATACCCTGACAAACTTTCTTCTACAGGATTCTCGTTTTATTTTTATTTTGGCTCAAACCCCTCGTCCAAGCCTCGTAGAAGAAATTTGTTTAAAAAATAACGAACAATTTTACAAATACAGTCAAAGCCCGGTATAACAAATACTCACTTTAACGAATTCGGGATATAACGAATGAGTAAATTTCTTACATTGACTGCCTTATATAACGAATGTTTTATAATTTTCAAGCTCAGTATAACGAATGATTTAAAAAATGGTAAAAACAAAAAGAATGTAACACAAAAGAACACAAAAAATGTTCGTTAAAGTACCGTTGGTTTTCATTGTATACAAACACACATTGCTTTTGAACAAGTGGTCATAAAAATTTTAGTCATTTGTAACAAGTTGTGTGTTTTATTTTATAAAAAGATGGGAAATAGAAAAAGAATTTCTTTAAGTGAAAAAATAAAAATTTTAGAAGAGTGCAAAAATAGAATATCGCTTTCAGTGATTTCAAACAAATATAAAATATCAATATCATCCATATGTACATTAAAGAAAATGGAAAGTAAAATCGTTTCAAATCTTGAAACTACAAACAATGGATCAAAAAACCGTCGATCCCTCAGAAAGGGAGAATATCCCGTAATGGAGGAAAAAATCTATCAGTGGTTTCTTAATCAAAGAAAGAATTTTATTCCGGTCAATGGGACAACATTAAAATTGAAGGCTATGGAAATTCAAAACAAGTTCTGCACCGTTGGTTTTCATGCTAGTGATGGATGGTTATCCAGATTTAAAAAAAGGTATGGTGTACGACTTTTGAAGGAAGCTGGAGAAAAATTATCGTCAAGAAAAGATTTGGTAGATCCGTTTAAGAGGAAGTTGCAGAGAGTTATTCTAGATGAAGGTTTATCACATGATTCTATATTTAATGCTGATGAAACAGGTTTGTTTTGGAAAATGCTTCCAAACAAAACATTTGTTCATGCTGGTGAATCAACAGCACCTGGAAGAAAACTATCCAAAGAAAGGATAACTGCTCTTCTATGCGCTAATGCATCAGGAAAAAAGAAAATGACGCCCCTTCTTATTGGAAAGGCGAAAAAACCTCGATCATTTCGAAATAAAGTTTTACCAGTTAATTATCTGCACTCAAAAAACGCATGGATGAATACCGGAATTTTTAAAGTTTGGTTTTTTGAAATGTTCATTCCTGATTTTATTTCCCAAGTTTTTTTTTCATTTGCAATTTTAAAAGGAGTTTACTCAGAAATGTATGTATTTCTTTGTAAAATAAAATAAAATTTTTTAATGTAGGTCAAAAAATACCAATAAGCAACAAATGGTGACCTTAATGGAATCCAATGTTGATATTGCGTACGGATTTCATAAAGGCTCCTTGCAATCTTGAGATTTTGGAAAAATGCCGAAATGGAGCTCAATTCTTTGGGTCCCCCAACGAAATCTGCTGAATGGAAAAAATTAATACATTTTAAAAAATAAAGTTTATATGTACATATGTATGTATATCTTAATTTTAATATTATCAGGTGTGGGCAGGTCAAAAAAAATATGTTCGGCAAAATGCTGCTCAAAACCTAAGAGATACAAAAATTACTGGAGGTGGCCCGAACAGAGAACTAAAATTTTCTCCTATAGAAGAAGCAATTTAAATGTGCTATCAAAGGTGTACCAGCGAAGCCTTATGGACTTAATTCTTCGAAAAACAACGAAAATTTAATTCTTACCCCTGCAGATGAAGTTCCCTTCGAAGAAGTAAGGTCACAGGAACTATAAGACCCAAAAGAGAATTTTGGAAAAAATATTACAGCCGAGTACTACCAGCTTCAACTCCCCTTAAAGCGTAGTGCAACTCTCGTGCGCCAAGAAGACACCTCCAACTATTTTTTAACAACCAATTTGTACGCTCAATACTTTTCCTGCCTTTTGAATGTCCTCCGCGACACGATGTAAATTTAAAAGCCAAGCTTTCAAAGGGTATCTTTCGTCTCCTATTTATATAAAAACATGTGAATTATTATTTCCTCTTCATAATTTATTTAACACAAATTTACCTAAAAGCCAAAAATTGGTTTCGCCTTGCAAAGACTTTTGCTCAAAGTGAATCCGCACGTCGCTTTTGCCCCATATAAATGAGTCATGTGATGCACCTGGGTGAGATGGATCAACGAATCGTCACAAACCTGTAAATAATCAATCAGATTATCATTCGAAAAATAAACAAACAAGAAATTTTTGCCTAACTTTCAATGCTATTACAACACTTAATTTAAATTTTATCCGATTAAAAATGCTCGTGTATGTATGCACATAAATCAATACTTACCAGCATAACATTTAAACAAAATTTTCCTTTTCTGTAGTAGAAAAGGAGCTTGTTAACAGATGGAGCAATTATTTGCACATGGGTTCCAACGATACAACTGACAACACCAGGAATTTTGTGTTTCTTGTAAAAGGCCAGAACAATTTTTTTTCTCTTCTGTCGTGTTCGGAACATTTATTCAAATCGGACAAAGATAGGCTTCAAAAATATGAAGTACTTCATTCAACACCATTCTAAAAGAACACTGTGCTAAATGTACGTCGGAATCTTTGCCAATACCGGTTTGGTATAAAAAGTAATGATTAAAATCAAGGAAAATAGGTTTCCATTTACTTACTTATGTACTTACAATGATTGAGGCAACTCAAGTGGGTTAGACAATCGCGCAATTGTCTTCGTTCAATTCTATTTGTTAGTTGCATTTTAATTAATTTCTTTTGTTTTTTTATTAAATAATTCAATTATAAACGTTTGTAAACAAAAAAATAAATGACATATGCAAAACAGCTGACTTAGAAAAATTTCGATTTTCCTTCTCCCTTATTTTTCTTTTCGCAGATATTTATGATTGGAGAATTATTTACTCGAGAAAATTATTTTTTGATGGAAATAAATATTTCGAGAATATTCATGATTGGGCTGATTAACGTTATCATCCTCCATTGCGTAGTTTTCTTTGTTGCTATTTTTATTTTTGTCTTTCAAATCACTATTATTGCTATCTACTTTATTTTTTGTTAACGGTAATTCATTGTCGTTTTCTATGTTTGGTTCTCTGATTGCATATGTGGTTTTGTGTGTATTGTATGGAGTATCGTAATCGATAGAATATTCCTCACCTGATGCTGCTGACCGCTGGTTGACTTTTTGATTTTGAAGTGGTATAGATTTCTCAATGTTTTGTATTTGTTGGTTGTTAGTATTTATTGTGGCTGTAATGTTGTTTTGTATAGTTTGCTCTGTTGTAGTCGATTCTTGGAAAGTACGGCGAATAACATCAGAATATGATAGTTTCTTCTGAAATGATTGAATAGTATGTAGTGTGGGATTGTGATTGAAGGTCTTCCAAGCCTCACGAATGGTGCACCTGCGATCTGCTTTAATTTTATTTATAGATTTATGCTTAATGAAAGTCCAGTGCTGAATATGAAGTATGTGATTCGTTGTTGCAATTAACGCAGAATTTTCTGACATGTATCATGAGGAGGATTTGTATTTCCACATTCTTTACATAGGGCAATGTTTTTACATTTATTTTTTGTGCGCCCTACAATTTTTGCAATTAATGCAAGGCATCGGATTTGATATATATTCGAAGCTTTACAGTTTTCCCAACCGACTTAAATTTTTTTCAGGTATGGTAAAAAGAGCTGAAAGTAACGATGCAACTCCACCATATTATCTCCGTCACGTTCTATAATATATCTGATGCCTGTGACGTTCAAATTTTTATCTTTTTCGATGACTCCTTTGCAAAGCTCTTACTGAGACATTTTCATTATCCGTTTTGAAAAAATTCTACTGAGCGTAGAGTTTAAGCTGCTGTGCAAAATAATTCTAACTGGAACAATATGAATATATTTTACTTTGAGAAATTTTTCAGCAGTCTTTAAGTTCACTATTTTTATCAGCAAACCACCGCTACGCATCTCTATGACATCTCGATAATTTATGAATATATAATCCAGGCCTCTTCATATTTGTATGAGGACAGTGGCTTTGGGTCGATGTTTACACTTTCTGGGAGGGCAGTTGCGACTAGAAAACGTGGTAGATTTCCATCATCGATTTAATTATTATAATAATAGTCTCTACGTCTTCCAATCGTTGCCATTTCTTTACCTTTCTACTCTTTCTCAATAGGTGTAGGTCTTTGAACCTATTCCTATACGGGGATATATGATTTAACTGTTCCTCTAACGGCACTCATAAAAAAAGTATTTTCTTGCAAAAGAAAAAATTCGAAAAATAGAGAGACAAAATGACTGTTGTTCACAGAAAACACACAAAGAGTCCGGCAATGTTAGAGATAACAAAGTCTCTAAACACCCGCGGTAATAT
The DNA here is from genome assembly GCA_023159175.1 of Wohlfahrtia magnifica. Lineage (NCBI taxonomy): Eukaryota > Metazoa > Arthropoda > Insecta > Diptera > Sarcophagidae > Wohlfahrtia > Wohlfahrtia magnifica. The sequence goes on along the minus strand of JAKWBJ010000159.1, from coordinate 1,126,679 downwards.
TTATGCGATGTTTACTCGGTGCTTCCACGGAAAAAACTGAATATGTTTATTTATATTTTACAGTTATTTTTTAAAAAATTCACCCAATAACTTGTTCTTTTCTTGAAGCAAACATATTGCTTTTTGGTCATTTTCTAAAGATTGCTTCATGAAATACTCTTTTTTGATCTTTTTTTAGTACATCAACTAGTTCTATATTCTTCTTTCTTTGTTTTAGCTGAGCTTGGTCCTGGAATATAATCTGTAGGTAATGAAGAAGATACAGACGCTGGAGATGTTGAGGGTGCTGGAATTTTGTCTTAAGGGCCAACCCCTATATTTGAACTGTCCTCAAATACTAAATTTATATCTTCAGTGAACCAATTTTCTGAGAAAACAATAGAAATATATACACACATATGTATATATTACATACATATTTGTATATACATATACAATATATACATATATAGTACATACATATTTGTATATACATATGTATATATATACATATTACATACATATGTATGTATATATTTCAATTGTTTTCTCAGAAAATTGGTTCACTGAAGATCTAAATTAATATGCTCTTTCCATACATCTATCAATATATAGGGTGGGCCATCTAACGGTTATTTCGAATCTGGAGAAACTTATGTCATTCTATTCTGTCACAAAATTCAGTATATTATCTACACTGAACGCAATGAATCGATAATTGCTTGAGCAACGTTGGGATTTATTGGAAATTTATCATCATTTAAAATCATCTTTTCGGATGAAGCTCATTTTCATCTTAGTGGGTACGTTAATAAGCAAAATTGCCGTGTTTGGGAAAACACGGAAAACCCAAACGTGGTTAAACAGAAGCCAATGCACCCATTACAAGTGACTTTTTGGGGCGGCTTGTGGAGCGGAGGCGTCATTGGCCCATATTCCATATTTCATATTTTGCAACCACTACGGTCAGTGGAGACACCTATCGCACCATGGTAATCGATTTTTTTGTACCGCTCTTCATAGTAATGATATGAACGATGTTTGGTTTCAACAGGATAGCCGTTTAATTAGCCGAAATGGTGATGCCAGTTGGACGCCAAGAAGCTGCGTTTTGACACAGTTGGACTATTTTATGTGGGGTGCTGTCAAAAACAAGTGTTATTTATTAAAACTTTATTTCCTAAAACTTTTCTTGAATATGTGTCGCGTTTGCTTCCGTTTCACTTTTTTTAAAAACGGAAAATTCAAGTTTTTTTTTACCGTAGAACGAGGTAAATTGCGCTTAAAGCGAATGTGTTCCAAAATACAAACAGGTCGTTATAGCGAAATGCCATGTAAAGAAAGCCTGAATAAAGAAGTGTGAGTATATTGTATCCGTCGCAATATTGTTTTGAAATTTTTGCGACATGAGGGTGTTATCATGCCAAAAAATAACTTAACCATGACTGTCTTTATATTCCGGCCGCTTTTCTCATAACGCACGATTCAAACGAAGTAATTGCAGTCTGTTTCGATTACCCAGTTTTAGCAGCTCATAGTACACAATGACGCCTTGATACCACCAAGAGTACAAAATTGCATTATAAATACTAAAACAACGTGATTGTATAAACAAACAAAAAATATTGCCGTCTTCGAAATTTGAAAGCATTTATAAAACAAAAAAACAACAAAAACAAAACCATCAAAAAACCCAAAAAAACCCTTTTTTTAAACTCGGGTTTTTTCCAACGCTGAAAAAATAGTAAAATAAAAAATGCGAATATGTATGTACACATGTACACATGTACCTTTTTTGGTTACCAACACAAATTCTGATTGAATAACTTTAAAATGCATACTTAACGTATTTGAGTGATATAACTTCATCAATTCCTATCCGATTTTAACAAATAAAATATCGTTTTATTTATAACTAAGCATACTGCTTTAATATTTGCAAAAATAGCATGGTTCCTATATAAAATAGCGCGTAAAAACGTCAACAAACTTGATAAATTTTGAATAAATTGAACAAAAAATGTGCTTGATAAATATACATAGATTCCTTAAGTTAACTTAAGTAACGTATACACGCATAAATGCGTTGCCGAACGGCAACTAGAAATTTGACAACTGGCAACGCAACTAAAGCTCGTTTGCCATCCATAATCGACCCATAAAAATTAGTTTATGAAAAAATAAATATGTACATATTTAAAAAAGAATACATTTTAAATAGAAAATAGAGATGAGATCGAAAAAATAGGTAATAAAAAATTTTTTAGTAAAAATATTTGCACTTCAAAAAAATAATAAAAAACAAACTTCACCGTTCAAATTAATTAAATGTAATTTTACCCTTTTCCATTCTTCGAACCAGAAAAAATTTAAAATGAATACCCTTAATATTATTTGTAGAAAAAATATATATATTTTTTACTATTTTCAAAACAGATATTTTGTGTTAAAGTTTTTAAAGTTGTTTGAACATGTTGCTTTTGTGCTTCGTAAAATCTATGTGATAAGTCTTGTATTGTTAAAAATTATTGTGCTAAACTTATCAAAAATGCGAAACAAATTTTATAAATTTACATTTATTACATATTTTTCTTTTCCAAAATTATTAAAGAAATTTGAATTTAAGCAAAATGCCAAAAAATACAATCATGTTTTTCTATTTTTGCTTTACACTACAACTGTTATTTGACAGGTGACAGTTCAAAACAACAATAAAAATGCCGTTGTTTTTCTTATCGTAAATGTGAGGATAGCTTATAAATATATAGTTATTTTACAATGAACAGTATGTAAATAAAAAACCTGAAATTTTTAAATTTTTTAGTTTTTTCAAAAAATATATTATTTTTAATTTTTTATGTATTTGTCAAACTACAAACTTGCCCAAAAAAAAAAAAAAAAAAAAATACGGATTGTCTTGTGCATGAAAAAGAACAGTATTACTCTCTTAAAATGTTTCCCATTTACCCAATTTTAGTGCACGGGATAGTTTTTCGGTAAAATTGGAATGCCGAGGGCACCAATGTAGAGTAAACAGACCTAATATTATATATAATATCGTAAATGAAGTAAATTTTTTAAGTTTTTTTGTGGGATTTTGTTTGACTTTTAATGCTTTGAATTAAATGTATGTGTTTTTTCAAATTCAAGAATCCGTAGCTTCTATATGGATGTAGTGAATCGTTGAATGCGGAACGAATTGTTCGCATTAAACGAGGTCTGAGTGTTGTGCATTTAGGAAAGAAAAACATCAGATTAGCAGCCTCAAAAATTGCTAAAAGCATAAATACACAAGTGTTTACTGATACTATGAGCAGCACTTAGATTTACTACAGAAGGCATAAAGCACGAAAGAAGACACTAGTGTAACAAGTCGATAGACAAAAGCGAATTGCTTTTGCTGAGAAACAGATACTTAAATAGACTTCCAGAGTTGTGGAAAAAAGCTTTTATTTAATTATGAAGCCAAGTACTGTATTTCTGATGTAAAGAGAGAGATGCCACCTTTTGTGGAGAAAACTTTGCAAAAGTCTTGAAAGCGCTGACTGCCAAAAACTTAAAACCAACAGCTTATTATTTTAATAGAGATGATGATATGGGACTGTTGGCAAGTATAGCTGTAGGTAATGTGAAGATTATTCCATTGAGAATAGATCATAAGATCTACTAAGATGTTCTGTAAACAAATATTGCTGAAAGTTTAATAAAATTGGGCATTTACTGCGGACGTTTTTAAGTCACACTTCGTGTGTCGCACTACTTTGCAGCGTTGACACTGTTGACAATTTTTTACGAGAGCCTTTATTTCCGCGTTCATTTTGTTCCAAACAAAACTCTACTATTAACCTGGTAGTCGCTTTTACTCCAGGGTGTGACAGGCCATGAAAAGTTTCGAAAATGAGTAAACGCATTGTACTTGGGATATATGGACATAATTTACCTGTTGATTTACGGCATATGATTTCCACTTCGGACCCTGGCATCTTAGTTTATTTGAAATTTAAGCAAGATTGTATCCGATTGCATTAGTGCCTGTAGTTCTGCGCATTTCATTTGCTCCTCGAACAGCAATTGGTAGTCTATTGCCACAAACATTTGTACGGTGTCCAAACGTGACATCGCGTCTGCCACCACATTTTTCACACCGCTTATATGTTGTATGTTCACGCAAAACTGGCTTATGTAGTTTAGCTGTCTAGTCTGCAGTTGAGATAGGCGTTCCCACTTCTATTTCAAAGCATGTAGCGGCGTTTTGTAATCTGAGAACACCGTAAATTGTACTCCCTCGAGGTAAAATCGAAAGTATTTGATGGCAGAGCGTATGGCCATGAGTTCGCGATCGTATGTACTGTAACGCCGTGCACTTTTTTGAAAAACAAAAACCTAATGGCTGCAAATGTTCATTTACCCTTTGCTGTAGAGCTCCGCCCACTGTCCTGCCATTTAGCTCCCTAGCAAAATCTTGAATGTGTCGAACGGAATAATTGTCGTGGACTGTAATTGCATTAAGGAGACTGAAGTCGCAACGGGGACTCTACAATCCGTTAGATTTTTTCGCTAGATGAAGCGGGCTGGTCCATTGACTTTCAGATCGTACAAATACCACGGTCTAGTAAATAATCAAACTATCTCTTGGCAATTTTCAGTTTTTTGGGGTGATAATCGTCTAACTTGTCATGTCAACTAGGATGTTAAATTTTGTTAAAAATCAGCACTGATTATGACATTTGTGACGCCAGCTGCGGTGAAAAGCCATTTAAATTGTCGTTGTAAGCCAAGGTCTAGTATAAGAAGCTTCTTGCCACAAGTGCTTATTTCGCTATTGTTTGCTGCGAGTAATTTTGTCAAAGATGGTTGTGTTAGCGTTCGTTGATTTAGGAATTACTGACCATCCCGCACCTATGTCGACTAAAAATCATAAGTTCGAGTTTTTGTCTTGGATGTAAAGGCGGTGTGTGTTACAGTCGTGTCGCGCTCCGTTCGCCACTGAAAACGACGGGCTTACAAGTTTTCCGACAGTCTCGGTCTGAAGCCGCAAGTGTGCATTTGGCAGCTACTCCGAATGTTTGATGATACCAACAAATATCATTTGACGATGACCGTGATAAGCGTGAGCGTGTTGAATTTTTGTGTTGAGGTGATCGTACTTGTCGATATAAGTTATGTGATACTTGTGTGATACGTTCTTGCTCCAAGCAATCGAATCTTTTTTATAATTTCATTATGGCTTCGTGAATATCTGTATTTTCGTTAACTGATTTATTCTAGGCTGACTTTGTATCTCTGTAATGCTGTTTACTTTTTTAGCTAGTGTATTTATATCGCCATCTACTGATGCCACAATTTATTGTGTTTGTATCGATAATTGACATAGCCATAAGAATTTAAAATTTTTGTGATCCAACTTATTTCCCGGTAATTCTAAATTCACGTAATATTGCAGAAGGCTTTCGGAAGAAAGCCTCTTTGACAATATTGTCAAAGAGGCGTTTGAAACGAACGTCATTCGATTCGCTAAATTCTTTGATAAGTCTTGACTTAAGTGTTTCATATTTCTGTGTCTCTGTAAGCGTTAATAATATGTCGCATGCACATTTTCGTATTGAAGAATCTATTTCAGCCACCAGGGTATAGTAACTTCGTTTCATCCGTGCAAATTGTGCCTCCACCACAAAACTCCGAATCGGGTTTCCAAAAGGGTGGTGGTTTTCGGCCACCTTGGATTGTTGAGTCGTTATCTTCTACGTTTCTCATTGTCGTTGTCGGTGGTCACCACTTTAGTGTGTTGAATAAAAAGTGATTTTTTATATTGAGTATACAAGTTAATATTGTAGATTATTTTGCTCGAAAAATGCATTTATTATTGTCGTAACATATTTTTGTTCTGTATTAAAATTTATTGTAATAAGTTGGAAACCCTATTGACAGGACGAATAACAGACTGATCTAGGAAGACGACAAAGTTATGTGTGTACATATGGTAATGAACATAATTAATGAATAAAGACTTTTGAGCAGGACGGTTGTGTGCTTGAATCTTTTTTGCAAGTGGTCCATCCTAACAAAGTCAGGAGTGGGATACGCAGTTCGTTAAAAAAAGAAATAGAGAAGTGAATGATGTAGACGCGAGTGTCGCTAGAAAAAGAGTGTATATTGTGAAATTTTCGCTTGTTGGAGTTTTGCGTACAAAATTGTTTCTGTAACTAGTTCGCGTACTGTGTAAAAGAAAAAAGGAGTACTACTCAGCGTGTATTACTAGCATCGTGATAAAGAACATCAGGTTATAAGGCAGAATTAGTGGCCAAGTTGCAGCAATTCGAGTTCAAATGAGACATTGCGTGGCTTCGAGAAAGATGGCGTATAACAGAGTGCTCAGCAAATAAATGTGCTGCAGAAAGGTGTGGATTACCTAATGGAAGCAGTGGCAGCTTTAACAAAGAAAATCGATTCTATGGAAAAGAATAATAATAGCGAAAGGATGCACCAACAAGAGTGAATTCCTAAGAACTGTAGCTATGCTATCGGTTGTTAAATTCAAATACGATGCCATTATTTTCTGGTGATGTCAGACTTGGAGCAACAGTGAACATGATGTATAATCATAGTGTGAATGAAATTTGTAAAATGTTACCAAATTTTGACCCATGTCGTGGAGAAACGCCATCTGTTAAGTTTTTTGAACGAATCTACCAATTAAAACATTCACAATGATGGAATGATTTTGCATTAAGTGCGCTGTACAGAGCAGTTTAAAGGGTGTTGCAAAAATGTGGTGTGATGCCCAACGAGTATATCGCTCATGGTCAGAATTTATACGTGCTCTTCTATCGAATTTTCCATCAATAAAAAATTCTGCTGGCATTCATATTGAGATGATGAACTCTCGTATTGGACATGATGAGTCAATTATTGAATATTATTATAGAATATTGTCGCCGAGGTAATTTAGATGAAAATGCAATAATAAAATACATCGTTAATGGTTTAAGTGATAGACATCTACGCAGAACGCTAACTGCAATAAATTTTGTGTCGTGTGCTAATTTATTCAAAACACAGTAGAATTTCAGAGGAGAAGAAAATGGTCGGTTTGCATAGTGAACAGAAACGTAAACTTTATTAAAAAAAAAGCCATAGCAATAGCAAAGTTAAATATAATGAAACACTTGGGAATAAGGCCAGTGAAAATATGAAAAAAGGTCCTGTGTTTTGGCTGTCAGGAGCGCGGACATATTGCAAAAAATTGTAAAAACAAAACTAAAACGGACAAAAGAAATGCACAGGACAGTTAAATAAATAAATCTTCTTCAAAATCGTTTAATATTGTAATAAATAAAAACAGTAAAATGCCAAATAAAGAACTGTTCAAAAGTGTCAAAATAAATAATAAACAATACAATGCATTTATAGACTCGAAAAGGAAAATCTTTAGTAGCTAAACATGTGAGGTGTCAGTCGTGTACTGTGAAGAAAAGTTGTACGGATTCGGTGGTGGCTGGCTTATACGTGTCGTGAAAAGCTGTTAACTATGGTGAAGATTGATAATTTATGTGTTGATGTTGAACTATTGGTTGTTGATGATGAAGTCATGCGGTATGAATTAATAATAGGCAGAGACATTTTATGGAAAAGTCGCGTGATAATGGAAAACGAACAGTGTCAATTCGTCGCAGTAAACAATCAAAATGTAGATGTTAATGAGTCATTGGTTGAAAGTGGTAAGTATCGGTTACAAATCTATAGGCTAAATATTCTGTGTGCTTCGGTGACAATATAAAAAATATCAGTAAATGTGATGTAATAGAAATGAAAATAAAAGTGAAGTCCGATAAACCAATTGCTCGAAATCCATATAACATTCCTATCCCAGAACAGAAGACCATTGAGAAAATAATTGATGAACTTTTAGAAAACGAAATAATTCGTCCGTCGAAATCTTTATAGCGTCACCAACTGTGCTCGTACCTAAGCAAAATAGTGAAAACCGAACGTGTGTCAATTATGGCGAATTAAACTCGATAATAGAAAAACAGCCGTAGCCAATGCCAACCGTTGCAGGTGTTTTACAAACATTAGCCGGAACAAATATTTTACCATCGTCGACATGATGTCGGGCTACTACCAAATACCCATAAGTGAAGAATTAAAACAGTTTGCAACATTTGTAAAGCATAACGGCCACTACGAATATGCTATTCAACAGTTGATTGCTACTTACATCTTGAATAGTAAAGAGTCCGCCAAATAATTTTTTTTTTTTTTAAATGCTATAAAAAAAACTACTGAATATTTTCTCAAATTTCTTTTTTTATTTGAAAGTACAATCCTTCCGGTAAATAATGGAAATCAATTTCATTCAAATGGCTGCCTCGGCTGGCCATGCCGTAGCCTACACGATTGGTCCAATATCCTCCTCTTCAATTTTTGTGAACAAAAATTCGTTCAACATGGCCCGATAACGATCGCCATTGACTGTAACGGCCATTCCTTTCTCATTTTCGAAGAAAAATGGCCCAATTATGCCTCTGGACCAAAATCCGCACGTGCGGGTTTTCTGTGCCCCAAATGCGACAATTTTGCTTGTTTACATACCCGCTAAGATCAAAATGAGCTTCATCTGAAAAGATGATTTTTTTTTTTGGCAAAATCGGCATCTTCTGTAAGTCGATCGCAGCACTATTTGAAAAAAAAAACGTTAGATGGCGGACCCATTATTTTTATCACCTATAACTTCTATTGGCGATCTGCTTTAACGCATCAACATGAACATAATTTTGAATAAATTTACAGAAATACCCTGTAAAACCAATAAATCTTCTTATTTCCTTTATAATTTTCATTATTAAAAAAAAATCGATTGCACAAAAAGGGTGATGATGGTTCCCAAAGGCTTGAGATGGCGTATAATTAAGTCAGTTCACGATGATGTTGTACATGCAGTACTAGAATGTACATTAAAGCGACTGTTTATATACTTTTGTTGTCCGAGGGCAAGAAAAATCACTAAAAATTACTTGAAGGCATGTGTTGAATGTTGCTTCTGCAAAAATCAAGAAAGGAAAGAGTGAGTTATTTGGGATGGATATTCCAAGAATTCCTTTCGAGACGATGCAAATGGAACATTTAGGCCCTTTAATAAAAAGTCGTAAAGGAACTGTGTTGTGTGTTGTGTCCCGTAAAATCAACAAGAACTAAACCTGTCGTAGAAGCTATAAGCGGACTCTCACTATATTTTGGAATGCCGATGATATTAGTAACTGATCGTGGTACAGCATTTACATCACCTTTTGCCTTGAAAATTACATCAAACATATAAAGGTAGCAGTTCAAACTCTCGGGCCAATGGTTAATAAGTCAATTTTATCGTATTTAAAATCAACGTTGAATGATGCTAGATTAGAACACCAAGATTCGAAATCTGCAGTGAACGCTGAACACCAACGTAAACAGAACAACAAAATATGCTACTATCGACCTCGTTTTTGACTTCCTAATTAGAGATATTGCTGGTAACAAAATTCTAGCGGCAGTTTAAGATGTTAGTTTTGACGAAGAACAATCAGTTATGAATAAGAAAATAAATGACGCAATCAACAACATTGAGGAGGCAAGAACATAAACCATAAAAGCACCTCGTAAATACAAAGAGAACTTGAGAACTTAACCAATTCTTAGAGACATCGAAAACGCTCACCGTAATCAACGAAGATTTTCCACTATCACTTGTAGCTATAAAATGAAGCCATGTGCTCGCTGTATCCAGATATTGATAATGCCTATGATGATTACCCAAATTCAATGTCAACTGATGAATAAATCGGCGAGTTCCTTGCAGGATTGACCGAGTTTTCGTAACATATTTCTGTTCTTATTGACAGGACGATTAACGGACTGATCTGGCAAGACGACAAAGTTATGTGTGTCCATATGTTAATGAACATAACGAATAAAAGGACTTTTGAGCAGTACGGTTGTGTGTTTGATTATTTTTTTGCAAGTGGTCCATCCAACACTATAGCAAAACTGTCCATCGTTAGCTTCTTTTTCCCATATTTTTGGTAGCATATGGATTTCGCTCCCAAAAAAAAATTCTCGGGTTTTGAGGTAAAGAATGAATGAAGCCAATTTCTTATACTCTGTTCTGAAGTGAAACGTATTCCAGTAAGGAATTAATAGCTTCTTAAGTTATATTCTTTTTTTAACATTTATGTAATTTGTTAACATTTATGAGTCTGTTAATTTAACATGAAAAAGCATGAAGATAGCTTCGTAAGTTATATTCTTTTTTCGGGAGTACAATACAAAAACGAAATTATTGATTTATACAGTACAAATATCAATTTACTATACAAAAGGTAGTTTTTAACTTTCTCTAATGCAATCTGCGGGTTACAGTCATGTGCATAGATTAACGAGTCGTCCGCAGAAAGTATACTTTTCGAATCATTGTATACGTGGGAAAATCGTACACCAAAATGCTATATAAAAAAGGCGCCAAAACAGCGCCTTGCGGCACTCCGCAAAATATTTCACCTGGACTAGATCTTGAATCATTAATATACACAAAAAATTTTCTGTTTTTAAAATAACTGCTAAGCATTTTAACTAAAAATGGATCACATCCCAATTCAATGAGTTTAAAAATAATCCCTAGATGAAAAGCTCGGTCAAACGCCTTTTCAATATCTAACGATACTGCGATGGTACATTTTTTATTTCTCAAATTACATACCACTTCATTATGTAGATATATTGGTACTTAGGTATCGAATTAATAATTTGAGCGTTTTTTTAAATAACTCTTTCCAGTAATTTACCCAAGTTCGATAACATTGAAATTGTGCGAGAGTTATTGTTTTGAAAAAGTTTTGTCTTTTTAACAAGAGGGTATATTTTAGCAAATTTCCATGTCTTAGGAAAATAACCATTGTTTAAATAATTATTACGAGGGCAGATTGAAATTGAAGCTACCTAAGTAAGAAAAAACATTTTTTGCTTTCAAAAATCATTCATTTCTCAACATAGTCTCCTTTTAGCTCAATACACTTAGTAAGACGATTTTCCAACTTTTTTATACCATCTGAATAATACGATTTTGGGAACTCCTCAAAATACGCATTAGTTTCGGTAATCACTTCTTCGTTTGGAATGAATCTTTTTCCTGCGAGCCACTTTTTCAAGTTTGGAAACAGGAAAAAGTCACTGAGGGCTAAATCTGGACTATAAGGTGGATGATCAATCAATTGGAAGTGGATTTCTCATAGTTTTAGCATCGTATCTAATGCTGTGTGAACCGGTGTCTTGTCTTGAAGAAAGAGCACTTTTTTCTTGTTTAAATGTGGTCGTTTTTCCTTGATTGCATCAACCAATTGATCCAATAATGCACGATAATACTCTCCTGTGATTGTGGATCCCTTTTCAAGATAATCGATGAGCAATATTCCGTGTGCATCCCAAAATACAGTGGCCACAACCTTGCCAGCCGATTTCGCTGTCTTCGCCTTCTTCGGAGCACTTCCACCAGCTTCCACCCATTGCTTCGATTGATTTTTGGTTTCAGGTGTGTAGTGGTGGACCCACGTTTCATCAACAGTTATTAATCTACACCAAAAATCAGCAGGATTATGCTTTATCATGTCCAAACACCGCTGTGAAGTGATCTGTCGAACTCGTTTTTGTGCAACAAGCGGGCAAACGCGGCGCTCATCTTGCCAATAGCTTTTTCATATGCAAATGTTCATGCAAAATGTTGAACACACGTTCATATGATATGTTTACCATTTCAGCAATCTCACGTATTTTGACCCGGCGATCATTCATAACGATATCGAGGATTTTCTCGATATTTTCTTCAGTAACCACCTCTTTTGGCCTTCCTGTTGATGGTATTGTTGCAGTGCTTGTTCGGCCCCGTTTAAATTTAGCAATCCAATATTTTATCATATAATCTGACGGAGCAGATTCGCCGTAATGTTTATCAAGCTTTTCTTTTGTCTCTTTCGCCGTTTTGCCCTTCAAATAATAGTGTTTAATCAACATGAAATTCGCTTTTTACCATTTTCCAAGAAACACAAAAGGTGCTTACTTCAAACGACTACAACAAATATACTAATCGATGAATTTGGCTAAAATTTTAACAGCTGACGTTTGACAGATCGTAATTTCTAAGAAATAAAAGTTTTTGTGTTTGTCCTGCCATCTAGCGCTACGTAGCTTCAATGTCAATCCGCCCTCGTAAATATGATTACTAAAATTTTCACTGCAGATATCGGTAACCCTTTAATCAAAAAATTTTATATATTATCCAGGCCTGAGGATCTTTTCGAGTTTAAGGACTTAATGATTTCGAAGACTACGGAAAAACATGTGAAGTGAAGACGATCGTTAGTAAATAAAGCATTGGTGGTACCATTAAACTCGCATATAGCATTAGGGCAATTATTAAGACATAAATTCACAGTGTCAGGAACTTCATATGTATCTGATCTAACTGGAGCAATAAATTTATAAACTTCCGAAAAATGCATCAAGAATTGTGCGACCTTATAGGAATCTTTAGTAAAAGTTTGATCATTTAAAATAAGTTTATGAAAAAAATTTGATTTTCTATTGCCAGTAATCTTAAATATTTCTTTGAAAAGTTTTATGTCCTCTAGACGTTTATTAAACTCTTCTGCTTGATGTATTTCAACACGTTCCTTAATAATAGACTTAAGAAGTTGAATTGACCACTTAAATGTCGGTATTCATCCGAGCTTATGCTTCCATTTCTATGAAAAATCTTTTATAATTCCCTTTGCCAAATATACTTTATTCTAAAAAAATTTTTTTATATGTCCCGGAACAAAAATTTAAATTTCCCTAGAATGTCTGATTACTTCACAGTTAATACAGTCATTAAAAAGTGAGATGTTATCATCAATTTCATTATTATTCAAGTTTCTGTCGAAAGGTAGATTCAAACCTAATATATTATAGTGAATATCAGAACGATATTGCCCCCAATTTGTATTCTCAAAAGATCTTAATAATCTTGGGGGGGGGAACTATTAATTCGAATTCTGAACATTTAAATATTAATTTTAGTGGGTAATGATCGGAAAACTAAAATAGGCTTATTATCTGAACATTTAGATTATCTGATTCAACTAGACTAGTACTGACAAGGAAATGGTCTAAAAAAGTCGGTCCTCCGGGAAAGACGGACCTGCATCACAATATCTCTTAAAATGAGTACCAAACGAATTTAAACAGTCATTTAAACTAATTTCAAACTTGTATCTTAAGAGATCTAATTATTAGGAAGCATAAATAAACCACAAAAACGCTGGGCAAAATTCATCAAGCTTAATTAAAAAATGGTTTTATCCAACAAGTCATTGATTTATCAAACATAATACCAATCAAATCAATAAAACAAAGTTTTTAACGTTTAAAGAATTTCATATTCACAAATATAAAAATAACCATATTTTATATTATATTATTAATTATATTAATTTTTTATATTATTATTATTAATTATATTATTATTATTATATTTATAATTTCTATAAATATAAACAATCAGTTCAAATAAGCGGACATTCGATTGTGTTGCTAGTATTCAAAATTTTACAGATGGTAAAATTGAAAATTTAAATCAATCAAAACCTTAGCTAATTTTGTCAAACGTTTAAATAAAAATGACGTGTAACATTTAAATGACGACAAAACAGAGGTTAGGTCGCTATCCATCATCGAAATCCTATGGAAATTTAAATTTGAAAAGCGAACACATTTTGTGATTGCGCCATTCTGCCATTATAAACAACATGTACGGACATTCGTTCATGTGTTTTCAAGTTACGGAGAAGCTGTAAATATATAATCAATTTATTAATATGGTAAGATAACAAGAATAAATTACCTTCGGAGTGACAAAAAAATACTGAGCTCGATCGGTTTTAGTTGTTTCATCAACCAGCATTTCAAAAATTTTTCTTTCATTTCGGGCATCCATACCTTGGTTTATTTCATCTACGCATCGAAAAGGTACATGAGTTATATGTTGCATAGACAATGTATATACCGCAATGGCAACAGCTCTCTCACCACCAGATTGCACATTACGACTTAGAGGCTGTAGTGCAACATTTCTGCGATATTGCACCAAAATTTCTATGCCATAAGAATCAAAATCAAACTATGTGTAAAACAAATATAATTTAAGTTTCAAACAAATATAAATAAATTATTAATCGTTTATTAGACTACCTCTTCTTTCCTCACTAACTTAACTTCACCAACATAACCCATAGATTGCATAAAATCACTAAAATGGCTATTTATATTTGCAATTATTTTTAAGATTTCGGGATACCATTTATTATAGATAGACTGAATTTCTTTCGAATATTTTTTATCACTTAGTTCATTAGCTTCAATTCTTCTTTTTAAGTTATCGATCTCTTGTTTCTTTTCGTCATATTCACGTATAATCTGTTTAAAAAGCAAATGTATTGCAATTAAATTTAAAATTATCTTATATATATGATAGTACCTCCGAGTCCAGATTATCTATGCAATTTAAATACCCACAAAAATTGTGAATTGAATCCCGAAGATCATCAATGTTATTTGGTAAACTGTTATAGAAATCTCTATAAGGAAAGGCAGCATCATCTGGATCAAAATTATTTAACAATACACGTGCCTCCTGTGACTTCAATTTAGAGTCACATTTTAAGGATTTACATTTATTCGAAATTATTTGAATTTGTTTCTTAAAAAATAAACACAAAAATTGATTTTGAGTTTGATGTATCGCACTTGATTAACGAGAGGGTAATAACTCAAAATTTCAAAATGTCACTTTTTGCAAGATATCAACTAACAACATCAATATCTATCTACTGTAAAAATTTCAACGTATTCCGATTACTCTTTCATCTCGAAAACCACATTTTAAACCATTTTCGTGATAGTGTAGTGACTACCTTTATATCACCAAAAAGTTATTATTTTGAGTTAATACAAAAGTAGAAATAGAAATATATCGTATATTTCCATAAAAAGGTATTATTTGTTTGCTTACTATGATATATTCAGATTTTCAAATTCTCTTAAAATATAACCACCAAACAGTTTTTCACCTCTACTGAAAATTTTTTAATTTTTAATTAATACTCTCTTGTTGATCAAGTGCGATATGTATATCATATATAAAGTTTTTACTGTGAATACCTCTGCAGTATCTCGTTTCTCTTTAGCTGTTTGTATGAAATTACTTAACTCCTCATTTTCTTGCTTAAATATAGACATCTTGATTTTGGAGTAAGTTTTATTGGCAATTTTCTTCAAAAATGTATCAAAGGCTTCCACTTTTAATTTTTCATATTGAATAATATCTTTTAAAAGCTTTAATGTTGTCTCCTTTAGTTCCCTTTCCAATTCCGGAACGCCTATTAATAAAAATACAAAAAGTAGTTTAGGTTTTTAAACAGCGAAGTATTAGACTAATAACTCTATAATTGAAATAACCGTCTATATGGCACCTGGTATAAATTTGAAGTTTTAAACAATCATAAGGAAAAACTTAACTAACAACCATGTTACAAATTAGCACAACAAAAATGTTAAAATAAAAAATAAATTTTTATACATATAGTACATATAGATGGAAACTTAACAAGAAAAGCTTTTTTAACTTTTTTATGTATTATAACATTTATGAATAATATTTGATATGCATAAATTTTGTCTGATCATTCATCAGATGCGACACTACGAAACAGTTTTAGAACTTTTTTTTAACAGTGTTAAAAAGTTATTATAGGCATGCAATATGTCTAAGTTGGCCGTATCGAGTCCAATCAGAATAATATGTGTTTTTAATAATGCACAGATGTTAAAAATATAGCCTTTCTTTCGCCAAACTTTTTACGTGCGAATTTATGGAATATACTATTGGTATATCGTAGAGATGCTATTAGTTATTATTTATTCGCAATAAGAAAATTTATCAATTTAGAATTAACAATTCTTCTAAGATCTTTTCAAAATTTATTTAAAGTAAGTATATTTCTAAATTAAATAGCATAAACATTATTTATTTTCAAAGTTGCTAACAAAGATTTTGTTTAATTACGTTGCCGACTAGTAGTCAAAGCGTATGGTTGCTTGATTTCATTGTCTACTACGTACACATAATAACTGCATTTATTTTTTTTGTCAACAAGTGTAACGGTTTATAAATTATTCTTATATTGTGCTCAGTATTTTAATACTTTATACATTTTTGGAAAAAGTGAATTATTAAAACTAAAAAGAAAAGAAAAATAGAAATTGAAATGACTCTGGGCCCACGGGATAAATTCCAAAATAATAAATTTCACCTATTGGGTGACTTTATCGATAACCCACCGAAAAAACACAAGTTAAATGACTATAGATTTACTTACTACGAAAAATAGCAGTCTGAATAACCCAAAATATATCCTGATCTCTTCAACCGATCCTGAAAAACCACTTTCCAAACTTAGCCTTTTCTCCATCCAAAAAGCTGTTAGCACTAAATATTCTTCAATTTTCCAACTATATACTTATATATATACATATATATATATATATATATATATATATATATATATATACTTACGCGCGATGCACGTGTTGCTCAAAAATTTATAAAAACGAAAACTTTAGCAAACCTATGCAAGATTTCCTGTAAATTACATGACACTATAAACTTCATTAAAGGTGTTATGTATGCACCATGCCTAAAAGAAGTGCTAGAGTCTGAAATCATACAAGAGATGAAAAACCAAGGTGTAACCGACGTGCAGCGTTGCCGTTTTGGACCGATTGAACCAAACTTGGTAGTTTTTCGTTGTTTAAAAACAATTTGGTTATTTGGTTGGTTTGTTGCAATTTTCTTACATTTTTGGTAGGTTTTTGGTCTCAAAAACACCGTACAAAAATTGGAAAAATATAACTTTGATTTGAATAAACAACAATTTTCACTTCTTTAAAAAAAATTTCCAACTGTAATAACTCTATATTCTTTTGCTCAGAGACCGTTAACCCTGCCTTTACACATGTATCAGATTTCAAAAGATCCATTTTATTCACCGATTGTCTCGAATCTTCTGTAAGTTAATTCAAATATGTGAAGCGATTCGTAGTTGTATCAATAAAAACTTAAATGCCAATCTCAGTCGTTGATATGCAACTCGAAACTATAACGAAATTACCTACAGCCATGCTCTGTCGTTGACATAAAGTTTTTATGTTAGAATGCCTGGTTTTTTCGTCACACTCATAATAAACGTACTTCAGCCGCTCTAAACAACTTTAGGATAAAGTATGTAGCATATGAATGTATTGTTGCTTTCAATAAACTACTTTTATGTATCAAGGCTGGGTAACTGAATAAATTTTCGACTATAATTAACAAATGCATTTTTTAATTTTTTAGTTGAATTTTTGGTAGGCTGCGAACGGTTTTGGTAGGATTTTAGAAAATTTTTGGTAGAAAATCAAAATCTGGCGTGGCAACGATGCTGACGTGTACAATTTCACACAACTGGCTGATGATGCCAAAACTAGAATACCAACAGGGAAACTCGTTTTTACTTTTGATCTTTACCGTTTGCAAGCTACAGTAGATGTAGCTTGGTACAAATTCAAGGTTGCGTTTCATTTTCCGAACCCAATTGTCAACGCTTAGATTATACTAAGAAGCGCTGCAAACGTAACCCCACAGTCCCCAATGCAGTTTACCACCACACGACACTTCTGAATGCACACGCACATCATTTCAAACTGTTCGGGAGAGCACCCTCAAATGATAAGAACTGTCCACGGTAACTCCAAATGAAGGAAATTCTAAAAATAAAAACTAAGTACTATTGTAGTATTGGTGAAGCTCGTCGAAAATACAAAGAAAGCAACCCCTCTACTACTGGTTACCAAGCCAAAAAATAGTAAATCGAAAACTGCAAAAAATAGTAAATCAATTAATTCTATACAAAACACAGGCACTATTCCATTAACCCATAATAATCAACCATCGATATCTAAAAAAAATACATAATTCAACTAACTCAAACTCTTCAAATGAAAATTGACCACCGCCAGCAACCAACCCCTCTACACCTTCAAAAAACTAACCACCTTCACAGAGTCGCCAAACACTCTTTGTAAATGTTGGATGGCAACCACGTTCATTATATAATTGTCATCTTTTATGTTATAATTTTTTATATTATATTCTTCTTCTTCTTATTCTTGACTTTTGATTTTGACTTTTGAATGAATAAAGATAATTTGAGAATTACAATAGTGGCGACGAGGATAAAGGATATCGGTTCGTGGCTTGAACATATAAAAATTTTAAAATTAAAATCTTAAAATAAAATGGCAATCAACGATGAAGTAGTTCCTGAGGCACTAAACGCCAGTGGCCCAGAATTAGCAGCATTAAAACATCAAAGAAGTACAATGAAGCGCAACCTCTCATATATGCAGAAAAAGATAGAAAAAGATGGCGAAAATGTGAATGACGCCATTTTGGAATGCAGACTCGAAATTTTAGAATCGTATTTCAGGCAATTGAGCCACGTGCAAGGCAAAATTGAACAGCTTTGTTCCTCTGATAATGGCCGAAGTGATTACGAAGACTTATTTATCGCTACAAAGGTAAAAATATTGGGTATTTTAAAACGTCGTAGTGGTTCTGTATCAATGGATGTTACTCAATATAGTGCTTCTGTTGCTGGTGCAGTGCATTCATCTCCCCTTCCTTCATTGAAGTTACCCAAATTTGATGGCAAGTATGCTTAGTACGAAAGGTTTATTACTGCTTTTAATAATTTAGTGCACGAAAATTATTCAATTACGGATGTCGACAAATTTAATTATTTGCCAAACTGCTTATCAGGCTCAGCTTTGGCAGTTGTGGAACCATTTTAGGTAACCGCACAAAATTGTACTAAGGCACTAGAGAGATTAAAAGAACGCTACGACAATAAAGTGTTAATTTTTCTGGAACATGTTAATGATATATTTAGTGTTCCTAATATGATAAAGGGCGACAGTGCTTCGTTACGAAAAATTATTGATACTATTCCGGCTATTCGTGGTTCTTTGTTGTCTCTCGGTTCAGAAATGGAGGTGCTAAATGGTATTTTGGTTCACTTTGTATTATCGAAAGTTGATCTGAAACAAAATTTAATTACGATAAAAACAAGACTTCAAATCATTTCCGACTTGGGATACATTTTATGACGTTTTAAGCAATCGTTGCCAATTTTTAGAAAACCATGCAAAAAGGTTGAAATTTCTGAAAAATTTAATTCTGCAAAGCAAAGCCTAATTTTAAACGTCCATCTCACACTTTTGTTCAGTCAAACTCTAAGTGCTCGTATTGTAGTTCATCGGAGCATGGTTTGAATTCTTGTGCATCCTTTTCATCCCATCCCGTTTCAGAACGCTTTAGTTTCATAAAGCGCAATGGCCATTGCATCGATTGTTTGATGAAAGGTCATATGGTTTCGAATTGCCCATCTAAATCTCGCTGTAAGGTATGCAAATCAGCTCATCACACAGTGCTTCATTTCTACAAGGTTCCTGAAAATTTAAACCCTCCAATAACTCATGATGTCATCCAAAATCAACCTAATAGTTCTTCAGTAAGCAATCCAGTTCAAGTTGAAAATAATCGTTCAACTACTTTCATTACTGGGGCTCTCGAAAGATCACTCATCCCAACAGCTGTGGTTCTCATCAAAGATTCTTGTGGCATATTTCAACCGGTAAGAGCTCTTCTTGATTCTTGTTCAGAAATAAATTTCATTCTAGAGGAAACTGCAAAGAGGCTCAAATTAGGTTTTCATCCGCACACACAAGAAATTTCCGGCATTGGTGAAGTGTGCACAAGAATCAAATCTTACGTTGATGCTACATTAAAATCTCGTTTTAATTCGTTCGAGTGGTCCTCAACTTTTGCGGTAACTAAATCGATATGATCTCGTCAGCCCGGCGAATACATCGAAACATCTCATTGGGAGATACTCAACACTCTTCAGCTAGCCGATCCATTATTTTACAAGTCCCAGCAGATAGAATTGTTAATAGGTACAGAAGTTTTATTTAACTTGTTGGTAGGAGGTCAAATATCATTAGTGGCCCAACATTTAAGAATACATTGTTCGGATGGATTGCCGGTGGTAAATTCACAACTATGTTCCCCGTAGCTACCATGATTTGCAATTTAGCTATTGAAACTGCCGAAGAATCCATTGATATCACATTAAAAAGGTTTTGGGAGATTGAGGACTATGTGAATACTCCATCGAATTTCAAAGAGGATGAGGAAGCCTGTGAACAACATTACATTAAAAATGTCATAGTTATAGAAAATGGTAAGATCCAAGTTCGTTTACCATTTAAAACACCACCAGAAGTACTTGGTAACTCATTTGATATGGCCTACAAGCATTTTTGTCGCTCTAAAGACGCTTAGATCGCAATTCAACACTTAAATTAATGTACATTGAGTTCATGGATGAATATTTGTCGCTTGGACATATGTCGCTGTATACTCACTTGCTAGATGGTCCAAATTTCGTCGTTCCCACCATTGTGTACTTCGTTCACAGAGCACTACAACAAAACACCGTATCGTATTTGATGGCTCAGCTCGCAGCTCCTCAAACATATCGTTGAACGATATTCTTATTGTTGGGCCTACAATTCAGCAGGACCTAATCACCACCCTTTTTTTGTTTCATTTGAACAAATTTGCGCTCACAGCTGACATCTCTAAAATGTATCAACAATTTGAAGTCGACGAACGGGATCGCAAATACCAGCTCATTTTATGGCGCAACAGCAGGGAGGAAAAATTACAAGTATTTCAACTTAACACTGTTATATATGGTTTGTCTTCAACCCCATTTTTAGCAATTCGTAGTTTGTTTTTCATCGCAGATAAATATAGCTCATCGTTTCCTCTTGGTTCTAAGACCCTGCGAGAAGATTTTTATGTAGACGACATCCTTACTGGTTCCAATAACGTCGAAACATTGCTTTAAAAAAGGCAGAGTTGGTTCATGTACTTAAACTACATGGAGCAGTAATAGTTTTGAAGTTACCTCGAATAATGAAGCTGAAGTCCCGATAAAAGGTCCAGAAGACGAAATTAGAAAAACCTTAGGCATGTCCTGGAAACCGCAACAAGATATTTTTGCTATCGTTTTGAATTGCCTGAATTAATCGAGCCAACATAAAGGTCAGTTTTGTCTCTTGTTGCAAAAATTTATGACTTGCTAGGAATTTTGAGCCCGATCGTTGTTCGCTGTAAAATCCTTCTTCAAGAAATATGGGTCCAGAATTACGACTGGGATGACAGGCTGAATGAAGATCTCAAATCTTTATGGCTTAAAATAAGAGATGACTTGCAGTATATAAAAAATATCGAAGTGCCCAGATATGTGCTTACATCGCCTGAGACACTTGGTGAAATCCATGGGTTTGCAGATGCTTCCCAACGTGCTTATGGGTGTTGCCTTTATTTTCGAGTTTTGGTCGAAGGCAAATACAAAATAACTTTGCTGATTGCCAAGTCCAAAGTAGCTCCTATTAAGGCACAATCATTACCCCGACTTGAACTGTATGCCGCTGTTTTGCTTAGTAAAACGTGTGAGAAAATAAAATCAAAAATGACTAATTTTGTATCGAAAACCTATTTTTGGACTGACTCGAAAATTGTTTTTCAATGGCTTAAGCTACCCTCATCAACATTACATTGTTTCGTCGCTAATCGTATCTCCGAACTTCAAAACAACAAAAAAGATATTATCTGGTGTCACGTTCCATCCAAAAGCAACCCTGCTGATATTCTATCCCGAGGATGTGGTGCACAGGAATTACCAACAACAATTTGGTTTAACGGTCCTAGTTTTCTTCTCGATCATCAATCAACTTGGCCCAAAACTGATGAAACAAAAATTAGCTAAGAAATTTTGGAAAGAAGAAAAACGGCTGTTTTAAGTGTACTGATGCCCCAAAATCAACAATCGAAGAGATAATCGATAAGCATTCATCATTTTATAAAGTAATTTGGTATTTTCTTCTGTGTAAACACAAAAAAATTTAATTAAAAATTACAAAGAAAAAAATGCAGTTATTATACGAGGAAAACCTTGGCTTAGCACATAAACTAAAATTTCACAAAAATGGAAGAAGTGCTAAAGCAAATAGTAAAAATGCAACAGGAACAGCAACAGCAAAATATGGCTTTGCGCGAACTAATGAAAAATCTAGCTACAGCTAAATCATCAAAAAAATCGATGGCAAAGGCAATAACGTTGAATTTCTTATCGAGGCTCTTGCATCTAATATCACCGAATTCAATTTCTACGAACATAACCTCACTTTTGAAATGTGGTTTGCAACATACAAGGATCTGTTTGATGTCGATGCGGCTAAGCTGGATGATGCAGCAAAAGTGCGCCTACTGTTAAGAAAACTTAACACCGTTGTCCACAATAAATACTCCAATTTTATTTTACCAAAGCACGCAAGAGACTTGAGTTTTAAGGAAACTGTAACTAAACTCACAGAGTTGTTCGGTACCCAAACCTCTCAGTTTAACATAAGATATAACTGCTTACAAACAACAAAAGATTCCCAAACCGATTGTACTACATATGCCGGAATCGTAAACAAACAGTGTGAACAATTTAAATTGAGGGAATTGTCTTTAGACCAGTTCAAGTGCTTAATCTTCGTCATGGATTTGAAATCATCTGATATCCGAACAAAACTATTAAATAAAATAGATCACGAAGGTAGTACTGTTACATTAGATTCCCTGACAAGAGTAGACGTTGCCAACTCAATCTAAAGACAGACACTGTACTTATTGAGAGTTCAAAAATAGAACCACATGTTAACCAATTACAAACAGATAAAATTAATAAAAAAAAACTCCAAAGTACCCTTGCTGGTTTTGCGGCGGAATGCACTTCGCTCGTCAATGTTCATACAAGAAACAAAACTGTGAACTATGCAATGTAGTTGGCCACAAGGCAGGTAATGTAGTGTGTTCAAGAAAAACCCTAAAAACACAAAAACAAAATCAAAATATAACAAAAACAACAAAACTAAAGTGGAAACAAAAAGTATTTCGTTTGTTAACAAAATAAATTTAGACCGTAAATACGTTAACGTAGAAATTAATAATAAATTTGTGAAGTTACAATTTGACACTGCATCTGATATAACCCTTCAAATTACAAATGCAGTACAAGTTAAACAAGCAGCCAGAAGTGCTACAGGAAAACTTCCACTTTCAGTACAGTTTGATTGCAACGTTAAATTCAGAAACAGACATGCATATGTGACTTTTTACGTTTCGAAAACACAAAATTTAAATTTGTTGGGTCTAGATTGTATTAAAGCTCTTCAATTGGATGACATGCCTATTAATACTACTTGCAATAGCGTTATTACTGAAAATCAGGGAAGTTCTTCATTAATAATTGATAAAACCATTAACCATTTAAAGTCTTGTTTTCCAGATGTTTTTGATGCAAAATTCGGTCTCTGCACGAAAACAAAAGCTCATTTAGCAATAAAACCGAATATACAACCACTTTTTCGTTCTAAACGCCCGGTAGCTTATGCAGTGAAACATCTTGTAGAAGAACTAAAACGGTTACAAGACATCGGTATAATTTCCCCTGTCAACTACTCGGATTGGGCAGCTCCAATAGTTGTAATTAAAAAGGCTAATGGCTCTATAAGGCTTTGCGCAGATTTTTCTACGGGTCTAAATGAAGTTTTAGAAAACCATCAGTACCCCTTACCTCTCCCTGAGGATATTTTTTCAAAATTGGCAAATGCAAAATACTTTAGTCACATAGACCTGTCGGACGCTTTTTGCAGGTCGAGGTCGACGACGACTCAAAACATCTTTTAACCATAACAACGCATATGGGGTTACATCGCTACAACAGAATGGTTTTTGGCGTAAAAACTTTTCCAGCCATTTTTCAACCAATAATGGATAAAATGGTCGCCGGTCTGGAAAATGTCGCAGTATATATTGACGATATTTTTGTGTCTGGTAAAGACGAAAAGGAGCACCACAAAAATCTTCAAGATGTTTTACGTCGCATTCAAGAATATGGCTTTAAAGTGAAGTTTTCCAAATGCAAATTTTTTATTAAACAAGTAAAGTACTTGGGTTATGTTATTAATCAAGATGGACTTCAACCAGACCCACAACGTATATCTGCAATTACCCAAATGCCAAAGCCATCAAATATAACAGAACTGCGATCTTTTCTTGGAGCAGTTAATTTTTATGGGAAATTTGTTAACAATATGAGACAATTGCGAGGTCCACTAGATAATTTGTTAAAATCTAATGTAAAATGGCGTTGGACCAAAGAACATGATAATTGCTTTACGATAATAAAAGATGTTTTAACATCGGAGCTTTTAATTACGCATTATGATCCCAAAAAGGACATAATAGTTGCCGCTGATGCCTCTCAGTTCGGCTTAGGCGCATGCATATTTCATAAATACCCAGATAATTCAGTTAAAGCCATATGCCATGCCTCGAGAGCTCCGACACCTTCAGAAAAGTCCTATAGTCAAATTGAAAAGGAAGGGCTAGCATTAGTATTTGCTGTGACAAAATTTCATAAAATGATTTATGGCAGGAAATTCACACTTCACACGGATCATAAACCGTTGTTAGCCATTTTTGGGAAAAAGTCTGGAATAGCAGTTCATCAGGCTAATTGTTTACAGCGCTGGGCAGTGAAACTTCTGGCATATGACTTTAATATAAGTTTTGTGTCAACGACAAGCTTCAGTTATGCCGATGTGCTTTCACGACTTATAAGCAACAACAACAATGAAGCCGAAGACTATGTCATAGCAGCAGTAAAGTTCGAAAATGAAATTAAGTCGATCGTACAAAATAGTCTTGAAAACTTGCCTTTGACCAACACGATGATAAAATACGAGTCATCACGAGATGAAATATTACTTTTGCTGTCAAACTATTTAGAAAATGGTTGGCCAACAGAATTAAAAGATCCTGAAATGAAAGCTTACTATAATCGCAAAGATAACTTATCCATAGTTGACGGTGTAATATGTTCGGTGAAATGGTACATCGTGGACATCCAGGTATTGAGCGTTCGAAAGCCATAGCAAGAAGTTATGTCTATTGGCCAAATATTGACGAACATATCAAAATTATGGTACAAAATGGTAATAATTTGCAGCAGCTCTAAAAATGCCTACCAAAACAACTTTAAAACCGTGGCCCATACCTTCGGAACCGTGGGAACGATTACACATCGATTACGCTGGTCCTATTGATGGATATTATTTCTTGGTGTTAGACGATGCACTATCCAAATGGCCAGAAATAGTAATGACAAAATTTGTTACGGCGGAACAAACAGTTCGAATTCTGAAAGAAATTTTTTCTCGTTTTGGTTTACCTAAAACATTGGTTTCGGATAATGGTACACAATTTACCAGCGCTTACTTTAGAGATTTTATGATTAGAAACGGTATAGAACATTTAAAATCCAGCCCAAACTATCCGATGTCCAATTGGAGAGGGAATGTGTATTCTAGAATTTATAAAAACAACAGAGATTCTTATTGGCTACCTGGAAAGATAATTGAACGAATAGGGAATGTCATGTATAACGTTTTACTTACAAGTGGAAAATTGATACGAGTTGATACAAATCAGATAAGAAAAAACTACGACAAGAATAGTAACGTAGGTTTCAATAAAAATTGTTGTGATGCCTATGAAATATTGGGTGAACCAGGTAACTACCAAACATCCCGAGAACCGGACAACGATCAACTTAATACACCTCAACTTAGACGGTCTCAGCGAGAACGAAAACCAGTCGAAAGATTTATTCCGGGTTAGATTCCAAAAAGGGGAGATGTTGAATGGCAACCACGTTCATTATTTAATTGTCATCTGTTATGTTATCATTTTTTATATTATATTATTCTTCTTCTTATTCTTGACTTTTGATTTTGACTTTTGAATGAATTAAAAAATAAAGATAATTTGAGTATTACAATACTAAAAAAGATCAATCACTTTCTGAAACACCCACCAATATATTTAATAGCCCAGAAATTAATAGAAGAAAATAAATATTTCCTTCCATCGGAATCTATTGACGACATTACAATATATTTAGAAGAATAAGCGCAGCAATTATCATAACACCATAAAAATTCCCTGCACCATATATTATTGTTAACACGTTTTATGCAACTTTTTAATAAATACATATGGACTTTAGATTGCTACAATAGAATGGTGTTAAAACCAATTATTGCAACCTTCAAGTTTTAATGAGGGAAATGGACCCAAGTTTAATTTCACTTCGGGAAACACACTGTGCTTATAACTTTTCTCCAATTCCTCCCAAAAACTACAACTCTTAGTTCATGAACACTACACAGAACTTAACATCAAAGCAGAGTATAGGAGTACTGGTCAAATCTAACATCCCACATAAGCAACTTCATGTCAATTCTAAATATCGAGTAATTGCCATAGAAATTACTCTTAACATAAAACCTACAGTGATAACTTTTTACATACCTCCCACCGACGATATTTCTTATCAGGAACTGGCTTTAATTATCACCTCACTCAATAGCCCAATATTGATGATTGGCGATGATTTAGCTGCTGAAACACTATATGGTTGTTGCCATTAGCAACAACAGATAACTACTTCTTGAAAAAGCAATAAACGACTCCAACCTTTACATACTGAATGCCGGCTACCCAACACATAAAACTGAATAACGATAAACCTGATCCTGTCACTATCAGTAAATTTCTCACTCATCTGGCTGACCGGTCAAAATTTTCTCTTCAAGCAGAACAAGAACTTTTGACTAGAAAATTTTGCAATTCTGGCAATAAAGATGCAGCCTCGTTTGCGAAATAAATCCGTTTAGCTGCTAATATATACATCCCCCAAGTTAAGAAAAAAACGAATACCACATTATAATACATTATTATCTGAGCTACGTTATCATAAAACCAAAGAATGGAAGAAATTCAAATCCAACCATAACCAAAATAATCTTATCGCCTATAAGAAAGTTAACGCCAAGTTCCGAAAGGGAATAAAGTCGGCAAAAAAATTATGCTTTGAAGAATACACAATAACGATTAACAGGAACACACTCCTATTTACAACGCCTGGAATAGAATAAGCCGTATCACCCAAAGAAATAACTTTGTTACGATAAGGGCAATTAGTTCCAACAACGAAACTCTTTTAGACCCAGTAAAAATAGCAAATTATTTTGGCAGCAAATGGGCTAAATACTCTTCAGATGAAAACTTTTCACACTCTTTCATTTCGTCAAGCGCACATTCATCCTTCCACCTAACAATCCAACTGACAAAATTTCTTCTTCCCTAGAGGAGCCAATAATTCTCGTGGAGCTTAACGAGTGTCTGAGGAAGGTTAAGGGTACTACTCCAGGCCCAAACATAAACTATTAGATCTCTATAACACCGTATTTGAAAGTGAAATTATACTCTACTCATGGAAACTGGCCGTCGTAGTTCCAATATCCAAAGGGAATAATTGCTCTTCAGTTGCTGAATACCCCCCCATATCACTATTGCCCTGCTTCTCCAAAACCATTGAAAGAATTATTGCTACAAGACTTAAGTGGTTTATCGAAAAAACCAAACTAGTTGATTACAGGCAAGTAGCCTTTAAAACAAGTAAAGGTTGTGACGACACTCTCCTTCATCTCGATTATTACATATCCAAGTACCTCTCTTTCAGGAGCCATGTAATTGTGGTATTAGTTGACTTCGAGAAAGCTTTCGATAGAATTAGATCTCACGTTATTCTAAACACTTTAAATCTTTGTCCATTAGCCCTAGGATATTAAGATTTATTCAGTCTTTTTTGTCTAATAGATGTTTTAAAGTACGGATTAACGGTTATCTATCAGAAACTTTTATCTTGGAGAATGGGATCCCACAGGGGTCTGCATTATCGGTGGTGTTATTCCAAATAGCATTCAACGAAATAAGTAAATTTTAAACTCGATCCCAGCTGTTGATCATTGTTTGTACGCGGACGATCTATATATCCTTTGTAAAAGAATTAAAAATGACGAAACTACATCAATACTGGAGAAAACAATCAAGGATATTAGTGACTGGTCAGATTACTTAGGTAGTAAAATTTCTTTCAAGAAAACTAAAAAAATTCATATATGTAAAAAATATAACTGCGATGCAGATAACTAATCAGTTCTGTATAGCGGAATAAGGATACAATAAGTTAAGCAGCTTAGAATTTTAGGCGTTATCTTTTCACACAGATACAACCGGAGAGAACACTGAACCTATTAAAAAAATCCCTTTTACCTAGAGGTAACATTGTACGTTACCTATCAACTAAAAGTTTTGGTCATATCAACACACTCACTTATTTAACTAGGACCCTTGTTCTGAGTAAAATTGATTATGGTCTGTATTTATACGGTAACAACAGTAAATCAGTCATTAATGTAATAAAGTCTATCACACGGCTGCAAGAGCTTCAGTCCCTGCTTATAGAGCTACACCCATCACCAACATCTTTACTGAAGCCAAACTTCCAATTATAGAAAACAGAATCCAGGAAATTAGAGCGAGAATAATTCCTAAACTCCTTATCAGCACTAATTCTATTGTTGACAATGACATATTGCCTTTCATTACTGCACGAAGATGCCAACGCTTTAAGTCGGCAATAGCCTACTCCTTACAGCTAACCCGATCAATGGGAATTTCCCTTCATCATTCTAAAAAGATCAGTATCAAACCACCGCGGAAATTTAATGCTATTTCCATAGATACATCACTATCCAAAATGAAGAAAAGAAGGCATGTTTAGAAGATCTTGCCTGGGGCTTCTTATACACTGATGGTACTAAGGCAGCGTGTAATTCAGTAGCATATGCAGTAGTTGATAATGAAGACAACAGTCTGATTCTATGTACACTCCACAATTACTCCTTAGTTTCCACGGTCCAGTTAGCAAATTCCACTAAAAAGAAAATTATCATCTTCTCTGACAGTCTTTCTGCGCTGAAAGCTGTCTCAAGCCATTTTAATAACAAACGGAGTATAATAATGAAAATCAGGGATGCCCTCATCGGAAATGAAGAAAAAATTATAAAACACTGGATTCCAGGCCACGTTGACATTTTCGGAAATGAAAAAGCTGACATTGCTGCAAAGTACGCTTCTTACGCTCCAATACTTATGTATCCGAACTTTAAAAAACTTGACCTTAAACTGCATGTAACCGAATACATTAGAAACAAATTCAAGAAGCATAGTCCCATACATTACCACTACTCTGCCATCAATCCGAACAACATCAGCCCTTCCTACCAAACAACAATGGAAAAAGGCAAAATAAGGATTTTTCCAGGTTAAGAATTGGTCATACGTCTTTCTCTCACGAACACCTGATTAAGAAAGCTACGAATCCAACCTGTAATAGATGTAACACTGTTCTGACCATTAAGCCTGTTCTTGATGAATGTCCTGCACTAGCCAAATCAAGAAGAATATACCAGCCTCATCCCAAACTCACCAGTCTACTTTCCGAAACAACCATCACTAATATAAATGTCATCTACAACTTTATTAAAGAAACCAAACTTCGTCTCTGAGAAAATCATATAGCCGATAGACTTTGCAGCTAGCGCTTTTTTTCTTTTTAGTCTTTGAATTTATTCATTAGATTAAATAAACGAATAATAATAATTAAATAAACGAATAATTTTAATTCTGTTTAATTAAAGACAAAAAAGTAAAACGTCAACACAAAACAGAATACATGTTTTTTTGGCAGCGTATTCACGCCCTTAAAACTAGAATAAGTAGATAACTCAGCCATAAATGACTTCACCCAAGAAACAAAAAGAGTTCTCAACAAAAAAAAAATATAGATAAGTATTGAAAACATATTAGTATTACTTATCTTAGCTATCGTTCACAAACTCTAAAAGCTTTTTGTTTAATTTTACTGTCTTTAAAATGTTTGTTCCTAATAAAGCAATCAATCAATAACGGTTGTGTATACGATGATTGACAGTGTAGAGTAAAAATTCATGTGAATTCTTTGAATATATTAAACGTTCTAACCGACGATAGACCAATCGATCAGCTGCTATGACTGGATGAAAAAATGATAAGGCAAAAGACCGCTTGGTAAGCTATATCCATGCAGATTGTTTGATTTATATTCGAGATAAACAAACCGCAAAGGAAATGTTGTCAAGTTTAGAGTTAGCGTTCGCCAAAAATCTGTAGTTAACCAACTGCTGTTGAAAATATAATTAGCCTTGCTACGAATAAAAGGTTACAATTCTGTAAAAGCATTTTTAGAACGTGTTGAAAATGCTGTAAGGCAAATAAAAATGTTTGGATTTAAATTAAAAGAAGATCACATAATAATATTAATTTTTCTGTTTACCTGAAGAATGTGATCCATTGGCAACAGCTTAGCACAATATTAAAAGCAAAAAGTTAACATTTTAAATTGTAAAAGCTTCTAATAGCTGAATAAATCAAGCTTAATGATAGTAGTCAAAGAAGAATGCATTTTCATGTATAAAGTATTCGAAAAAGTATTGATGATAAAAAATTTTGTTTGATAATGATTACTTTTATATTACATTCAGCAGCCAGCGATTATTTCGTTAATGAATGTTGGTATTTTTCTTAGCTAAATAAACTTGAATTCCAGTAGAAATTATTATTGCAATGTCAGAATCAAGTGGAAAACTACAAGAGAATTTGGAACAAATTATTTTTTGCGATGTTGTATGTCACGTAATCTTTTCGGTGGGAAAAGAAACAAGGCTTGGAAAGAATCTACACTGATGTTTCTGGTTCATTAGAACCCATTACCTTAAATGGATCATACTACTATGTATGATCTACTAATGACTTTAGTAATTTTGCTATAATTTATTTATTTATCCATAAATAATTACAATAATAAACTATAGTGACTAAAAGGGAGAGTACTAGGCACAGGGGCTTTTGATTATTTACAATATGCGTGATAAAAAAATGATTAAATTTTATGTTGGAGTTTACATTTGAGTATGAATTTATAAATTATTTCGATGGTATTAGCAGTTAGATTTTTTAGAAATTCTGTTGTATGAACAGAACTAAATTTATTTCTTCTTATATTATAGAAGGACGGACAATCATTTAAGATGTGGAATATGTTAAGTTAAATGTTACATCTTTGGCACACTGGGGGATGTTCTATCTAATCGGTTGAGATATATCTCGGGCTTGACCTTGGGTTTAAGGGCTTTCTTCCCACTAGGTTTATGGATTTGTAGGTGTGTTCATATTCGGACAAATTTTTATTTAAAAAATGATCGTAAAAGGTTTTAATAAGGTTTAGTCTGGGTTCATGTATCGCTAGAGCAGTTACGGCCTGTTTCTCGCTTCAGCTGCAGTAGTGTCCGCGAGTTCGTTGCCGGGAATGTCTTTTATCTCTGTTATTAAGAGCGAATCATACAGTGTGTTTTGTAAAGCCAAAATGGTCGAGAGACTGTCGGTGGATATGACGTATTTGGACGAACTCATGAAAATAAACTTCCAGCTAAGGTTTGATAAATTGTCAAATATGTGGAGAAAGACCTGTTTGTAAACTGATGGAGAAGTGGTAGATTTAGGTTTTCTGAATAAATTGTCTATAGCGATTGATTTTAGGGGGAAGTTCCGATGGAGTTTTAATATAATATAATAGTACAATATTTTTGGAGTATTCGACACATAAACGTAACGTTGATTTTAGCTTCGGAGTTCTTGTAGATTTAAATATATTATTGATTTCCTGAAAGAGAATTTGATTCATGCATACCATAACTTTTGGAATTAGTTTGTATGTGAGATGTAAAATCCGGTTATGGATGGACGGCAAACCAGCTTCAGTTAGGATATACGAGTATACTATGGGGCTAGCGTAAAGCACCGATACTTTGCCGTACGGCAGCGTGATAGGGAGCATTGATTCTTTTTATATTGGATTTAAAACAGGTACCGTAAATGGCTAGAGCGTAGTCTATTTTGGAAAGAATTATGCAGCGAATAATTTTAATCATTGTTGATAGATGGATCCTGAAGTGTTTTGATGTAAGGAATTCTATGATATTCAGTATTCAGTTAAGTTTATTTCTTAAGTATAAGCAATGCTCTTTATAGGTGAATTTTCAATTGATCGACTACTTCAATTGTCAGGTTATCATATTGTATGTTACTTATGTTACAATTCTGTTTCCGGAAAATGTGGAAAAGTTTACACTTTTCAATCGATAGCTTAGATCCGGAGGTCAGACCACAATTTTCAATTTTTTTTTCAATATTTAAAAACGAAAGTTCATTATATCATGGCTCATGTGATTAGAAAATAGTATTGCATCATCAGCATATATGGCATTCTGTATAAAACGTTGTCTGGAAATTAATACACTTAGAGCCACTTTTTGAGTTTGGGATTAGCTATTAAATTAACTTAATCTTCGATTTCACATTTTCAGTTGACATAATCTCAATTGTAATCGATGCAGAATTTGTCAAAATATACATCTGTTTTATAAATAGCTGATAAAAGTATTATGTATGCATTTATTTAAATAAAAAATAATATAAAAAGCGAGAAGAAAACAAAATTAGATATTTCAAGTGGTTATGAAGATTTAAGTGATCTCGAAGTATTTGTAAACATAAATAAAACAATAAAAAGAAAGCCAAGAACAAAGTAAACACGTTCACATTAACATGGTTTTTGTTGGATAACTTATTGTAAATGAAGTGTCGAAGGCAAACTGATTTTTTCTAAATACATAGAAGGAGCGATATAGGCCTGTAAGCGTCCACTTCATAGGGGATATTGTTTGGTTTTTGAATTGGTACTATTGTTGCACATTTACAGGCTTAAGGATAGATATTGGTTTATTATTGTACACTTTAATATATGTTGATTCATTGATAGGCTTAGGTTTTTGAGCAATGGGTAAGAAATACGGTCGTCCACGGGTGTTTTACCTTTGGCTGACTTAACATCTTCATCTAGTTCAGTGATGTTTTTTGATTATGTTTTTTGGCGTTTTTTTACTGGAATGAATGTTAGGCATGTTAGGGTATTAAACGCTGTTTAAAACAGTAGTCTTTGTTTCTTGAAACAGTGAGGTAAAATTACAATCGACAGATTTTTCGGAACAACTT
The DNA here is from genome assembly GCA_023159175.1 of Wohlfahrtia magnifica. Taxonomy (NCBI): domain Eukaryota; kingdom Metazoa; phylum Arthropoda; class Insecta; order Diptera; family Sarcophagidae; genus Wohlfahrtia; species Wohlfahrtia magnifica. The sequence goes on along the minus strand of JAKWBJ010000159.1, from coordinate 1,093,357 downwards.
TTGGCAAAAAAGTCTACAATATTATTACAAGAAGAAAGTAGACTGGCATCATTGTAAAAGTACTGAATAGTGTTAAATGGATTACCACTTCTAATTCGTTTGATATCAGCCTACATATGTCGCATGCTCCTCGCAAGTGTTTTGGAAGCTAAGCGAATTAGCCAGATCAGTTTTGAATCTGGGCTTCAGTTTAGATGATAGTTTGCCATCGTTCTTAACAATTTCAATCAGAATGGGAAAATGGTCACTACCGTAGAGGTTGTGCATAATTTTCCAGGTGCAAAGAGGAAAAATAGCAGAGGAACAAAGAGAAATGTCAACATGAGTAAAAGTATTGAGTCGAAAAGTGTGTAGGGGAGCAAGAGTTTAATATAATAAAATCTTCGTTCAGTATAAAATTTTCAAGTACTTTTCCACGTTGGTTTGTTTTTGTAGATCCCCAAAGAGTGCTGCAATAGTTAACGTCTCCTGTAATTATGACAAGTTGGCAAAAGAAGTTCATTAATGTTTGCAAAGTATGCGTAGATATTTGTTCTTGTGGGGGTATATACATGTTCACAAGTGTAAATTTCCGACCGATGACAAATTAGATAGCTAAAGTGTTAGAACTTAAATCAGAGTAAACAAGTTTGTATGTGATTGATTTTTTCATCAATATCCCCACACCTTGTTTAGCATGACTATTGATAGAGGCGTTGTGGAAGAAAGCGTTACATTGTTTTGGGTAGATAGAGTCACTCGAAGGGTATATGGGTTTCCTATAAAGAAATGTCTGGATTAAAGACTTTTAGTAGGATTTGTAGTTCTTGATAATTATTCATTAGTCCGTCCATATTCCATTGTATGATTTTTAAATTTATATTTCAAATGTAGGGTAATTAATTTTCTTCGCCAAAAGCCATAACATCTTCATCATCATTATTAATTGTGATATTAGTTGATATAGTGTGTTTGCCTGTAATTTTAAAACATTGCTGTGCGTCAGTTTGGAAGTTTCCTTTTGTTTATTTATGTTGTTTGTTGTTTGGATATGAGATTAGTCTTTGACAATGAATGTGTTACAATAGAGATTGTTGGTTTTGTTTGATGTTGGTTTTTGTTCAGTTATTTCTAATGTGGATTTTGTTGTGATAGTAGTTTTTATTTTTTATCTTTTATTTTCCGGGTTTTTTGTTGTTTTATTTAAATTGTTTGAGTTAATTTGTGTGTTTTTTGATGTGGTATTATTGTTGTTGGAAGTGATGTGGCTGTTATTGTTTATAGTAGTTGAAGAGATAATTTTTTTGCTTGTGGCCTCAGAGAAAGTACGTTCTAGGGGCTTATTAACTGTGAATGCTTTGTAGTTTTCTTTAGCAACTTATTAGAAGCATTTTTCTTTTGTTTTAATTTTTAATATTTTTTTTGTTGTAAAAATATTTTGCGTTCTTTAGAAGAGGATGGGTGGTCATTGGAGCACTTGACGCAAAAAGTTCTGGTATATACTTCTGGCGTATGTGTGTGGTAAAGCATATGTTTCACACTTAGGCATATTTTTGCACCAATTTTGAGTGTGACCAAGCATTTGGCAATTCTTACAGCGCATAGGTTTAGGGAAAAATTGTCGGACTTTCTGCTTTGTGCCGTAATTTCAAAATTTTCTGGAGTGTGAAATCTGTCAAAAGTTAAGTTGGTTTTATGGTATTTATAAATGTCTACTACACCTTGCGCGCTTAACTCAGTCATAATTTCCGCTTCCGGTATGTTAATTAAGTATAAATGGTTCCTTTGGAAAAGTTTAGATTTGAGTGGTATTCACATTTAATGCTTGATATTCCGTTTGTCAGCACTAGTTTTGGTCCCCATTAAAAGCAATAGATTTTCGTCTCTTAATTCGTATACCGAAAATATATCGGAGAAATAATTTTAAGTGATCTATGTGCTGCGAAGCAAGAATATTGTTGGAGGTTTTTATTACTAGAAGTGGCGGACATAACTACATACTTCGGATCTGATTTTTTAATTGGGGGAAGTTCAGGATATATTTCTATAAAGTTTTGATAACTCCGTCACACGAGTGGCATCCGCTAATAATGCAAAGCGGTTGTCCCCCAAATTGGGGGGCCGGACATTATCACTACTCTAGGCAATCAAACTGAAGTAATACGCAAAAATGGGGGTATACTTTAGGTTCTCACTGTATAAAGTTAAGAGAAAATCGTTATAAGCAAATAAGAAGAATAAGTAACGAACCGTAAAATACACCCGAACGTCGCAAGAGTTAGTCGGTGACTGTTTGCTATAATTTATCTTCTAAATAATAAATCGAAAATAGGTTATTTAAAGTTTTTACGGAATTTGAGGCAAATACATTTGTAATGTTTAGTTCAAAAATCTCCAAGGTTACCTCCAAATAGGGTCGACAATATTTTTCAAAATAACAGGTTGAATGGTATAAGCAAAAATGTATTAAATTAAAACCACAATTACATGTAGTCCACAGAATAAAGGGGTTGCTGAGCATTTTAGTCGTACTTTAATGGAAAAAATAAACACTCTCTTGCTCTTTGAATCTAATATTTCGAAACATATGTGGCAGGAAGGATAATTAGCTGCGACGCATATAATAAATAGATATCCTATACGATCGCTTCTAAATTCAAAAAACCCTGCAGAAATTTAGTACGGTAAGAAAACCGATTTATCTAAAATACGAATTTTCGGTTCCAAGGCGTATGATTGGATTTCAAGTCGATATCGAAAGAAATTGAATCCATTATGCTGGAAAGCTGTAATGTTTGGTTGCGTTCCAAATGGATATTGCCTTTAGGATTTAGAATTGTATGAAAGTAAACAGCAAACTTAATATTAGCTTGGACAATAATCACTATACAAATGGTAGGGTGTCCAGTATACCAAAATAAATTAAGCAACAGAATTAGAAACATTGGTCTAACAAATTAACAATTAAAGGACGTATATGGTCTTGTTAACAATTATAATCAGATTGAAATGATTGCATTAACAGAAAGTCCTGAGTTTTTAAAACACATACAACAAAAGAGGTGGATGCTTCTGAAATCAAATTACATGGATACCATCATATTATGTCGTTATCACCATCCTCGAAAACCGGTGGTGTCGTTGTAGTTATCAGTTCAATTTAAAATACATATGGTATTTACGTACAAGCATATTTATATATCAATACTTTTGTCGTTCACACATATATTTGTTCGAACGAAATGGAGACTAATGTTTTAAAGTAAGACTTTTGCTGTAAAAAATATTAGTCTCGAAACATATTTTTTATTTTAACTATGCAAAATTTGGCTTATCATTCGATAATCCACTGAAGCCATAAGATATACAGTGGCGATCAGAATTTGATACATACCAATAAAAAACATTAAAAAATTGTTCAACTTTTTGTTTAAAATAATCAGTAGAGAAATAAGAAAAAATGATAAAAAGAAATTCACTAGCATTTAAACTTGGTGTTAAGTTTTAGGTAATTTCATGAAAAAAGTCAATGTATCCAGTTTTACACGTTTAAGCACATTCAATCTGCCAGCACAAATAATATAACAAATTGCCATGAATTAGTGTTTTGCTACTTGTTATACAGTTTGAAAAAAGACATCAAAACAAGCAGCAACAATTTTCGTTACTAATTGTCAACTTTTCAGAGATTTTTGCTTTTAAGTTGAAACAAAAAAAAAATTTCGAATTCGGTGAGAAGTTTGATATTAGTCACTAAACAGTGCCACAAGAACGAAACAGGTGAAATATAAAAAAAGCCAAAACCAAAAAGCGGTCGACTGTGCTTGTTTTCTAAGAGAGTCACTATGGCTATGAAGCATTTATATCTACCAAACAGGTAAAACCAACCGAAGAGACTGCAGCAGCCATAAACAAACCCCTATGTGAAAGGACAGCATTTAGAGCTCTTCGTTAAAAATGGCCTTACATGAGCTCTAAAGAAGAAAAAGCCACGTTGTCAGAAAAAATTTGAAGGGTCATCATTAATATGTATAGCATTAAATAAAATATAAAAAGGTAAGGAAAACTGAAACAGATTTTTTAAAGTAAAAAGAAATCTTTTTTTGTCTATTCGTATGTGTGGCATTCGTTTTTCTGTGTCATTGACACAAAAAAATCGTGATATTGCCAGCATGAATAATTAGCTAATGTAGGTTTTTTGCATACGTTTTTTTAAGAAATGTTTGTTAAGCTTAATGCGCGGTAACTAACGTCCACTTCAAGTCTACTTTTAGATTTTTTTGCATATGGCCGTAAGTGTATGTATTTTTAAAATACCTAGAACACTTCCACACACTTGCTTTAAAACATGCGGTCTAATTTGTGGCGTCGTGTACATTTTAAGAAAAAAGAGAGGGATAAAGAGAAATAAAAACTTTCTGCAAAGTTCTAGTGTGACGAATAACTGTTCGTTTCCTTCTGTTTGTAAATTTGTATTTGTGGTAATTGGACTTTAACATATATAAGGTTTTGGGATTTACTATGTTTTATTTTTTGTGTTTTTGTCTTTTTTAGGAATAAATTTATTGTCTTTTTTCTTTTTTTGGAAAAATTTTGTGGCGGTCTGCTGTTAAATTTTTTATTAATATTATAATATTGATGTCTTTTTATTGTCCGAAATTTTTAATATAAATGACACTGATCCTAGATTTTCTTTACTCAACTATAGACTGTTTTGTAAATTACGTGATAGTCGGTATGGTGATACCACCATTATTTTGAGAAACACCATAAGGGCTAGAAGAATCACCTACTCATTCAATCTAGATGTTCTGATTGTCAGAACACTTAATTTGAGTCCTAATTTTACTTTTGTCTCTGTCTTTTTTCCCCACAGTTTAAATTCTGGAGTTTTTGTGATCAGATTTCAAAACTGATTTATTGAGAGCAATGTAAATGTTTTTTTTCGCAGATTTTAATGCTCATTATAACCTCTGGGAATAGTTCGGTTAACTCAAAGGGAAGAGACCTTGTTGATTCCATGTAGGCTGGTGGTTCCTATAATTTTCAGATCATTAGGGAGATCGATGCGAGCATTACCAGGTTGGTATCATTCCTGTCTAAAAATTCACTTCTTAGGAATGTGTGTCCACTCTTTCTTTACCTAGCGATCCTGGTGCTATTTCGGGCGTTTCGCTTCGGAAATGGCCAGGGTCATCTTTCCAATTGTGTCGTCAACCAGAACACCGAAAATGTGGTGGAATAATGATCGTGCGGCTCTTTTTCGGAAGCATGTTGCGACTCGTAAAAGAGCGAATAGATATGCATGTCCCGCATTTTTGGATGGCACAATATTGGCTGAGAATTTATGGAAGAAGTCGCTAAGAAAAGGCTCTATTGCGAGAGAATATCAGAATTGAACAGTCGTCCGAACACTAGGGAAGCTTGGCGCTTTGTCAGGAACCTGAAGGGGCGGAACTCTGACTCCTCCTGGGATAGTGATAATGATATTGTATTCTTCAATTTTCTTGGTGACCAGATCCCAAGCAACATCTTTATCTTCTTTCGAAACTTAACAAAGCTCCATCACCATCTTTTACTTTTGATGTTTTCCGAAGAATCCTTGCATTTAAGCGTTTCCCGTCTGCAGTGGGAATGAACCGGGTTACTTACTGAATGATTGATTCTCTGAAAATTATACCGATACCGAAAGGGGATACGCCTTAGAATGACTTACAATTTTAGGCCCATTGCACTTAGACTTGTCCATTTCACTCAACTTAACGATTGCCTCCCTGTGCGGAATTTTGCCTATAGGAGAAGAATGTCTACTTCTACCTGTCTTAATGAATTTCGTATGTCTTCACTAAAATATCAGGGATTCAGGGTTGTTATTGTTCTGTCACGGCGCATGCTCTCCAGTACATTGACATTCTTACATTCCAAAACTCGAACCTAAGTAGATGTCTTGCTTTAAGCCCTTCAATCCGATTCAGATCATTTATGCAAATGAGATGCCTTCACATTTGACAGCTATTCTTCTAACATCAAAGGAATTATTAAAGATAATTCTATTTACGGAAAGTTTTTTGATGAGATCATACGCTCTCCGCAGATCGCAAATAGCCACTCCTTTGTTTATTACAATTAAGCAGAATTTTTGATAAGACCCCCTATCCTGTAGTATCCAACCTTTCGGACAAGATCAAATTTGAGAATGATATCTCTCTTTTACCAAAAGATCTGGTTTTCCCTTGGAATTTATCAACACCTATTTTCTTACATCACTTGATCATTTCAGTACGAAGGTTTCATTCCCTTTGCAACTGATGCCTCTGTGTCAGCTGGAATGACAGGCTGTGCTGTTTTTAATATACGGGATGATTGCTTTTATCTTCTCAAATTACCACACGCTTATTCCTCTCTGACGGGAGAGCTTCTGGCAATTTGGAAAGGTATTCAGGTTGCGGTTGATGATGATATTTTTAGATTGGCAAATTCTTGAGATTCGTTCTGTATGGGTTCCTTCTCATACTGGTGTCTTTTTTAATGAAAGTGATGATTTGTTGAAGAAAAGAGTTTTATCTGATGGTGAAATGTCTACGGTTTTATTCATTTATTTATTCTGAGGCTTTGAGTTGAATAGTAGCTTCCTTGAGACACGATTTTCAGCAATATTTTAATGAAGTCTGAACTTACCGGTGCTTTTTTCAATTTTTCCGACGATTCTAAATTTACCACGGTATTGAGACCTGAGTTTGTGTTCAAGGGACACAAAGCTATTGTCCGGTCATACATATGACGATGTCTACCTTTGTATGATTCGAAAGTGAGTGATCCTGATATTTGTGAACATTGTGGCTTTGTGGACAGCGCTGAACACGTTATTTTTCATTGCTTTAAATATGAATCGATAAAACAAGGACACACATTTTTTGAGGAATTCTCAAGCCTGTTTGATTTATTATATTAATTCCCATAACATTCCATGAAGGAACATGGGGACTTCTCTCAGTCAATGAGCTGCACCCGATTCTATTTTTAAACTCATTGAGAGGGACCTACAGTTTAACGCCAGCTCCGAACGGCAAATGCATTAGAGAAGTTTTCAATAGTAAGCAATACTCATAACCAGTTACCAGCTTTAGTTATGAGGTGATACCGCTGTCGAAAAACTTTTATTTTTAAGTTGGTCTGGCCTGGTATTGAACTAAGGACATTCTGGTTGATAGGCGGGTGTCTTACCTACCATACCACAACGGCACTCTCGTAATTTTTGTAACTACTCTAAATTGACATCTTTTTTTATAATGCTAAATCGCCAATATGTTTTAAATAACCATATGCACGTTTCACTGCACCTATTTTTGGAAGTAGGCATTTTTCAATGCCCATAAGCTTTGCTCTACTTTTAGATTGTAAATAATCCTATCGTTTTTAAAATTTCCTGTGCTTTAAACATCAATCACTGTGAAGGCAGTGGACGGTCAAGGTACAGTCGTAACTTGTATATCTACGATTTCTCCTTTGTGTCTGTACTCACTTCCCCCTCTGTGAAGGCAGTAGCGGAAATCGATTGGAGTGCAGCAGTCACCGACGATTCAATTTCACTGAGGAATACCATGGCGCTCTGGTTACGTACCTCCTATTGCCAATCGTCTGTATACTGACTTGACTATACAAAAAATAAAAAAATAAAAATACCTAAAATCTGCGTTTTATCGTTTCTCAAAAAAAAGATGGCCTTTCGTATATATCTAGATAGACACTAGCTAATATGACACAGTTTATCATTATATTCTCTACATTTGTTCAATGCTACGTTCATTCGCGATTCTATATCATCGTGATGAGATATAAGATAAAATTTTTAATTTGGCCGAAGTTTTCGATGTATCTTATTTTATCAGTATCCAGCTTGTTGGAACTTTTTATACATAAATATTTTTACTTACAGATTTTTCAAATACGTACCGATCATTTCCTTTTGAAGAATGGCTATTTTTTGGTTTTGACGCTTTATCAGATTTACCTTCTGCTCGATTTCTAAAGCTTTTCCATTGATTTCTTTTAAAATTTCATTATGCTCTTTATAGCAAATTTCATGTTTGCATATTTCGGCTTCAATGGCTGCGCGTTGATTTCGTAATGAATCTGTGTAATGATTCAATTCTGATAGCCTATATACATATAAAAATAATGGTTTTGATTACCAAGAAAGTATATTTTTTAATTATAGATGTATGTATGTATAATTTTTTTAGTTCTATATATAAATCACTTTGTTAAAACTGAATCTGCTATTCGTGATAAATTGTTACAAGAACTAAGAAGGCAGAAGCTTGTCTCAACTTTGAAACCAACATCAATATTAAAGAAGGTTCTAAAATACTCGTTCTTGTCATTTCTCGGCCTTCACTTCAGATATACGTGTTGTGTTCTGAAGAAGGGTTAGGATATTTTGAAATAAATCTTCGACGTATATCGCAAAGGCCACCCCTAAAGATCCTAATTAGCCATGGCATAATAGGTCCAAACGACTGCTGGAGTAACACTGGGAAAATAACATTTAGCTCTGAAGATTTGTAGGTCTTAAAAAATGGTACCGCTATTAGATTTTCGCATGGCTCACAATGGAACTAATCCGAGCAGCCCAGTGGGTTTCTATTAGCAGTTAAAAGGGCATTGGTCCAAATATGAATCCCGGAGGGAGCGGAGCTTCGCTTAGTTAAGGCACATTTGAGCACACATAGCGGCCCGCTGTGATATTACATCAAGCGATTCCCTCTGTAAGTTACCAAGTCCAGATAAACCGGTCCTGAGAATCAACCAAAGGCCCCGCACAGAAGCACAATCCACTAAATGAAGTCAAAAAACAGCCTGGCGGTTTAATGAACCTGACTATTAAACCGATATCAACACTCGATAGCTCCAATAAGCCATCGAAAATGTGTGATCTCAATGTGAAAAGTCTACGCTGAACTAGAGATGGACACCGGCTAATGAAGTAAACCAATCTTTCCTCCTCCCTAACCGACCCACAGCTCCGACAGTATAAGTATAAGAACAATTTTACCAATTTTAGTTAACTAAAGTTGAGACTCTGTATCGACCAACATTATACAAAGGGGTGTTGAACTATAATTTACAGATTATTAACATCTGAATAAGCCGTGTATATTAAACTTGTATGCAAGACGCTTAAAATTGTGAGGCAGCATTGATTCGAATATGGATTGTAGTAGCAAATATATATATAAATAAAGCAAAGATAGGGAACAAAGAAACAACTGCACACAGAGATCATTGTAAATACAACAGTTTAAAAGACAGTTGTTTCAAGGGTACAACAAAAAATTGTATACTTCATAGTGTGTACGTTTTTCATTGTTGTAAAATATGTTATGTTTATGTATATGTGTACATTGCTGTGCCCATTGCTTTTTTTATTTTTTATTGTGGGACCATTTCGTTGCTTTACATGAGTCAGCGTTATAAATAAAAAGTATTCGCTAGGCAATCAACAAAAACAGCTAGTGTGAACCATAATTCATGAAAGTCGGTTGGTAAATACATATTTTATTCCCAATAAACTGAAAGTACCTAGTTTTGAAAATAAATTTTTTTGTTATAATTGTATATATAATGGGTGCCGTATAAGCTATTTTTTTTCAAATTCGTAATTATCACCATACGCTCAATGGAATTTTCTGCAATTACAGCAAAAAAAAAGACCAGGAAAGAGTTAAAATATGCAATAAGGCGTGCGTAAAGAGCCTCATGGAGGAACTTCTGCAAAAGCGTCGAATCCTCTACTGAGGCCGCAAGGTCTTGAGTTCCTCTAGCGGATCTCTAGATAGTATTCGGAGGTCTGACGGAAGCTGGACTACCTTGATCAGGGAAACACCCGATCTGCTTCCTGATACTCACTTCCCGGGTAGCAGTCCCTTTATGGGTATTGGTTATGATGATCTGACTGTTCATCTACGGGCGGCCATTTTCCTGTGCTTTAGATATCTTCCGATCAGCTAAGCTGGACTATTGGATTATTTTAACCTTTCAAATCACCTGGACCGGACGATATTATTCCGACCGATATCCAATATCGAAAGGGTCTTATCCTTCCCTGGCCGTTGACTATTTATAATGTTTGTCTTAGTCTCATTTACATTCCTCTATGCTAGAGTGCCAGGGTAATGATCATTCCCAAGGCTGGAAGGTCATCACACACTGACCCTAACAACTTTAGACCCATTTGTCTCAGTTCTTTTCACTTGAAGATACTGGAAAGAGTTCTTGACCTCCATATTAGGAATTCTATCAGTACTTCACTTTTGTCTGCTTCTCAGCATGCGTCATATACAAGGTGCAGATCAGTAGAGACTGCACTTCACTCGTTGATCTCGCAGCGAGTATAGGCTTGCTGTATTCCTTGATATTAAAGGGGGGCTTTCAATAATGTTTGCCTAATTCAGTAGTCAAAGCTCTACGGGACGTCGGCGTCGATAATGGCTTGGATGCGTTAATCGAGCTCCTTCTTAGATCCCGGCTTGTTACCTCCTGCTTCGGGGACGTACAGTGTCAGAGAAGGGGTATCCAACAGGGGTGCTCCGCTTCTCTGGAACCTTGCGGTTAACACGCTCCTTACCTGGTTTGACTACTCTGGCGATAGAATTGTCGCTTACGCGGATAATATCGCCATTGCAGTGTTTGGCATTTGCCAGCGGACACTGTCAGACAAGCTAAATTTTTCCTTGAGGATTGTTAAATACATGGGCTACTGTTAAATATATGGGCCTTCTACTTGTCCCGAAGTTAAGTTGGAAGATCAACTTGATTTAGAGGATGCAGTGGGTGCGAAACGTGGTCTCAGTACTAATGTTGTACGCTGGATTTATTCAGCGGTTATTGAACCGTGGGTGGTCTTCTGGTAGACTGCCCACGATAAAGATTGCAATGTCAGACTCTTTGATAAGGTCAGATCTGTTGCAATCCAGATTACAGGTGCGTTACGTACCACTCCTACAAGGGTTCTTGTTGTGATGCTCTTAGATGGCTTCCTTCGGGGATACTTGCGAGAAATATATATATATATATATATATATATATATATATATATATATATATATATATATATATATATATATATATATATATATATATATGGCCATGAAAATGGCCATCACTACGGCCTGAAACACACTGCAGTAGTTCGGAAGGCGAAGGGAAACAGCATATAAAACTGTCGCGATAATGCCACAAGGGAATCACGACGGTCCCACCCGAAAGAGATATATATATATATATATATATATATATATATATATATATATATATATATATATATATATTGTGGCATTATCGCGACAGTTTTATATGCTGTTTCCCTTCGCCTTCCGAACTACTGCAGTGTATTTCAGGCCGTAGTGTATATATATATATATATATATATATATATATATATATGTTGTTTCCCTTCGCCTTCCGAACTACTGCAGTGTGTTTCAGGCCGTAGTGATGGCCATTTTCATATATATATATATATATATATATATATATATATATATATATATATATCTCTTTCGGGTGGGACCGTCGTGATTCCCTTGTGGCATTATCGCGACAGTTTTGTGTACACCTCACCCGGATTCCTAGTCGCAGGGACATTCCGGGTAACTGTGCTGCTGATGAGCTCGCTAGGTTGGGTACATTTATTCCGGACATTCATCCTTACGTGAGGGTGGGTGTGCCTCTTATCTTCGTTAGCTTGCGATCAAGCGAAGGCCTGAAAGAGGCTCGGTAGAGTGTGGCCCTTGTTTATTGCCAGACTCACTTGGCTATGGTTAGATATGAAGCGTACCAATCAGCTGTTCAAACTAGACCGTCGGAATATCTCTTACGTTGTGTCCATCCATACCGGTTATTGTGTCATGGGCAGGCACGCACAGAGGCTGCGCTTACCTGCAAATGACTTTTGTCAATAATGTGGATTGCCTGAGGAGGGGACTGTGGTTCACTTTATCTGACAATGTCCGTCTCTTGCATGGCGGAGACTTCTCACACTAGGCTCTCCCTCTCTCGATGGCTAACCTGGGTCAATAGCCAGATTCATTAGACTGTCGGGCTGGTTTCCGATCTAATTTAGGAAAGTGCTTCTGTGCGATGTCTCTGTTTGATTACCAGGACTCTGGTGAATAGAACAGAGACAAAGCGTTATATGGTATCACAACGAGCCGCTATGCATGCGCAGGTGTACCTTGTTTGGCGAGGCTGCCACTCCCCCTACCCTATCCTAATATAACACGAATTGAATTATATTGGTCAATTTAGTTAATTTTTGTTTTCCTTGCAAAATTGCATACTTGTTCTCTGCAAAAAAAAAAGTATGCTAATGGAGTTGGTAATTTGTTCTCCGCATCTAAGAACGATAGAAGCGGAGCAATATGGAGTGAAATATGTGAAAAAGCATTTAAAAATATTCGATTTTATGCCAGGATAATTTCTTATCATCAAATATAATCCGAATTGGCCGCAGAGAATGTCTTTTGTAAAATACTGTTCCATTCTTTGGACAATTTTAAAAGGGTTTAATATCCTCAGGAGAAAAAGAAATTTTCATGCCAGACAACATTTCAATCGTATTAGAACTAATTGGACAAAAATTCTTATTAGATATATTCATATTTTTTTTTTTATCTCCTATAAGCAAGTTAATATGCCAAACGAGAGTTTTTGTAACATATTGGAGGATTACTCCATGGAATCTTCTACCTCTTCCCGAAATGTTCAACAGTTTAAACCAAAGAACACCAAAGAAGAAACAGAGTAAGATAAACAAAATTGTATTGAAACTTAATCTGTAGTAAAATAAGAAAAAATTTTAATTAAATATGACCGTACTTTGATATATTGTTAGCTCGTAAGCCTTTATAACGGAAGAGCTTTTAGTGAAAATTCGTAATTTAGAGACAGAAAACAAACGATTAAAAACGGAATTGGCGAAAGCGAATTTTGTTGTAAGCGTAATGCGCAAATTATTTACGCAAGGACGAATTAGAAAAATGTCTTTAGGAAAATTTTTATCATTATAGAGATTTAGTCTCTAAAGTAAGTAAACAACTATTTAATCTATATATTTATTTATAATAAATGTCTATAAGTTAATTGAAACAAAAAAAGTTATTAGTTTTGTAGAGCTAAAGGCTGTTAACAATATGAATAAAAAAAATAACAATATTCTTATATTTGTTTAATTTGTGCAAGAAAAGCAATAAAATAACTAAATTAACAAAAGTAAGTAAACAGTAGGTAACATATTATTGTTTTTAGCAGAAAGATTAAATAGTGTTTATCAATTTATTATTTAATAGGTTAAACTCTACTTATGCCTTCCTGAAGTCGTAAATGTTCTTTTTTCAAATAATTGTTTTTGAACATTCAGGTACTAATACTTATCCATAGTTTTATTCATTAATTCAAGTCTACCAAGTCTGGATGCCGCCATGCACGCCTAAGCTATTACTGAATCATTACTGCAAACTAGGAATTCGTCAATCACATCAACGAATGCTTATTTTAGTCTAGTCAAAGCATAAAACAGTGTTCCAAAAAGTTTCTGACTGGTATATGTACTCTTATGCGAAGTACATTTTTTTACTCGTTTACTTGGCTAATGAATTACATTTTTCTTATACCGTAAAACATGGGGGTGGTTTGATATTAGTCAGAGGGTGCATGGCGGTATCCGGATTCAAAAGACTTGTTTTTATTGATGGAATTATCGATTAATATTTGTACCTCAATATTCTAAAATAAGAATTTAGAGGAAAGGGGTATGCAGCTAGCGTTAATTACTCCTTTATATTTCAACAGATAAACATACGGTTATTATCGTCAAGGAATGGCTACTGAAAACTCCTTCTTAGTCCCCTGATCTTAACTCAATATAACATCTTTGGACCATCTAGTTTACCAAATACGGAAACGGTGATAGGAAGAACAGATTTAAAAAATACTGGATGGAAGAATAGTTAAAAATTCCCAACTCTATAATACAGAACTTGCTGGTTTTAATGCATTACGGCTTAAGAAGGTAAAAGAAATAGAGTTTACCCTATTATATAATAAATTGACAAATTTTTTCCAATTTTTCTGTTAAAAATTATGATACGTTAACTACCGTTTACTTACTTTTATGATATTAATTTAGTTACTTTTATTGCTGTTGAATTATTCACTAGCGAGGTATAACACTGGTGACTTAATAATCAATCAGCAGAAACCCATTTCCTTGTCGACCGCATTTGAAGCATGGAATATTCGATTTCCATTTACTTGTGGTTAATTTATTTATTACTTATTTCATTCTATTTTTTCTATTTATGTAATGACAAGACGCTTTAGGATAAATTTTTACAACGTGCGATGTCTAAGGGCTAATTTGTTTTCTATATATGCGAACATTTGCCTCTATAGGCCGGATATTTTCTCCTTATGTGAAACCTAGGTTTCTGAAAATGCTGGTCCACTGGATTTTCATAGCCCTGGATATCACCTTCGTCCCTTTTTAATTTTCATAGGGGTCTTGCTATGTACATTCGCGATGAAGTTGTGTACCAATGACAGCAACCTCTAGGAATGTATGATGCAGAATTTAACTTTCCTTTGGGGTAAGTTCAAAATTAGGGAATATCTTTTGCATTGCGATTTTCTGTATAGAAGCCCATGTCTGGCTTCGGCTCTCTTTCCGACTACATATCGAGTATCCTTACGATTTACCCGAACAATGAATTTGGTGTTACTGGTGATTTCAATGTTCGTATTGGCTATGTCATTCAGATTGCATAACTCCAGAAGGCCAATACGTTGAGTTATTTGCCGCGCATAATCACCTTGCATAATTAGTGAATGAACCTACACATATACCGTGTATAGATGGGCACCAGAAAAATACACTCGTCCTTTTCCTCACTACACACCCTGAAAAGTCTGTAGTTGATGTTCTCGTTGGGATAAACTCAATGACTTCTTTAGACATTTTAATTGGAAAATTTGTATCCTTGACTCAAACGTCAATGCCATGGCAGAAATGGTCGTAAATAGAATAAGGCTGAGGATGGATGTTTCTATCCCATCCAAAAAGCTTTGGATTAAACCTAGAAACAAATCTTGATCTGACGTGCAGAGAGCAGTCAGAGGAAGTAATCAAGAATTGGCGCAGTAATAGATGCGCCCTTACTAATTCGCTACGCAAACAGGAGAGATTTTAATGCGCTGCAGTACTTAGACGTTAAAAAGCTCTATACGAGCAGCGCCTACGTACTGAAGTTCTTACTTTTCCTCGGGGAAGCAAAAGCGTTTGTCATTCGTTGAAGGGCTAAGGAATGGCGCTAGTTCGGTTCCTGTCCTTATAAATAATTACCAAGCATTCACGAAACTGGTTGAAAAAGCGAACCTTTTGGCCGAAATGTTTGCAATCTCACTTGCCGGCGAGAGTCCGAACTTGAAAGAGTATCAGTAAATATGCCCAGTATATTCTTTCGAGCCCGTGCTTTAAAAACAGTTCTTGCTAATTTCAACGTAAACAAGTGATTTGGTCCGGATGGCATTCATACACTGGTACTGAAGCAGTGCGTGCTCTTCGACGCTTGCGCGTCCATTAGCTCACCTTTTTAGTATATCATATCGCGCCGGTATATTTCCATCTCGCTGGAAGGTTGCTAATGTAACGCCAATCCCTAAAAAGATTGAGGCGTGTAACCCTGAAAACTACCTCCCAATAGCAGTTTGTTCCGCACTCTCTAAGGTTATGGCGAGTATGATTAATCACCATCTTGTGAGGTATTTGGAATCCAACGGATTTCTAAGCGATCGTCAATACGGCTTTCGCAAGGGACATTCTACTTGTGATTTGCTGGCGTTGCTCTCAGAGAGGTGGAACAGGTTTGGTTTGGTTTGGTTTTGGCAAAAGTAAGGTTGTGGGTTTGGATATCCCCAAGCGTTTGATGGAGTTTGGCATGACTCCCTCATTTTGAAAATTAATGATTTTTTCTTATATTTCTTAACGACTTCCTTTTTTCACTTCTAATCCTATCTACGCTTTTGCAGATGACATTTTTCATTCATATACTTTTGATCGTAGGCCGAGCCTCTTGGAGATTTGGGCGAAAAGGATCAATATGAACGAGATACTCACAAGTGACCTGGTGAAAATATACAAGTGGGGTCGTACGAACATGGTAGTTTTTAATTAACGTAACACGCAATTTTTTTTTTTTTAACACATAGACGTGGTAGTGTGTTGTCATCTGTGATGGGCATGAGAACTCAGTGACGTTCACAAATTTCGAGTGTCAAAAGAAGCATTCAAGTGCCTCATTTTTTTTAAACGGTGCACGAAATACTTCACCCATCTGATCTCTTTAATATTTATATGACCTATATCCGATCTAAAATGAAATACAACTCTCATGTATGGGCCGATGCTTCAAAGTCTATTTTAAAGCTTCTCGACCGTGTGCAAGAGAGTGCGAAGGTACTTATTAATGACGGTAGAGTAGCCAACTCTATTGATTCATTAGAGCATCGTCGCATAGTGGCATGTGTTTCATTGTTCAATAGGTACTATAACGAAATTAAGAAATTCATTCCTAATAATCATATATTTTTACTTAGTACTAGTGATTGTCCGTTAAATCGCACAACACACCATAGAGAAAATTCGTTCTTTTTTGTAGCTTAGAACTAAAAAACCTGTGCCAATTCTAACAATTTATTTTAATGACAAACATGTCGAACTGCAACAGTGTTGCCTCAAAATTTGAAGAAATACCTTTTTTTAACATATATTATTTCGTTTTCATCTTTGCAGGATAAAAATCCTTTTCCTTTTATATTTGATTGCATAAGGGAAGATGCCCGATTACCATACTTAGATATTGATAAGTTATATCGTACGTCACCTATTGTTAAAGAGAAGATTTTATATAAAAAAAGAGTTTATTGATTCAACAATATACCTCCAAAATAAAAGCGTATATTCTTAGGTATTTGATCGGTAAAACTATCAACATTTTCATCACCAAACGGTATATTTTGCAAGTTGTACAACGAACAAAGGTAGCCTAAAATAGCGGGCGGTCCGCTAATTTCATCTATAAGATATGACTTAAACCCATATTTCCTAAAATATAAAATTATTAAATAAAGAGTTATTATGTTATATGAAATCAATAACATAAAAGTAATAAAAAATTTAATAGAAATTAAAAAAGTGACTTACTGTATGTTATTAATTTTAATTTTTGGAATAAAAATTGATTCATTTGGTGGGGGTGCGTGAAATACATTTACTAACAAATTCTGATTGGTACAGAGCTCTGTCACAAGTACTGACAGATCGGACTTATTCTCGCAAGAGAATGCCAGAAGATCTCGTTGGCTAATTGTATTTTCCAAGTATTTCGCATAGTTTGAATTTCGTAATTTAATCTTTAAAATAGGTTTATAATAAAGTTTATAACATATGTATAAAATGCATATTTTGTTTACCTCTATAATAATAGGCTTGTAAACACGTCCTTGAAACAAATGCATATTTTCATCTAACCAATAAATAGCTTTATATACATCAGGAAATCTTGATTTTATAGACTAAAAAAATGGTACACTACGTGAGATTTTATATTTTTTCCATACAGATTTAGTTCAACTTTACCTGCATTTTTTGTTCAGTTTCGTTTTCCAAGTTTTTAAGAGATGTTTTTAAATTATTAATTTCTGGAAAACTTTCCTCAAGGTTACTTCTAATATTTCTTAGCTCATTGTTTAGCCTCCTTATTTCACATTTATATTTATCCATTTTTGTTTCGCTTTCCATCTTCCGCTGAAGATCTGAAGACTTGTTTTCATTTAAATTTATTAAATCTTGGGTATATATTTCGAGCATTTTTGTTTCATAATTTACTTCGTTCTGTCTCTCATTGTAGTAACGTTTGCGTTTCTGTAATTTTAAATATTATTCACATATTTTATTTTTGAGTTTTTCTTTGAGTACTTTAACATACCAGGTATTTTAATTTTTCTTCGTGTAATTTTTGTTTTAGAAATTGTATATTTTCAATTATTTCGGATTTTTTTACTTCGGCAGTTTTCAAATGGAGATCCTATTAAAATACATGTTTAAAAACATTGCCTTATTAAGGTTTTTTAAAATAATTAATAAAGTGATTTTATGCGCATATGGCCTCGATATCAAGCGAATTTATTTTAAATAAATAAATAAATAAATAAATAAATAAATAATAATAATAATAATCATAATAATAATAATAATAATAATAATAATAATAATAATAATAATAATAATAATAATAATAATAATAATAATAATAATAATAATAATAATAATAATAATAATAATAATAATAATAATAATAATAATAATAATAATAATAATAATAATAATAATAATAATAATAATAATAATAATAATAATAATAATAATAATAATAATAATAATAATAATAATAATAATAATAATAATAATAATAATAATAATAATAATAATAATAATAATAATAATAATAATAATAATAATAATAATAATAATAATAATAATAATAATAATAATAATAATAATAATAATAATAATAATAATAATAATAATAATAATAATAATAATAATAATAATAATAATAATAATAATAATAATAATAATAATAATAATAATAATAATAATAATAATAATAATAATAATAATAATAATAATAATAATAATAATAATAATAATAATAATAATAATAATAATAATAATAATAATAATAATAATAATAATAATAATAATAATAATAATAATAATAATAATAATAATAATAATAATAATAATAATAATAATAATAATAATAATAATAATAATAATAATAATAATAATAATAATAATAATAATAATAATAATAATAATAATAATAATAATAATAATAATAATAATAATAATAATAATAATAATAATAATAATAATAATAATAATAATAATAATAATAATAATAATAATAATAATAATAATAATAATAATAATAATAATAATAATAATAATAATAATAATAATAATAATAATAATAATAATAATAATAATAATAATAATAATAATAATAATAATAATAATAATAATAATAATAATAATAATAATAATAATAATAATAATAATAATAATAATAATAATAATAATAATAATAATAATAATAATAATAATAATAATAATAATAATAATAATAATAATAATAATAATAATAATAATAATAATAATAATAATAATAATAATAATAATAATAATAATAATAATAATAATAATAATAATAATAATAATAATAATAATAATAATAATAATAATAATAATAATAATAATAATAATAATAATAATAATAATAATAATAATAATAATAATAATAATAATAATAATAATAATAATAATAATAATAATAATAATAATAATAATAATAATAATAATAATAATAATAATAATAATAATAATAATAATAATAATAATAATAATAATAATAATAATAATAATAATAATAATAATAATAATAATAATAATAATAATAATAATAATAATAATAATAATAATAATAATAATAATAATAATAATAATAATAATAATAATAATAATAATAATAATAATAATAATAATAATAATAATAATAATAATAATAATAATAATAATAATAATAATAATAATAATAATAATAATAATAATAATAATAATAATAATAATAATAATAATAATAATAATAATAATAATAATAATAATAATAATAATAATAATAATAATAATAATAATAATAATAATAATAATAATAATAATAATAATAATAATAATAATAATAATAATAATAATAATAATAATAATAATAATAATAATAATAATAATAATAATAATAATAATAATAATAATAATAATAATAATAATAATAATAATAATAATAATAATAATAATAATAATAATAATAATAATAATAATAATAATAATAATAATAATAATAATAATAATAATAATAATAATAATAATAATAATAATAATAATAATAATAATAATAATAATAATAATAATAATAATAATAATAATACAACTAAAAACTTACCTTTTCCTCAATTTCTTTTTTAATCTGGTCTGTTGTACTATCGATCATATTACTTTTATTAATTGTTAATTTAAATTCCTTGTCATACTTTTTAAAGCACGCTTTAGACATTTTTAAATCATTTTCCAACTCTAAAACTTGGCAGCTTATTTTTTCGATTTCAAAATTAAGTCTTTTTGCATTGCAAACATTTAACTTATCTTTAATTTCCTTATGGGCAGTGTAACGCTCCAACTGCATTTGAAGTCTGAAAAACGATTTATAAGCTTAAGATAATAGTAATAATAAAATATACATACTCTCCAACACGATGTTTAGTTTGCTCAAATTTTTGAAGTAATTGTTTGTGATTTGAAATTCCGTTATTTTGTTCATTCCTTAACATTTTCAGTTTCTGAAAATTTTCAATTTCTTCATCTTTACAGACTGAGGAAATAGTATTTTTAAATATATCAGGTGGCTCAATTTTTGCAAAATCCTAAAAATGTGTAAAAAACAGAAATAGCATTTTATAAAGACGATTCAAAGTGCTAAAAAAGAACTGCACATACAAAATACTGAATTCAAAATTAATAAAAACAAAACAACTTTTAGCGTATTTGTAAAAACATTATAAAGGGTCCGTCAAATAATATATATATTTTTTTTGAAAATGCTATAAAAAAGAAACTGCTGAATATTTCCCAAATTTCTTCTTTTGTTTGAAAGTACAATCCTTCCGGTTAATAATGGAAAATAATTTCATTCAAATGGCTGTCTAGGCTGGCCATGCAATAGCCTACACGATCGGTTCAATTTTTAAGCACATTATCGATTGTGTGCAGCTGTATTTCACCAATGGCTTCACGAATATTGTCCTTTAAAGCGTCAATTGTTTTTTGTTTGTTGGCGTAACACTTATCTTTGACGGCACCCCACAAATAATAGTCCAACGGTGTCAAATCGCAGCTCCGAGGTGGCCAAACGACATCATCTCTGCTGCTGATAATGCGGTCTTCAAAAACAGGGCGCAAGACATCGAGTGTAGCTTCGGCTGTGTGGCATGTAGCGCCGTCCTGTTGAAACCAAATGTTGCTAATATCCTCCTCTTCAATTTTTGTGAACAAAAATTCGTTCAACATGGCCCGATAACGATCGCCATTGACTGTAACGGCCACTCCTTGCTCATTTTCGAAGAAAAATGGCCCAATTATGCCTCTGGACCAAAATCCGCACCAAACAGTGACTTGTCTTGGGTGTATCGGCTTTTCAATGTATGCGTGCTGGTTTTCTGTGCCCCAAATGCGACAATATTGCTTGTTTACATACCCGCCAAGATCAAAATGATCTTCATCTGAAAAGATGATTTTTTCTGGTAAAATCAGCATCTTCTGTAAGACGATCGCAGGCCCACTTAGCAAAGCGTATACACAACCATATTCGTTAACCGGAAGGACAAAACTAATTATCTGTCAAATCAGACATGAGCTGTGTTACCATTCACGAAATAAGCACTAGTTGAAAAAAAATGTTAGATGGCGGACCCTTTATAAAACAATACACATATAATATTGTTATGCTTTAACTTTTTAAGTAAAACAAAATGCAGCGAAGTTTTTCTTTATTATACAGTTTTTATTGTCCAAATTAATTATAGCACTTATTTAACTTATTCCACTTCACACTAATTTACTTTACACTTTTACTAACGCCTTTCACACGACTTTAATCTTTGACGGTTAAATTATGACTGACTGACTCAGACGAGTGTCACGGCTTATATACCGCATTACGATTAGTTTTGAATGTTCTATTAAATTTTACAACCCACTATTCATT
This sequence comes from Wohlfahrtia magnifica, assembly GCA_023159175.1. Lineage (NCBI taxonomy): Eukaryota > Metazoa > Arthropoda > Insecta > Diptera > Sarcophagidae > Wohlfahrtia > Wohlfahrtia magnifica. Next base: position 1,071,443 of record JAKWBJ010000159.1, on the reverse strand, counting down.
TGCGGTTAATTCAAATTTAAAGATTTAGTAGACATTTGACTCATTAGTTATATTGGTAGTACTATTTAAATAGATACAACCGTGGCATATTTAACAGGCTGACGTGATTGATAATTAATTCTAATTCTAGTAGCATTGACACCAACCAATAGCATCACTTCCAAGTTTTTTTATTTAATATATGAAATAACATAAAATATGAAATTTAAAATTTTCATTAAATATAATTAAATAAGAAATACATAAATAAAAAATAACAAATTCTTTCCCATGTTTTATGCTGATGGCATGTCTGGATAGTCTTAATTTTTATGTGTTAACGAGTTTGTTTGTCCAACGAGTTGAACTTTCTTGTGTACAGTGGCAGGACACAAAATGTGTGCGGTTATTATCAACTTATGCTGGTATAAAACCATTTAAAATCCAGATTAGCGACGAACAATCATTACAAACATAGCTTTTTGATGGGACAAATAAATCTTGCTTTGAAGTAGACACTAATATAATCAAAGAATACAATTGTCATATGGGTGGCGATGATATAATGAACAGCTTACTAGGACGATACCATATTAGAATGAAATTGGACTTTAATTTTAACATCTGATTGATATGTCATTTTTGAATTCATATTTCCTTTTTAAACGCATTCATGGTATTGATTGTAAATTGGACTTTAATTTTAACATCTGATTGATATGTCATTTTTGAATTCATATTTCCTTTTTAAACGCATTCATGGTATTGATTGTAACGATATCTTTCATTTAAAATTACCAGACTTCCGTGGTGGCAGATGCACTTTGATATTATGCAAAAATTTCCGTCAAAAAACCTATGGGAAGACCTCAAAAACAAAGCTTACAGGGAAGAAAGTAAAAAGATCTTATAATTCACCAAATGACCTTCGCTTTGAGAATGTTGGATATATGCCTGATGTTTCGGGACGGAGTGGTAAAAGAATTTTCAAAATGTAGAGGGGTGTAAATCGGAAACACAAATGTTTTCCACGAAGTGTAAACTAAGTTACCACACAAAATAAGCAAAATATTTAAATAAAACATATTAAAAATCCTTCTTTGGTTAAAATATTACTTTGACTTAACAGACAAGTCCGCCTTTTGGCGAGCAACATATTTTCTTAGCTGAAACGTAAGCTTTTAATGTTTTTCAACTTATTACTTTAAAGTATTGTTTTTCCCCCCAACTACCAGCTCAGTATAATTTTTTTTCTCAAAATAAAAGTGGCCGGTTAGAAAGTTAATAATTTTAATCAGTACATTTAGTGGAAAAAATATCAACAAACAGCCACTCCGCATGTTAATCCGTTGCTGTTTTAGTGACGACTAAAATCAAATTTCTTCCAGTGCTTTCGAAAAAAAAAAAAAAAACAGACAAAGAGAGGACTAAAACCAAGAGTGTAAGAATACGTGTGAGTTGAGCATAAACAATTGCTCTATGATATGAACACCATTGATCTAAGCACACCATTATCATGATCTGGACTAACATACGCGGGCTAAGCGGTATTAATACATTTCACTACATTCAACAACACAACCTTGAATAATTCACTGGACATTGTTTTTTTTGGGGGGGGAAAAATGTTCAGTACAATCCAGTGACGAAAATTTCAATGAAACTTTCATTCATAACAAAAACACTACGAACATATCTATCAATTATTCTTTATGCAGTGCTGCTTAACATTAGGTTTTAACAAAATAACGTACCCCATGCCCAAAAATTTACCTTCAGGTATAAAGCAATTACTACTTCAGCTGTTTAATACTACTTTTAATGGAATTATACCGCAACAATGGAAAACGTCAACGATAATGCTATTACCCAAACCTATCGTCCTATCTCATTAATCCCGTGTGTCTCCAAACTTCTTGAAAAAATAGTTGCTTCAAGAATAACATGGTTTCTTTTAAAAAATAAACTCTTAAGCCCACACCAAGTGGCTTTTAAAGCAAATAAAGGTACAATGGATGCACTTATTTATATAGACCATATAACCGCAACAACTTTATCTTACAGAAATTACCTAACAATCTTTCTATAGACTTCGAAAAAGCTTTTGACCGCATTGGCAGTCAGACCACAATAATTCAACTAAAAGAGTGGACACTCGTTAATAAAATAATCAATTTTGTTTATGTTTTTTTTATCGAAAAGAAAGTTCGATAAAATTTTAATGTAAACAATGTTTATTCAAATGTAAAAACTCTATAATGGAATCAGACATTTGGTTTTAGGAATTGATATTTTGGTTCCTGTATTACTACACCACACATCTAAGGCAGTAGACTGTCGATTTCTTGTTGAAGGTTAAAGTTTTTATTTTGCTTGGAGATATTTTACAGAGTGGGCCATTCAAAAGTTTAAATTTAAAAATGCAATTAAACAAACGCCCATTTTTTAAAAACGAATATCGCTTAAAACTATCGTTATCAAATAAAAAACGCCAAACAAGTGTTAAATGCTAGAAATTTTACGTTTTCAAACCGCTGGAGTAAACTGATGCGATTTGGTCTGTTTTATTCAAACTGCACTTTAAAGAGAAAATGTATTCATGCACAATTTGAATTAAATATGTTTTCTTTTCATTTGAAGAAAGACTTTTAACATTAATTCACGATTTTAATTAAAAATATGCAATTTTAAAATTTGAATTTGTCTGTGTGGTTCAATTGTTTATCTATTAACTTCTTTTAATTTTTAGCTTGTTTAAACGCCATTTTAGCAAAAGCAAGTACTTTTATAGGCATTTTAATTTAAAATTCATTTGATTGTTTATGTTTTGTTATGATAAAACATGTTTTTATTGCTCAAACACAACTTTGAAAAATATCAAAACACCAGCAGATCCCATGATTTCCAGAACATGCTGAAATTCGTTTTGCGTTTTTCAAACCGTAAGCGATTTGAAAACACTACGTTTTCCAGAACATAGGCGAAAAACGGTTTGAAATTTTGCAAATTTTTTTTTGTGGTGAAGTACAATTGTTCAGGTTAGAAATGAAGTACACTAGTCAGTAAAAGTCTGCGTACAAAACCATTATGTCCAAGATAATACAAAAAACGACACAACAACAGGTCTTAATGCAAAATACAAAATTAATTTGTTTAGTAAATCTTCTTGCATAGTTTTAATAAATGTTAAAATCCAGCAAATGAAATTAATTATATACAAATTAATTACAAAAAAGTAAGATTGTGTTAAAAATATACTGTGTATGCACTTTCTTAAAATCGTATTTTTGGATATTTATGATAGCATTAACAATAAATTAGTATTTAGTTGGATGGTCTGTACTTTTGAGAACTGAAGCCATTCTGTTTTGCATGGAATAAAAAGCATCTAAAGTTCTACAACATCGGCTGCGTCCTTATAATCGTTACCTTATTCAAATAAAACAATACTACTAAAACCCAGTTTCGTTAAATTTTGTTTCTAGTTGACCTTTAGAACGTCTAGGTAAGCTCTTTTGGCCGCAGTGGACTCAATAACCTACAAATTATATGCCCCGTTAGCCGGCACATACTCACTAATCATTATTCCCCCACCACCGTCTATGGCCGTGTCGCACAAATTAGCTTTATGTAGTGCTATAGCGGATTTTCTCCACGCGAATTGACGACTTTTTATTATAAAAATGCAATACTTACTCTTATCCAAAAATATAACCTTTTTCCAGAATTTTTATGATTTATTTAACAGCTCTCTAGCGAACAACATTCTTTTTTGACTCTGTTTAATGAAATAAAGGACTTTTTACGTTCTATACGAGCATGAAAACTGTTTCGATTTTAGATATTTCTGAAATTATCATCACATATACTCCTGCTCAGTTTTAAATTATTATTATATTTCGGCCACTATTGAAAGTATTTTTTTGGGATCTTCCCACACAAAGTTAATAGATGTATAATTTTTCTCAAAATTAATTTTGAAGGACGGTCAAAACGATTTTTTGATACAAAGCCTCCAGTTACTTTGTAAAAGTTGATAGATAGAGGAACACATTTTCTCTACCTTTTCTGAAACTTTGATTTTTTCTTGCTTTTTGAGCAAAATAATAAGTTTTCTTTCGGCAGGATAAATGCCTTCCTTTTTAAACCCATTGCAAAAAAAAATAATAATTTCATAAATTGAAATAAATTTCTTACAACAAATATATAAATTTAACTAAAAATGCAACGATATCAACCGCTATATATTAAAAAAAACAACAATAAATTGGTTAAATTACTAATTAAATTTAAATAACTGCACTTTTTCTTAATTATGATGCCTAGCATTGAAACTACTTCCTTCTTAAATACAAATTTTGGTTATAATATATTACAGGGATCTTAGAAATACAGAGTCTAGAATGAAATAAAAAGTTTTGTACGCAAACTTTTTCTGACTAGTGTATTATTTCATTCATATGGCTGCCGCCGCTGGCCTAATAGTACCCCATTCAATCAGACCAATTTTCGAGACCTATTTGAGTGTATGGCGTCGTATCTCAGCAATGGCATCATTATGGTTTGTCGGCATAACACTTGTCTTTAACGGCGCCCAAGAAACTGTGAATATGTAGTAATACAGGAGTCAAAATATCAAACTCTAAAACCAAATGTCTGCACATATGTAAAAAAAATCTTGCGACAGTATCAATATTGTATTACAAAGCAACGTAACTGATACCGTAAGTTCTCTACGAATACTAGGCGTCATATTCAACAAAAATATTGCATGGTCTTCACATATTGATAATATAAAAGTGTCCCTACAGCCCAGAATAAATATAATAACATACCTAACAACCAAAAAGAGTAATGCTCATCCAAGAACAACTCTTAACACAGTACGTAGCCTTATTTTATCAAAAATAGACTATGGACTGACTATAGGTGGCCTCAATTTTTGTTATTGATAGTAAGTAGTATTATTAATACTTTTAAATTACAATTCAGTTAATAAATATAATACAAATTGTATATGAGCTCTAGTTAATGTCCTTTATAAATTTAAAATTTTCCTTTTAAATACACTAGAATTTGTTTCACTTTTAATATCAAATGGCAATATACTATACAGATTCAGTCCTTTAAAAAATAAGGTTCTCTGTTTAGCACTTGCCTGTGGAATCCTAAAGTCCATGGCGTTTCTTAATCTGTATGGTTGAACCTCCACAGCATATCGCAGTTGCTCCACTAGAAAGTCTGGTGCATTTCCTATTTTAATTTTGTGTATAATATTTATGGTGATTACCTGTAATCTTTCACAACTATTTCCAACTAACATCCATCCATCTTGTTGATGTTAATCTATTTACTTTCAGTATTGCACGCATCGCCTTATTTTGTAATTTCTGCAGTTTTATTACTTGTTGATCAGAACAGCATGAATATAATATCATTGATCCATATTCAAAATGTGGCTTGATTATTGCGTTGTAAATATTTATTGATGTACTGACTGATATTTTACTCTTTAAATTTTAAGTCTCTGTCTAATATGAAACCCAAGTACTTTATTGAATTAACTTTCTCTATTAACACGTTATTTACTTCAAATGTTATATTATTGTTCATATTAACCTCGAGCAATTTGGTTTTATTTTCATTTACCTTAAGCTTGTTCATCTTTAACCACTTATCTATATTTTCCATATCCTTTGATAACTTCTAGTGACACAACTTATCCATTTTATCTTCGGTAAAAATTAAAGTGTCATCAGCATATAGTACTATTTTACAATTTTTCAAAACTTTCTCCGTGTCAGTAATGTAAATAATAAATAACAGCGTTCCTAAAATTGATCCTTGGTACTCCATAATTATTTTCAATTGGTATAGATTCTGTGTTGTTTACTCTTGTAGTTTGTCTACGGTTTGTTAAATGTGATTTAAACCACATCAACTCCTCATTCTCTTTTAAACCACATCAACTCCTCATTCTCTATCTCGTACTTAATCAGTTTTGTAGCAAAATCCAGGATCTTATTATTATTATCCATGTTTTTCCATCAGCTTACTACCTAATTGACAGCAGTTTCACATGAAACCTTTTTTCTGAAACCACATTGGTATTTTGACAGTAACTTGTTCTCCTTCATGTTTTTTTGCTAACTGATGCTTAACTACAGTTTCTACAATTTTTTCGAATGTTTTTAAAGAATTTATTGGACGAAATTCTTCATATTTATTTATATTTCTAATTTTCTTAGTCGGTATTATCAAAAACTCCTAATTATCAGAAAAAGTTCCAGTTTAAAGTGACTTATTTACAATTCTAAGCAATATTTTATCTACTACATCATTCCAGTTGCCCAATATTAAGTTATTTGATATTCTTCTGTAGTCGTTCTTTTCTTAATATTCTTACATATATTTCTTAATTCTAAGAGTTATAGCATGAAATTTAAATCTACAGTTTACCACAGGTACTTAGTACTCATACTGCATGTACTCCATGGAGTCTCTTATTTCCCTAATATTATTCACAAATTTATTCAAATTTTTCGGTGTTCTTGAGACTAATTCTTTTATTTTTTGCCACATTTCTTTTTGGTTACATGTACTAGCAATCTTATAGCTTGTAAATTTATTCTTCTCATTTTTAATTTTAACTTTATAAGTGTTTATTTATTTATTCAATTTAGTCAATAGATTAAATCCTTACAGACTAATTATAAAATGTGTATAATATTAAAAGAAGTACAAAGCTAAAATTATAAAAATTTTACAAAAGATACTGCAAAGAAAAAATTAAAAATTTATCAAGTATTAAGAAAAACAAAAATTTTGTGCTTTATAATATTAACATTTAATTAATAATCAATAAATTCGGGTAATAAATTATGTTGACGACATAATCTCATAAATGGATCAGCTATAGCATAATTTGATCTACATATTTGAACATATAAAGGTTTATAATGACGGACATTAAATTTAACAGATTCTAAAAGAAACTCACAACAAATATTCCCATTTATTAGGTTAATCAAAAACGATACATTTAGCATGCTACGACGACTTTTAAGAGTAGGCAGTTTAATTAGAGATATTCTGCAAGTATAAGAAGGCAGTTCCAAATAATTTCAAACCAGGTGACGAAAACAGAACAATAAAAATTGTTTCTGAACAGATTCAATGCGGGTGATATGGATATTATAATAAGGATCCCATACAACTGATACGTATTCCAAAACAGGTCTTACAAGTGAAACAAAGAGCTGTTTCGTAATGTAAGGATCAGAAAACTCCTTAGCCCACCGCTTTATAAATGCAAGAACATCTCTAGCTTTGTTCACAGCCAAATTAATATGATCAATAAAATTTAATTTACCGTCGAGTAAAATGCCGAGATCAGCAAATGAATCCACCAACTCTAATTGATGACCACCCAGTAAATAATTTACAGCAATTACATTACTCCTAGAGAAACACATGCATTTACATTTTTTAATTCAGCTCCAACATGTTGTGTTTACACCATACAAAAAAGTTATTTACAGTGGCTCAATTTAATAACCGGACAATTAAACGATATGTATTTTTTACCAAAAAATTAATAAAAATTTTTCCACTAAACTAAACAAATTTATTTATGTTTACAATGGATGGGAAAAATCTCTATACAAAAAGCAACAACAAAAAATCCATAATTAGAGAGAAAAAATATAATATTAATAATCGGACTTTCAGAATTTCTAAGTTTAAGTCAGCGTTGTTTTTAATTTGGTATTTTCTGGCTAGTCCTTTTTTTCTTGAGAATAACCTCTAGCGTCTTTTTAACAGGTTTCTCTAACCTTTTACAATAGGAAGGATTAAGAGTGATTTTTAACTCAGTGCTGTTAGATATCGACCGAGATTTAAATTTATTTTCGAGATATGACCCAAACTCTCTATAACGTTGATATCAAAAGACTGTGGTGGCGTTTTCATAACATGGGGACATGGGGACACATTAGCGTATTATGTGTTTTGTGCTTCGAGTCGTTATCTAGATGATAGATAAAATTTAAAATTGTCCGAAATGCACAACTTTTGTACTCTGGCTGTCAAATATTCTTTTAAAATGGTTATATATACAGTCCATTATTCCATCAATAAAAATCAGCTGACCAGGGTCCGATGTTAACATACAGCCATTAACCATTACACTTATAGCAGCGTGTTCTTCATTCGGTTTTCTCCAAATATATGACTGGCCATCTAAGAGAAAAACGTTACATAATGTATGTCTGCATCATTACAAAATGTATGCCTACAACATTACATAATGTTTTTCATTCAGAGGGGCAGTCATATGTGTGGTGAAAGCCGCTTGAAGAATTAAGATCGAGCAATCTTCATCATACAATAAAACACGGTGATGGAAGTATAATGATTTGGGATTCTATGTCTGCAGCGGAAGTGTAATGGTTTTGGGTTGTATGTCTACATCAGGCCCTGGTCAGCTGGATTTAATCCAATATTTTAGGATGTGTATTCTTTCCAAAATTTTTTTAACTTTCACATTATTCGTATAATAAATCATTACACCTCCGGTTCTTGCAGATTCCGATGTTGATTCAAAGTGTTTATAGTCGTTAAGTGTTATTTCACGATCTTATATGTCATTAGTCAAGTGGGTCTTAGAAAGTATTATAAAATCTGGATACTCATTCACCGCAATAATTTCTATCTGGTTATAATTGTTTATCAAACCTTGACCATTTAAATATATACCACGAATTCAATTCCTTGATTGTTAAAAATTAACTCCCAATCGTCTGTTAATTGATTTTGGTAATCCGAACATTTTCGACTCATAGTTCATAATTTTCATCCAAACCGAGGTTTAACTTCCTGTTCATTGTTATACATTTACCCATTCTTTCCTTATCACACTTTTCAGTTTTTAGTCTCCGTGACATAGTTTCCTCACAATTTTCAGCCTGAATTACCACAGTACCGTTTCTTCTATTCTCTACACTCTTTATTTTTAAATTTATTGGATCATTTTTTTTTTTGTTTATTTCTTCCCTGTTTTTCCTTAGCTTTAATTATTAATGGCACTTTTTTTGTTATATCTGGCATAACACTTTTGTTTTTCACTGCTTCTGCATATGATTGTTTGTTTATATTAAATATTGTCTCTTTTATTAAATTCTTTATTTATTTACATATTTTGTTGTTATCTTCTATAAAATTACAAATTTCTTTTTGTTTATTTTCGAAGTCATTTACACACAAGGACAGTTTTTGACATTCGTATAAAATTCTTATTTTCCAGAATCTCAATAGATTATTGGTTAAGGCCTGAACATTTTCCACCACAATGATAAATTTTGCACACACACTCCATTACATTGGATCCCCGTTTTTTCACTTGTAGATGTCTTGCACTTCCTGCACTCGGCAGGCATTGCAAAACATTAAAAGTCAAATAAAAGGAAATCAGATGTCTTTTTATTTAATTTTCTTTCAACAATATCGCGAAATCGTTTACTTACGGTTTCTGCAATGGTCATGTCTATTAAAAAATAAAATAAATATTTTATTTTTACGAATTTTTAAGAGCTTTTATAAAACGATCTGATGACAAACGATAACAGTAATACTTTACGATCATATGAACATTGGAGACGTGCACAGTTACATTCGTTTGTACAAGTTTCTGCGTGTTTACTGAAATGAGTATGTATTGATAAGCGGTTAAATGTTCCTGTTGTAAGTTGGTATTGTTATAATTTGTAACAGTTTGGGTGTGAGTGGATGAAGAGAGAATGAGAGTAACATACATGTTTTCCTATATTTCGCACAAGCAAATACCAGTAGATAAGTTATAACTACGATCGAAGTTATTTAGGAAGAAAGATCTGTTGACTAATTGTTGTTGTTTACAAAGTTGTAAACAAACGGAGCAATTAAAAATACAAATTGTTATTGCTTGTAAAAAAGTTGCAAGCAGTGATGCACAAAATTGTGTTATATAAAGGATTTTTAAATTAAAACTAAACACAAGATTTATTTTATTTTAACTACACTGGTGCATATTCCTATAGACGCACTCAATTTTTTTCTGTATTTTTGTTATATCTTTGTTGTTCTCATCCAAAAGCAAAATTTAACTATTTTAATGAGAGACAACTTAACGGTACTTTTTAAAAGTAAAAAATTTTTTTTCTTATTTTTGTTGTTTGCCTTAATTATGCGATCAAATGTTCTTGGTGCTATTTTCAGTGGAAGATTCGTATAAACGCACACTCGATATTTGTTTTTAAAAAAGTGACCAAAAATAAAATATTACCAATTTTAGTTTTTTTTCAACCAAAGGTACGTTTCTAATAGTAATATCTCAATTTACTGTAACTTTACAATAAATTTCATCACTTTTAAAGATGCCTAAGGGAACTTTTTTGTCCGATCAAGAAAAGATTCAAATTAAATTTTTTCACGACCAAGGATGCTCTAATAGAGAAATTGGACGTAAAATCGGTCGTTCGGAGTGTGGTGCGAAATTTCTTTAAGAAAGGTCAAAATTATGGAGTTCGAAAATCAACAAAGGGTAATACAAAACTAACAAGAAGACAACTTAATCTAATAAAACAAGAAGCAACCCGCAACAAATTGAATTCCACATAAATAAGGAATAAATTAAATCTTCCTGTGATTTCCAAACACGTTGCACACATTTTACGAAACGATGAAAACATAAAATGGAAAAAGCCGAAATGTAAACCAATGCTAAAAAAACACCATAAAGAAAATCGTCTAAAATTCGCAAGAAAATATATGAAATGGACAGATGAGTGGAAAAAAGTAATTTTCTCTGACGAACAAAAATTTAATTTAGACGGTCCAGACCCATACTCATGCTATTAGCACGATTTGAGATCTAAAGATGTTCGGATGTCAAAACGTAATTTCGGTGGTGGCAGTGTTATGGTTTGGGCAGCGTTTTCTGCAGTTGGCAAGTCGAAAATTTGTTTTGTTACGACAAAAATGAATAGTTCGATTTATAATGAACTGTTGAAAGATGCTCTTCTCTCTTTTATGGACGAAAAAATTGATGAAGATTGCATTTCCAACAAGATATTGCTGCAATCCATGTTTCTAAGCAATCGAAATCTTGGTTCAATGAACATGGCATTCCTTTGTTGGACTGGCCGGCTTGTAGTCCGGACTTAAACCCAATGGAAAACTTGTGGGGATACATGGCCCGTAAAGTTTATGCAAATAATGCCCAGAATGGAGGCATAAAGACTGTGACAGAGCTGAAACTAAGAATTAAACAAGTCTGGGAGGAAATTGATTCCGATCTGCTTAAAAAATTAGTGGAACCAATGCCAGACCGTATTTTTGAAAGAATCCATAACAAAGGATCATCCACACATTATTAATAATGCTACAATGGCCCAAACATTAAAGTGCGTTTATAGGAAAATACCCTTAAAAATGGCTGTTAAAATCGAAAATTAAGTAAAAAAAATAATTAAAGTACAAATGAATTTTTTTTGTAAACAATATTTTAAGTGAAGTCTTAACTAATTTAATACACAAATTTATAGCCCCCTAAATATTTTCTTGTTTAATTTTTACCTTTTTTTAAAAAAGAAGTAGTGTGCGTTTATAGGAATATGCTCCAGTGTACAATCTACGAACTCATAAATACACGTTTTTAAAAAGGTAAAAACGTAACAATACAATAAATAACTTATTCTACGATGCAAATAAAAATTCAGATATATGATTCATAAAAATTGTACAAACAATTCTTTTTTAATTCAGGTAAACTCAACAATTTTTCAGGTAACAAAAACAATTCAGTCTTTTAAACTTAAGTATACTGGGTATTATGTAACCAAAACTATAAATAATAAGAATTAAATTAAAATAAACACATATGTATGTATCAATATATGTACGTAAAAAACATAATTTTTTATTAGTTATGTATGCACAATGTTCTGAATTTTAACTAACAATTAGTTTTTTGAATTTGCGTTCACGAATAAAATGTCATTAAATGATTTTCCATTAGATCTAAGTTTTGCTTCTTTATCTGCTCAGCTTGTATAACATTGGAAATTCATTATTCCTATCCTGCCACCATTTCAAAACATTAAAATCATTTGTTAGAAGCGCATTAGTATTTTTATATTTACTTATTTCATTTCCAATTACAGATCGGTTAGAATTAGCTACTTCCCAAAATATGTATATATTTTTGATAAGGTTGTTTCAATATTTGAGTTAGAAATAGTAATGTCAGTTAAATAAGGAGGCAACAAAGTTTTGCACTTGGTTATTACATCTGTTTGTTCTTCTAAACTAAATTGAATAAGCTGATTAGCAGGCGGAAATAAATGTATTGCTAATTTATGATAAATTGTGATATTGCTGTCTACTAACGAAATTAAAGCGTCGTGTAATTTTTTTTTGTTTAAATTCTGATATAAAACTAGGTTCAATACCAGGCCAGACCATCTTAAAAAAAGAAAACAGTCTTCGAAAGCGGTATCACCCCATAATATTAGCCAGTAACTGGTTATGAGTATAACTACTATTGAAAACTTTTCTAAATGCATTTGCCGTTCGTAGCCGGCGTTAAACTGTAGGTCCCTTTTAATGAGTTTAAAAATAGAATAGGGTGCAGCACATTGACCCAAAGAAGTCCCCATGTTCCTTCATGGATATGTCGAATAGTTTTTTTTGATCTTTGTAGATGTATTTAATTATATGGATGTATTTAATTAAGCATAATATATTTTATTGGAACTTATTGGAACATATTTTGTGCTGAAGCAACACAAAGAAGAAGCGAAATATCGATAAAAAGTTAAAGAAATTTTTATTTAAAAATATTTTAGGCTTGAATAGTTAATATTAATTTGATTAATATTTGATTAATACAGGTCGAAAAACCAGAATAATAGAATAACTTTTATATGTAAATAATAAATAACTTTTATATGTAATTCTGGTTTTCCACATACATACATTACTGGATACATAAAAAAATTAATAAAAAATCTTTATATTTCTATTCTTATTGTTATTTATATTATCTATTATGTGTATTGTTACTTATATTATCTACGTACCATTATTTTGCAATCCTCAGCATAATCTTACTATATACATGCATAATATTGTTACGTTTTAACCTTTTCAAAACGTTTGAGTTCGTTTAAATTAATTTATTTTGCTGTTTTACAGTTTTTATTTATTCCACTATAACTTTTATACTGTTTGTCTTAATACAACATTTAATATTCGTTTAGAAAACACTTTTATTTCCTCTTTAGCACGTCTTTATCTTGCGACAGCTAAACGATAACTAAGTGTAGGTAAAGCACCCTCTTTATATACCTAATTGCCTACAGTTTGAAAGGTTCGCAAATTTCTCATATCTTCTATTTTTATATCCGTTAATTGAAATGCAACGTAAAGTTAGTCGATTTAGCAGTGCTGACAAATACGCAAAGTACGACATTGACAGGATGACACATAACTACCAAATATACCAAAATTTAGGCATTTTTCTTATTTTCGTAACACTACCTCCCGCTTAAGCCTGTTCGTCCCGAATAGGCTCATTATCTTTCCTCCCACAGCTCACAAGTCGCTCTAGGTGTACCACTTTCATTTTTGATCTTGGGCTATTGTTCTTCTGTATTCTGCATACCACATCGTTTAATTTTTTGGCTAACATCCCAGTTAGCATGAAGCTTGGGAGATAATCCTTTTTTCCTCTATGGGTTGTAGAGTAGAACCAGTTGTCCCTCATGGAAGCCCTCCGTATTTGCTGCACGATCATATCTGGCTTTCAATCTATCGCTGATCATTTTAATTCGTGAGATTCATTGAGGCTTTCCTATTTTTCTCTGTCAGTGGCATTTCTCTCTGTGGTGAATATTGGATGGGATAGTTTTTGATAGAACGGACATAATTATGTGCTTTAAATGCTTAGGATATAATCATAAAGCGAATGAATGCACTACCATATAATAATAGCTGGCGATTTCAATATAGACTGGAGAAAAGAAGTAACATATAATAGATTGAAATATGCCTTTAGTGATAATGGACTCAAACAAATAGTCAATGATTATACGAGATTAACGGTAAGCACAAAAACAATAATAGATGTTATAACGAACGACAAAAATATTACAGCAAACAATAATATTTTAAATAAGATAAGAGATCATGAAGCAATAGATATAAAAATCAATATAATAGGCAATAAATATATTGGCAGAAATTAAAAGAAATTAAAGTGTTTAATACAAGAAAACGTTGTTTAATAATGAAATTTGTGCAATTCTGGGAGAAAATGATGACAATGATTTAAATAATAAAGTTGCACATTTTGACTCAGTCATCGAAGATACCATAAGAAAATTTACGATTAGGAGAACAGTGAACGACGAACATAATGTGAGCAAATGGTTTAATAAAGAACTGAGACGATTAAAGAGAGAAAAAGTACTTAAATATCAGATTAGGTAAATGGAAAATACAGAAGTAGCATGGACTAATTATAGAATAATTAGAAATATATATAAAAACTAAAGTTGAAGTCCAAAAGAACAATTTTATTAATAGGAAAATAAATAATGCCAAAGACCAGAAACAAATGTGGAAAGGATAAAAGACCTAATCCTTAAGAAACATAAAACTGTGATACAAAATGTGATATTTAATAGAATAGAATATAATAATGACGACCACCAAATAGCCACTCAATTTAATAATTACTTCGTAAATAGTATAAAGTCAATTAATAATATAATAGAAGATGTGCAATATGTAAACTATTTACCTGTGATAACAAATAGATTTAAGTTCAGTGCAATAAAAACTCAAGAAATTAAAAATATCTGCAAGAGTATGAAAAATAAGCAGATTATAACAATGTTACAATTAAAATTATTATGGATAACTGGAATATACTGGGGCCGAAAAAATGTGATATTATAAATATGTCAATGAGGACATGAGTTTTCCCAAATAACTGGAAATACTCTATGATTTCCTCGGTAGAAAAGTTTCAAAAACAAACAAATGTGATGAATCCCGCCAACAAATACTCTGAAAACCTGTGAAAAAATAACGGAAAAAGTAATTAAAGGACAACTAGAATCATACATGGAGCGAAATAAATTGTTCTCAGAATATCACTCAGGGTTTAGAAAAAATTTCTCATGTGAACAACTGTAAATTACTTAATAAACAGTTGGAAATTCATAGGCAGAAGGAAAAAAATTGCAATATTTTTAGATTTCAAAAGAGCATTTGATACAATTGAGAGGGAAATACTTATTCGAAAATTAAATATGTATGGCATTAGAGAAAACGTACTTGAGTGGCTTAGATCATACCTTACAAATAGAAAGCAAATGATAAAGTTAAATGGTACAAAATCTAATGAAGTAGATAATGAAAATGGTGTACCTCATGGCTCTATATTGGGCGCGTTGCTGTTTATAATTTACATAAATGATATGCCACACGTACTCAAAGGATGTAAAATTATACTTTATGCAGATGACACCCTAATATATGCGGAAGGAGAAACAGATGAGCACTGTAAACAATATCTACTACACGACATAAACAACATAAATTATTGGTTAAAGATGAATAAACTGAAGCTAAATGAAAATAAAACCAAGCTATTTAAAATTAACATGGACGATAATTCAATAATTAAAATTAATAATGAGACAATAGAAAAAGTTAATAAAATAAAAAACCTCGGGTTTGTAATTGATAAGGACTTGAAACACAATGAACACATTGATTATGTATGTACGAATAATTAGTAAGAAAAAAATTGGATTCTTAAAACAGATTAGAGATAAAATATCAATGATAACTGCAATCAATATATATAATACAATGATAAAACCTCACTTTGAATTCGGATCTATAATTTTATATACTTGCTGCTCGACATCACAAATAGAAAGACTGCAGAAACTATAAAATAAAGCCATGAGATCAATACTGAAACATAATAGATACACTCCAATTCAACTAATGTTGGACACACTAAAATGTTTTATCAGAGACTGATCCTTAACACCCTACAATTTATTAAATAAATGAAAATGGGAGTAGCGTCCAGTTATCTAACCGAACAACTTGAATATGTAATGAATATGTATGATGTTCAACCGTACCACCTGCGAAACACTGAAGATTTCCGTTTACCAATGGCGAAAACAACATCCATGCAGAGGACATTTTTTGAAGGGACTTAAACTTTACAACATGCAAATGGAATTTCTAAAAACAGAAACAAACTTTAATATGTATAAAAGAAATATTGTTAAATTTGTAGGAAATAATAAGATAAATCTTATTTAGTACAATAATTTAATTTAAAGGATGTTTAAAGTATTATGAATACTTCTAAATAAATAAACAAACAATATAACAGGTAATTTTAGCTCAGTCCCGAAAATAATCTTGGCAGATTAATTAGATGTTAAGTCATGGACAGCGGATCGGTACGCCAGTAGAAACCTCGGTAGGTGTTCGTCCCTATCCTTCTGATGCTCGCTCAATCGTTCTACCATTCCATCAGACTGTGGGTGAAGCAGCGTCGGTCGCATCTTCTTAATACCGTATATCTCACAATTTTCTTTGGATATGGCAAAATTTCTATCTGGGTCGGAATGTAGCTCTATTGGAACCCCATAGCGGCAAACCCAGTTGTTTACAAAAACATTTACAATTGTATTCGCCTCTTGATTGAGTATGGCATACACTTCTGGCCATTTTGTGAAATAATCCATCACAACAGAAGAACGATTTCCAGCGTTACTGACAGGAAAAGGGTCTGCTACGTCCATCGCTAACCTCTCAAAGGGTGCATCCGAAATGTATTTTTGCAGCTAACCTCGGCTTCTTTTTACAGGACCTTTAACTGCGATACACTGGGTACAGTTTGCTATCCAATCCGCCACTACTTGCTGACATTCAACCCGATAAAAACGTAGTTTTAGTTTTTCTAGAGTCTTTGTCATACCCAGGTGTCCTCCGCTGACTCCATTATAGAACTCATTTAAGAATTCTTTCATTTTGGAGGAAGGATTCACTATTAGATTGGATGAAGTTTTGGCATTCACACTTTCCCAATGGCGATATAAGCACCCATTAATCAACTTCAAACTGTCCCATTGTGCGCAATACGCTTTTGTGAGAAGACATTCTGCTGATATTTCATTGCGAGTGGCCTGTCAGTCCTCTTCTTTTGTTGCTAAATCTTTTCCAATATTGGGTCACTCCTTTGTGACCTGAGCAGTCTTCGTTTGCATCGATTTGTGTTAGCCGGAAACCAATGATGGATTCCTTCCGCTCCAATGTGCCAGTTGTCCTTCAGGGTTCTTAAATTGCAGTAGCCATCTCAGTGCGGAATGATCACTCCTTAAAAGGAAGTGTTGACCATATAGGTACTTCTGGTAATGTTTTATGCATTCCGGCATAGGCTGTCAGCGTGCGGCTATAGTAGCCTACGACTTTTTCGTCCCATTGACCACCTGTGAAAGTACATCTCCAATACCATATCCACTGGCATCACTGTCAAGGATGAAATTTTCACCTGGGACTGGATACGCTAAAACCGATGGAGCACATAATAGGTCTTTTAGTGTTTGGAACTCGTTTTCTTGTGACTTACCCCAATGATACACCTTAGTTTTCTTGATGAGCTCATGAAAGCTTGCTGCCACACTCGCAAAATTAGGCACGAAGCGTCTGTAATATGTGCAGTCCCAAAAAGCTACGTAATTCATGATGATTCCGGGGGCGAGGCCAGTATTTTACTGCTCGTATTTTATCTTCATCTGTTGAAATACTATCTGCCGTAACTCGATGCCAAAATATATTACTATTATGTCATCGAGATAAACAAGACAAGTCTTTTAATGAAGTCCTTTTAGTACGCGCTCCATAAGCCGCTCGAATGTGGCCGGTGCATTGCAGTGACATAACTTTAAACTGCCAGAAGCCAACGTTCGCACTGAAAGCAGTTTTCTCCTCATCCTTGTTTGCGATCTCTACCTGCCAATAGCCGCTATGTAGATCCAATGTAGAGAACAAATTGGTTCTTGCTAACTTGTCGAGAGTCCTTGGTGGCGGGTAGCTGTTCTTTTTAGTGACATCATTCAACTTCCTGTAGTCTACGCAGAATCTTGTACTACCATTTTTCTTTTTAACTAAGACTACAGGTGAGCCCAAAGACTTGATGATCCATATAAAATCGCAGTAAAAATAATACAAAAATTTTAAAATTTGTCATCGAAACACAGTACAATTGCAGCATCACACAAACAGTAGTTTCTGCATTGCTATTACTAATATAAGTAAATGCATATTATTTTTCATATAAGTTTGACAGAAAAGTTGAAAATATTGCACTTTATGGCCTTTTTTTTCATTAAAAAAAAATAAAATGCTGTGATATCACAATTTGTTGCCTTAAAAAATCTTTCGACATTTCTTAATTTTACTGACGTTTAATGGCAAAGAACAGAAGTGAAACATCTTTTGTTAAAATCGAAAACGCCATAAGTATATAAGCAAAAAAAATAATTTGATTATAGGTTTATTTCTTTTAAAGTTTTAAAAAGTTAGTTATAAAATTTACTTTTTTCTAGTTTTGTAACATTATTATTGTGAACTTAATCGCCTATGTTATGTTTTTTTCCATAAATCGTGAAAAAACAAATCGAATGTACAAACTAGTTTGGACAGGAACAATTATTTAAAAAATGAATCTCAATTTACATTTTTGGTCAATAGTTTTTTAATTCGTCGCTCGTGAAATAAATTATGTTGCTTTTAAAATGTATAAAATATCTGAAGAAATACGCCATATAGTACTTTTGGATATAAAAACTTACAAGAAGCTGCAAAAACATGCTAAAAAGTTGTAAATTATTGTGTGTGAACGCCGAGCGCAACAGTCAAAAATTGTCAAGATCTCTTCAATATCAGAGGCAAGTTCCTACTACTAGTATATAGTAAAGGGTCCGCCATCTAACGTTTTTTTTTTCAACTAGTGCTTATTTCGTGAATGGTAACACTTAGCTCATGTCTGATTTGGCAGATAATTAGTTTTATCCTTCCGCTGAACGAATATGGTCTGTATACGCTTCGCTAAGTGGGCCTGCGATCGACTTACAGAAGATGCCGATTTTGCCAAGAAAAAAATCATCTTTTCAGGTGAAGCTCATTTTGATCTTGGCGGGTATGTAAACAAGCAAAATTGTCGCATTTGGGGCACAGAAAACCCGCAAGCATACATTGTAAAGCCGATACACCCAAGACGAGTCACTGTTTGGTGCGGTTTTTGGTCCAGAGGCATAATTGGGCCATTTTTATTTCGAAAAGGAGCAAGGAATGGCCGTTACAGTCGATGGCGATCGTTATCGGGCCATGTTGAACGAATTTTTGTTCAAAAAATTAGAAGAGGACGATATTAGCAACATTTGGTTTCAACAGGATGGCGGTACGTGCCACACAGCCGAAGCTACACTCGATGTTTTGCGCCCTGTTTTTGAAGATCGCATTATCAGCCGCAGAGCTGTGTCGTTTGGCCACATCGGAGCTGCGATTTGACACCGTTGATCTATTAGTTGTGGGGTGCCGTCAAATATAAGTGTTACGCCAACAAACCAGAGACAATTGACGCTTTAAAGGACAATATTCGTGAAGTCATTGGTGATTGCACACAATCGATAATGTGCTTAAAAATTGGCCCGATATTCTAGGCTACTGCATGGCCAGCCGAGGCAGCCATTTGAATGAAATTATTTTCCATTATTAACCGGAAGGATTGTACTTTCAAATAAAAAAAAGAAACTTGAGAAAATATTCAGTAGTTTTTTTTATAGCATTTTCAAAAAAAAAAAAAAATTATTTGGCGGACCGTTTAAATTATTATTTTTATTATTTATTATTTATTAGCATCTTATTTTATCTGTTAGCAATCAATAAATTCCTTTAAAAAGAAAAACAATCGTCACATCAGACAAAAATAGAGGCCGTGATAGTGTGGAAAGCAATGCAATGCTACTGTGGCACCTACGAGTAAGTTTTAACACAGTGTATGAATGCAGAGAACTACATTAGCGTTCCGAAAACGACTTTTCTACTTGTTTTATAATCTTGTAAAACTTATTTGGAAATCCAAAATGTTCCAATCCATACAGTTCAACCCGTTATCTCGTGAATTCAGAGCCAAAAATCTAACGCCCTTGATTGGCCACCTTCTTTGCCCGGTTTAAATATAATCAAAAATGTATGTAGCTGGGTGACTACGAAAGTGTACGGGTCCGGAAGACAATACAACACAATATGGCCACGCAGTGTATATGTATTTTAAATTCAAAATTCTTAACTAATAAATACTCAACTTCTGCATGTCTTCAAAAAACTTGTAGTTCGCAGCAAACCGTATAGTTATTTCCAGCCAGTAACAAATGTGGGCATGCTGCTGTTGATAATCCGTTTTTGTTTGTTTTTGTTAATTAATAAGTGCTTTATTATATATTTTTAAAATTATTTTAAAAAGTTCACTTCTAATTTTCTAACTTGTATTTAAAGTTGGTGTTATAAATTGCTCGACTTTTAGTATGAGCCACTGTTCATACAATTTTTCTACTGTTGACACAAAGATTAAAAGTCTCAAAGGAGTATGTATAAAAAATTTGTACGATTATTACTTCTTAAAATAAATAATTGCCTACCTGGACCCTGTCCTGCGGCAAAAACTGACAAAGATTACTGATTTGAATGTTAAACCTAGAAACAGTTTCTAGGAAAAATTTTTTTGCCATCGGTTGATTGTTGACATAAAACTGGGACTTATTCTGTGTGTCAAACGACCGTTGAAATATTGTTGTCTTACAATCAATATCATCATTATTATCGTATATTTCGACTGAAACTGTGGATGATTCACAGCCATTTTTCACATAATCTGCAATAGAACTAGATCGTCCAAGAAGATTCGGCTCACCTCCCAAGCTTAAAACAATTGCCGACACCAATGTTGATTTTCCTGATCCATTTGGTCCAATAATAACATTTAGATACTCGGTGGGATTAAACACACATTTGCTGTATGTACTGAAAACATGATCCCAAAGTTAAACTTGATGGTAAAAATAGAGCAATTTTAAAAATGTCAAAATTTACACAAAGTTTTTGCAGCAAACCGTTTTGATTTTGCCAATTCTCGACATTATTGCAACTTCAATGTTTTTACTCTAATAATATATTGCAACTTGCAAAATGCATTTTTTTAAATAAATAATTATCAAATATTGCGCGTCTACAATTTTCAGAGCACACAGTCAATCGTTATTAAAGTGGCAAATGGTGTCTCACCCAGGGCTGCCAGATGAAATTTGCAGAAAATTATAAATTTT
>JAKWBJ010000159.1:210000-442500 GCA_023159175.1 Wohlfahrtia magnifica | reverse complement strand
TTTGCTTATTTCGAAGCAAATTAGTTTAATTAAAATTATTTTAAAAGAAAACAAGAAAAGTTTTTTAATGGAAAATTAAAAGAAATAAAGCTTGATCCAACAGCTTATAAGGATGACTTATAATTTGGAGATTATTGAGAATAGAAAGCAATCAGGCATCAAAGATATATTTGTAGATGATGTTAAAATAACAAATTTGAAAAGGAAAATGGATGTTTTAAAGAAACAATTTATTGTTGTTTATCAGGGCACTCCACCGAGAATAGATAGAATGAAATAATTCTAAAATAACTGCAACTATTGATGAGAAAATATCTCAATCTTCAGACTGTGTAATATTTAATGATAATGTGACATCGTTGAACAATCAAGATAAAGTTTGCATGGTAGACAAGCTCTTGGAAATTTCAAAACTAATAAATAATACAAAGTCATGAAGTTATTTAATACGATTGAGCTATTAAAGCTTTTCAGTATCTGAATAATTGCTTAAAAAACTGCTATTTTCCATTTGCGTGAAAAGTTAAAAAAATTGTTCTGATTCCAAAAAGGGTAATATAACATCAATACAATATGGTATTAAAAAAGGTAGTTCTATTGTATGCGCTCTTCTGAATTTCCACACGGATATGGTGGAAAATTTTAAAAATGGTAAATGCATTGCTTGCCGTTGAAAAAACCTTTGTTAGGGTCTATCATAATGGGAAACAATTCAAGAGGAATTGGTTTTAATGCAACAAGTATAAAACTGTTTCAAAATATTTTTGACGGCAGAAGATTTTGCGTTCAGATTGATATTTTGTTGTCGAATCTCCTCTAATTGTGCCTCGGCATGTTTCATTGCACCTTAATTATAGGGGAGAATGGAGTGGCAGTCTCGACTAGGTCACGGCACTTTAGTACAAGTCCTGATTAACTGGTCTTGACGATCATCCAGATGTCTCGCATAGAAGGACATTCCCGTAAATCACGTCAGAAACCAGATCTACAATCTAATGAATCTGGCTACTAGTCTGACATCAATGGTCGATAGCTCCGATAGTCTATCGAAAAGAGCGAGCTAAGTGCTATTAATCTACGTTTAGCTAAAGATGGACACTGGCAAATGAAAAGAGCCACACTCTCCGCATACTTAGTTGATCTACATTTTTGACAGAAATTATTCACCGGTAGGCATAGCCTACTCATAATGGAATGTCCCGTGAGGATAGAAGCAGTGGAAGAGATGCTCCCACGATCCAATTTAAGCAACTGATTGGTGCGCCTACCAATCTAAGGCCAGGTGAGTCCAGCATTGTAGCAAGATTTCCCCATAGCCCAGAATCGAAATTGAAGGAGAAGCTCTATCTATGAACCCGACTAGTTCAGAAACAACAAGAAAGTCACGTAGTGCTTTGATGATTGAATCAGGACACACATTATTGAAAGCCCCTCCAATATCAAGAAAGACAGCGAGAATAAAATATCTGAGGCATAATGATTTTTCCACCTGCGAGATTAGCGAATGGAGTGCTATCTCAACTGATCCACCCCTCCTATAGGCATACTGAGAGGTAGACAAACGCGAACTCTGATAGAATTCCTAATATGTAGATCAAGAACTATCTTCCGTGTCTTCAACAGAAAAGAACTGTGACTAATGGGTCTGAATTCTTCAGGATTTGTGAATGAGCACCCCCTTTGCATACCTCTAGCACAGAGAAATATAACAGAAGTCCGGATAAGCATTATAAAAAACAGTCAGAGAAAAACAAGGTTCTTCCTATGCTGAATGTCAGTCGGTATAATTCCATCCGGTCCGGGGGATTTGAAAGGTTTGAAGGAACAAATCGCCAAATGAAGTCGATCAGAAGTTATCTGATATGTGGGTACAATAGCTTTGTCAGCAACTAGATGCGCGAAGAGAACACTTCCCGGAAAGTGAGTGTCTAGAAGTAGGTCGAGCATGTCAGCGATTGAGCCAATCTAGCCCACGTCTGATCTCCGAATGCAATCGAGAGGTCCGGTAGTGGAGCTCCACACCCTGCGAAGTCGACTGACCTCGGAAGAGGATTCAAAGCTTTAGAAGAGTTCCTCCATAGGGCTCTTTTTGCACGTCTAATCCCATACTTCAACTCTCTCTTCTTGGACTTGTACAGTTCACATTCGCCAGTAAGCTTGGCCCTATTGAAGAGCCTACCACACAGGAGACGAAGATTCTCCCACTTGATTCCACAAGGGAGGTCTAGGCCTGCTCTTGCGAATTAAGCGCATCAAACAGTAAATTCACTGCTCTATCAACATCCGAACAATTTTGGAAAGGAGGAGGAGGCCTTAAAAGACTAGTTCCCAGTCTCTCCCTAACGAGCGACCAATTAGTACCCTTCCTGTTAGAAGTAAGGTTCTCCCTACAAGGGAAATTTGTCATATTTATGGCGAAGGCTATGTGATCCGAAAAGGGTCACATATCAGATACATACCAGTCCCTAACAATACTAAATGCGTATTCACTAATCAAGGTCTAATACTTTCGCAGAGTCGCTGACGCCGTCTAAGAGTGATGGAGGTTTATCTGAATGACCCTCAACATTGATGGCAACCACAGTCGTCCTCCTCCGATAACGGAGAAGGAGCGCCGGGATTGGATTTCCACATCCTCGTTTGGTATTTCCACAGCAACCGGATCGGATCTACCGGGCATCAGCCTTGTAAATATCCAGAGTGATTAGTCCAAATCCATAATTAATCCCGCCATCGCGTGCCTTGATCGGGAGAACAGAATGAAAATTCGTTGAGGATAATAGGCACAACGCGAGTATCATCCTACGCCTCATTAATCTTCGCTACCCTCAAGTTATCGGTGGGTATGTGGGTATTACAGAACTTCAGAACCTGAAGTATTTCCTTGGGAGAATAGTCCTCAGCGAGCTCTCGATCGCTGACGTTGAGGGATCTGGTCCAACGGGATAGCATCAAGCTTAGCCCCTGTCTAGACCCCCAATTTTTGCGATAGCAGCTTTTTAAAGCTTCATTGAGCGGAGATCTGAGCAAGCTACTATATTGATGTGCCCTTGAAACCAACCTGAATCTCGAAAACTGCTTAAAAAACCTGGGTTAGAGGACATAATTTCCAGAAATATTTTGAGGAGGGCCTGTTCCACCGTCTTCCACTTTACGGAAGTAATGTTGCCCTCAGTGTGGCTGTTATCAATTACAGCCCATGTCAATCCTTCGAAGGCTTTGCCAAGGAAGCAATCTTTGGCCGCTTGGAGAACTGCAAAGAAGGTTGAGCAGTCTGCTCAAGCGGTTTTTTCTCTTCTGAAGAGTATGCGACTTCGAGGAGGCGAGAGGACGTTTGTCCACGTGGGCCTTAGCCCAGTCCAGCGTACCCTCATCGTCTTCAGATAGATGAGCCGGATTGACTGAGTCTAATCTGGACATAATTCGGGACGTCGATCTTCGCGTCTTATATGCCCTTAAACTTGCGCTCATATTACCTTGTACGCTAGAAAGGGGTTGGTATCTGAAGACCAAGACGTTGCCGACTTTATTTTAAATGTCTTGGCGCCAGTTAAAATTAGATTGTGCAGCAATAGCAGAGGTACCCGGCTTAGGGATAGCCTTGGCGGGCTTAGCCGCAATTTTACGCGAGCCCCTATGAGCAGAAGCTGCAGTTGCGCTAACAGGAACTTGCCTATTAAACGTCTTGTGTACTTTAAGGCCTGCCAGAGTTTTAACTGGACGGAGGCAGTTGTAGCCAATGAAACCCATCACACCGCAGGTTACCCAAGCCCCGGTGCTACTAAGTCCACCAGACCACCAGCCCAAGTCATCAAATTAGAAAAGAATAAATAAGAGAGAAGTTCATAGACGGAAAAAGAGGGTCGTGCCAGAGAGTGTAGGCCATTTGGCATAATCCAGAGTGCATAACGAAGAAGCTATCTACATGCACAAAATCAATTTTAGTTAAAATGGGTTCAATACTTTGGGAGTAATACGACTTTAAAATTCTTAATAACACAAATAAAGAAAGCAAATTTTTTTTGATAGCTATAAATAAAAATAAAGAAAATATGTATGTGTGTATGTATATTTTTTATTCTTACCATGCAGATAAAACTACAAGTAGTTGCGTTTTGGGACAGTCATATTACTAGTTATAAATGGACTGTAGCGAATGTGATAGATTCGTACTAGTTAAAAAAGGACACAAATAATAAAAATTACAAAATATTGACTAAACTGCCTTTTTAAAAGTGTTGTCAACTTAGTGACAGTGTGTTGAATTGATTTTTAATAATTTCAACAAGAAATAAATTCATATTCATGCCTTGCGCTTGATATTGTCTCTGGTGACATGAAGTTTTAATTTAAAACGTGAATAAATATTATAATGTCTGTACGCTCATTAAAACCCGAACTTTATACTGTAAGCGGTTTAAAAATAATCATATATCTGATAGATAATCTGATGATTTTTTAGTACCACGAATTTAATATATATAAATGTTTTTTAACATTGTTTTCGCTATTTTTTCATTTGCCTTGAAAAACTAAAATTTTTCAAAGTACGCGTTTTCCTTACATTAAATGTATTTAAAAATTTAAAAGTTGTCAACACCGTCTAATTACGCTTTTCAAAAATTCTCTATTTTGAAAAAATGGGAAAATATTAGTAGTCTTAACGTTTTGGTTTTTCTTTTTTTTTCTAATAAAAAATTTATTTTTATATTTATTAGTTTGAGGAATGAACATTTTTCTGTATGAATAAGAAAAAAAGCTTTAGAAGATTTGCTTAAACTTGTAAACATATTGCATTTTAATTGATTTGTTTTTCTTTATCCAATTTGGATACGTTTTTATGTAAATTTGGTTACATAAAATAAAAAGCTGTGGCAACACTTTATTTAAATTTTGATAGTTCAATAATATTTTAAAACATTTTAAAAAGACTCTTCTTTGAAGTAATTTATAAGCAACAGTTTAGCTGTTTTTTGAAGATAAAATTGAAATTAAAGCCACATAGTTGATGAGAGTAAGTATTTGAATTAATTGTGCATTTAACAAGCTAGTCTAATTAAAATCGCGATATTTATATTAAGAAATCAAAAGAATGCTTTCGCATTAGATAGGAGTGTTATAATGGAATACAACCTAGGTGGGTCGCACTTATACAAAGCATTTTTAGTGCAAAATTTTTACGATTAAAAATATTACATATTTAAATCATTTTTCAAGTTCCATCCCGGAAAAACAATGTAGCGGTACTGCGGCAGGCTATAAAGATGTGCAAGGGGAAACATTTCAGGGAACTGTCAGCCGCTACTAAATCAATAATTCAACTTGGTTTTGGTTTCTTATATGCATATTTTTATGTTTAAGAACTTTTTCATGTTTAAAATGTTTATTTTTATTGTAAATGAATAATAAATTTAAATTGGTTTTGTAAAAACTAGTATACAAAACAAACTCCATACTCCGAAACAGGTGTAGAATAAAATAGTAGTATAATAAACCAGTATAAGTTGTAAAATCCTAGTATATAAAAAACTAGTAATTGCACTAGTTTACTATAAACTAGTTACTTAATTGGTACGTTAGTATACACAAATACTACTACTTTAATGCCAATGCAAAAATCGATAGTTGCTAATAAGAAAAAAGGGCAGATATACAACTACCTACCCTATACTAGTCGCTTCTGCAGGGTATATATAAAAATGAATGTGTGTTTGTATGTATGTTTGTTTGTTTGTGCCTTATACACAGCTAAATGGCTAAACAGATTTTCTTGAAATTTTTACATTATCTCTCTGTATGTCTGAAAGGAACTAGGAACTAGGCTATATAAATTTCAAAAATTCCAAATGGGCGGTGCCACGCCCATTCAAAGTAAATACAAATTTTTCTATATCTTCAAAATAGTAACAGAAAAAGTCCCTACATTTGGCCCAAATGCGTGTTTGTTTGAAGACTGTATACAGCTAAAGAGGAGAACTCACAGTGTTTCTAGAAGAAAGAAATGATTGGATTTTGATCGGAAGGCGATTAAATGTGCAAAAAAAAAAAAAAAAATTAACTAAGACAGGGATTAGCAACACGCGGCCCGCAGGCCACTCGCGGCCCGCTTAACATGTCATTGCGGCTCGCCAAGCATTTTTAAATTTTGGTACTTTATTTACTTTCTCCCATCAATTTTTTGCAAGAAGTTTTACTATTCTTGTTTAAATTTGATTTCCGTTTAAAAATTTTTTTGAATTTTTATTTATTTGTCTCTTTTTAGCTTTCAGCATAAATAAATATTCATATTAAAAAATAAAATTAAAAAAATACGAACAAGATATTAAAACAAATATCAAGTACATGAAATTGTTTACTCTTTTATGTTCTCTACATATGTATACATATGTACATAAAGTAAAATTTTATGCAAGAAAACTCATATCGTCTAAATTGCGACTATATTATTATAGAATTAATTGCGGGAAACCCCGCATAACGCGGTATTCCTACAACACGATTTTAATAGAATTACGTTACAGTTCATCGTGAAACTGTGACTTGTATAACGCGAAATTGAAAAGAAGTGTTAGCGACACTAATTTGTGCAAACATATTTCTTTTTAATGTAAAACGGGGGATTTCCCTTTTGTTCAAACGTCAAATACGAACGCACCGCCTCTGTGGTTATTTGTGTTTGCTTCTGTCACACAATTAGTCAGACTGGTATTATTGTCGAAAAGGTAATATTAGAGTTTTCTTTGCTAAAAATTAAGTTTTTCCCCAAACTTTGTTAACTTAAAATTTTTTTTTTTCATAATAGAATGTCTGAAAAAAAACAAAAAAACGGACTATTGCGGATGAGCACAGGAATTTCCAAGAAAAGTGGAAATTTGGTTATTATATTATATATATATGTATATATATATATATATATATATATATATATATATATATACATATATATATATATATATATATATATATATATATATATATATATATATATATATATATATATACATATATAACATAAAAAGGCATTACGATACAAACCATGAACAATACAAAAAAAAATACAAACCATGAACAATACAAAAACCTAACAGGACAACTCCGGAAATAGCATTTCCTGAAAAAATAAAAATAATTTCAAACATTAGTTTATCAAGATTTTCCATAGCAAGGAGAATCGAAGACTTGTCTGAGAACATAGCAACAACGCTTTGTGAACGCATTGCAAAATTCGAATATTGTTCTTTGGCACTTGATGAGAGTTTAGATATTAGCGATACAGCACAGCTGGCTATATTTATCCATTGTGTTGACTCCAATTTTAATATTACCGAAGAATTGTGTTTATTGATTCCTATGCAAGGAAGTACAACCGGCAAAGACTTGTACGATGAACTAAAATCTGTGTTGGAAAATATTTCAATTTTATTAGAAAAGATGTCACATTACCAATAATTAAATTAATTAATTTGATTAAGTCGCGAGCGTTAAATCACCGCCAGTTTAAAGAATTCCTAAAGGATTTAGAAACTGAATATGGCGATGTGGTTTTTAATATCGAAGTACGTTGGCTTAGTAGAGGTGCAATGCTTAAAAGCATATACAACTTAAAAAGCGAAATACAATATTTCTTGGATATGAAGGGATATGACTTCCCTCAGTTGGGTAATAAAGAATGGATGTTCGACTTTGGGTTTCTTATCGACATGACGCAGCATCTCAATGATCTTAACATTGAACTTCAAGGCAAAGGACTGTTTATTCATAACTTGTATGATAAAATTCAGGGATTTGAGTGCAAATTAAAATTGTGGAAACAGCATCTTTTGCAGAATAATATGTCTCACTTTTCAAATTTAGAAAAAGAAAACGTTACCACTTCTCAAAAATACGCACCACATATAAACATTTTAATCAACGAATTTGCACGTCGGGGTTTAGCTAATTATCATATGAAAATACATTTTTTTTCGATTTTTTTAAAAGAAACTTTTTGGACATAATTATTACTTCATTTTTTAGTTTTAAAATACTATATATAATTTAATAAATATGTACATATATAATTAAAATAAATATTGGATGCGGCTGATTGTATCGGGGGTTGTGTACACTAGTATTCATTTATTTGTTAAAATAAATTTTCTGAAATATACAGAAGCTAATCGCATAAATAGTTAATGGTATATGTACGTAATTAATATCATACAAAACTGTTTTAAGTGTTCTCATAATATTTAATAGAGATAACTTACAAAGCACAGAAAACAGTCAAAAAATAACAAATACGAAAGAAATAAACAAGCAAAACAATGGCCGATCGCTGCATTGATTCCATTTGCTAACATATAAAAAAATTTCCTGCGAACGTGATAATCCAATATGTATACAAGCAGAGAGCGAAACAATCCGAAGTATCGTGAGAACATAGCATCACCCTGCGTATTACTTCAAACTTCAAACACCATTAACTTTTATAAAAATTCTATCACATGAGTTTGAAATACATATCTCTTAATAAAAATATTTTTATTGCTGATTTAACACTGCAGGTTTATTAAATTGACCTCCCTAAAGTATGCTATCAAGCACAGAAAAAAATATATAAACTATATAAGCGAAAAAAGTAAAGAAAAAAGCAATGGCCACTCGCTGCATTACTTTACTTTATTTATCCAAATATTATGTTCTTACATAGTTTATTAAACATGTAGATACTTATTCTATGTGTAGATGATACTTATCATAGGCTTATCAACTAAAATTTAAAATACTGCAGAATAACCGCAATTCATCACCAAAACAAATCAACTCTTATACTATATTCCGCAAAAAATGGAAATACGGAAACACTCATATACTTAAAACTAACTTTAAACATTACTTACAACTAATTAAACAACAGGGCACAGACATCCACCTCACTGTGCAGTGTTATACACCAGGCTGTCCCAATCCAGCGTATTAACCCTCTTTTGATAAAATAGCAGGCCCTCGTCGCCATAGAGCAGCCACTCGTCCCCCAACGTTAGGAGATCCACAGGCAACAGGTACCCGTGCACCCTTAGGGTCTCCATATCACTCCTCCTCTCGAAGCAGCCGGTCACCATTCCATTCTCTAGGGCGGACGATCGTTCCAAAAATGTCAGCGCAGTCCTCATAAGAAAAACATCGATCCTCTCGAAACCCGCATGGTCATAAATGACCCGACAAGACGGTCTGACGAAATTCCAAACCAGACAGGGAAGGCATAAGACATCAGAGGTCTGATGATCAGCCTGTATATAAGCAGCTTTACCTCCCTACGCAAACCATAGTGCAGAGTTTTAAGCCCATCAGCAATTCCCGGCACCGGTACAACATCAGATGATGTCATGATTACGTCGATAAACGATGGATTTCACACATGGAGACATGTCGGGCCCTCCGTGTGACGTATCTCCAGCACAGGACACCTACTCAGGAATTCTCTGAGGCAGTCGCCACTGGGGTTGCAGACATTCCCACCCCAGTACTGGTGCTTTGCGTTCAGATCCCCTCCAACCAGGAGCGATCCAGCCGCTGACAATCCAACCAGGGAATTCTAATCTGATGGGCAGTGTCCATGGGTCGCAGATACATTGACACGATAGTCAATGCCACCCCACCAGAACGACGAATCCTCACCACCGTACACTCCACATTTCCCATATCCAACGGAATCCTCTCAGCGTGCAGACTCTCGCGAACAAGTACAGTAGTATCGCCACTACGTCCATTCACACGATTTTGCCGAAAGGTCGTGTATCCTCTCATCTTAAAAATATGCCTCGGAGACAGTTTATGTTCAGCCACCATTAGAATATCGGGCCCATGTTCCTCCAGGAACAAGTTTAGATAGTGTCTCTTATGCCTGAACACTATCGAGTTGACATTCACAAAGATACACTTAATTGTGCGAACCATTCCGAAGACTCAACAGCATTCCCAGGAGTGCCTGGGATTTATCCTCATCAGTCCTAAGTTCGCCGTATTCAAGAGCAAAACCTCCTATCTTGCACAAGCAGTACAATAAAACACCTCCAAAAAACCTTCTACAATCTCCATCGATGAGATTAAAATTTTTTCTCGCCGCTTCCAGTGTAAGGCCGTTGGACGGAGCCTGAAGGGGCCACTGGGGCACTCCAACACCACCAGCCATAGCAGCGTACGATACACCCGTACGAGTAGAGTTTTTCGCAGCCGTAACGCTGCTATTTTTGGCAGCTGCCTTCCTCTCAGCAGCCTTCCTCAGAAGTTCTTGACGTCTCGGGCACTCAGCAGAGCTTGCTGCGTATCCTCCAACGTTGCAGTTGGCGCACCTTACCGGCAGTCCATTCTCACAGCCTGGCCTGTGGTAGGATCGGTCACTACTTCTCCGCGCTATTCTCTCCCTTGGTTGGGACCTTGCATTTCTTCGGTCCGTGGGAACCTCCGCATTTAACACACCTATATGGCATGTTACAGTTGGTTGACACATTCCCATATCGCTAACAGTTGTAGCACTGCGTCAGCCCCTTCCTTTTCGGTTTTTCAATATACACTCTACAGTACAGAATGTATCTGATGCCTTAAGGCCCGAGTCTCTGCTCAGACTAAGGATCCACTTGTCCCCCTTCAGCTTCCGGAGACTCAAAATCATCATCCTAATGCCCAGACCATTTAGGTACTCGGCGACCTCATCTGCCTCAAAGGTGCCCGATAGGCCCTTCAGAATCACTGAGTAAGGCATCTGGTCCTTCGGTGTATAGGTGTAGAAGGATACACCACTCTTCTTCACGCGCTTACTTGCTGTTTTTGGCTTCTGCCCTGCTTTACCATCGTCCACAGCCTTGGTTTTTACGGCCTCCTTCGAAGGCTTAGAGCCACCACTCATGTCGTGTACACTGCCCATAGCAATCTCCTTGTCAGTCTTCACATGGAATATGCACCTCCTCGGTGACCATCTCCTCACTCTCCTCGTCAGTGGATTCGTCTTCACCACTCTCATCGCCAAATTTCCTATTGAATCTCGCCATCATCTGTTCCATGGCCTCCCTGAGACGATCGTTCTCGTGTCTCAGGGAATTTACCTCCTTCTCTTTCAGTTCTAACGTACGGAGTAGCTCCTCCGCAGTTATCACTCTCGGCCTCGTTTTAGGGCAGGTCGCATCCCTGTCGGCCATTATATTCGCGTTGTATTCTTATCAGTAGAATACGAACACGTCTCCGCTTACTCTCCTTGTGAAATAAATTTCCACGTGTTTATGTACACGCCAGCTCTTCAATCACAGCAATACACAAGAAACAACCCCTATGTGTGTTCTATCTTGGCTAGCGCAGGTAAAACCCACACACTTTGTTCAAACAACTTCATTCGAATTGAAAAATACGCGCAAAGCAAAAAACTTCCGTAACACAACCGTTCGTAATGAATGCACGATACAGAATGTCCACTCGCTGCATTGACTCCATTTACTAACAGTTAAAAAAAAAAAAATTCCTTGCGAACGTGATAATCCAAATAAGTAATACAATCAGTGAGCGAAGTAATCCGAAACCTCTTGTGAATATATCATTACGTTTGTTTTACTAAATTGTGCAAAAAAAATCACGAAATTTAGTTAAGAAATCTTCGTAGTTACGTTTCTACTTTGAATCAAAATGTGTCTTACAGACACTTGTTGGTAAAATTAGAGTTAAAACTAGAAGCTGAGTTGACCTATCAACAGCAATACATTACTAATGCCACGTATAATTTTTTTCTTTTTAATGTTCTACAGCTTACATAAACGCTAGTATTGCCAGAAAAATATATTTACAAGAGAAGCACTTCAACTAAAATGACCATTATAATAAGTCAAAGTACTTTTAATGACAATTGATCTTTGTTCGTAAGTGATTAGATTTTCACATTTTTTATGGAACGATCTATCGATTTATTTATTTGTTTTACTTTTGTATTTATTTATTTTTTTGTTAAGTCATATACGCAAAAAGCAAACAAAATTAATCGATACTTGCATAGTAATATACGCATGTAAGTACGTACGAAGTTATAATCAATAGATTTGAATATGTTTTGAACTCGTTAGACAACTTTTGGCAAGAGACAGTTGTTTTTATTTTTTGTTTTTATTTTTATTCACTTTTTTACTTGAGTCCGATCGTTATTTTATGTATTGCTGAAGAACAAAATATTAATTAAGGGAGTATTGACCAGAGAGTAAATATAAAAATTTCAGCAATTTCATTGTTCAAAAATGAAATAAAATTTAATGTGTTTTTCTAAAAAGGTAATCAAATCTAAAGACATAAATTTACACCTCATCCTCAAATGAAGTGAAAATGACAATGTGATATGTATTTTTGCTCTTGAAGCTCTGTAGGTCAATTTTGAATTTTTTACCGAGCATCTTTTTGCAGACGTATACAACTTCGACTAATTTACAGAAAATAACTTTAAAAAGTTCTGCAAAAGACTATATGCTTTTATTTTGATATAAAGGGTCCGTCATCTAAAGTTTTTTTTCAACTAGTGCTTATTTCGTGAATGGTAATACTTAGCTCATGTCTGATTTGACAGATAATTAGTTTTATCCTTCCGCTGAATGAACATGGTTGTGTATACGCTTGAACAACGCTGGGAATCTGGGCCTGCGATCGACTTTCAGAAGATGCCGATTTTGCCAAAAAATCTTCTTTTCAGTTGAAGCTCATTTTGATCTTGGCGGGTAAGTAAACAAGCAAAATTGTCGCATTTGGGGCACAGAAAACCCGCACGCATACATTCAAAAGCCGATACACCCAAGACGAGTCACTGTTTGGTGGGAATTTCGGTCCAGAGGCATAATTGGGCCATTTTTCTTCGAAAATGAACAAGGAGTGGCCGTTACAGTCAATGGCGATCGTTATCGGACCATGTTGAACGAATTTTTGTTCATAAAAATTGAAGAGGAGGATATTAGCAACATTTGGTTTCAACAAGATGGCGCTACGTGCCACACAGCCGAAGCTACACTCGATGTTTTGCGCCCTGTTTTTAAAAATCGCATTATCAGCCGTAGAGCTAATGTCGTTTGGCCACCTCGGAGCTGCGATTTGATACCGTTGGACTATTATTTGTGGGGTGCCGTCAAATATAAGTGTTACGCCAACAAGCCAGAGACAATGGACGCTTTAAAGGACAATATTGGTGAAGCCATTGGTGAAATACAGCTGCACACAATCGAAAATGTGCTTAAAAATTGGACCGATAGTGTAGGCTACTGCATGGCCAGTCGAGGCAGCCATTTGAATGAAATTATTTTCCATTATTAAACGGAAGGATTGTACTTTCAAATAAAAAAAGAAATTTGAGAAAATATTCAGTAGTTTGTTTTTTATAGCATTTAAAAAAACAAAAATTTATTTGGCGGACCCTTTATTAATAAAAAACTAACCCTATCTGTCTGCAAAACTACAACATATTTTTGTTAAATATTTAAAAACATCAGTCCACTGTACCATAGGCTTGAAAATATTTAATATAATACTAAACTTATATGTATGTACAATGTACATACACTGCTCGCCAATTGAGTAGCACACTATATGTAGTTTAAAAAAATTGTGTTATATCTCAAAAATTGTAACCGTGGTAAGGCTTTTATCATATGTGGTCTTTCAAGCTGTTTTTATCTCTTTCTTAAAGAATAAAATTATTACAAAAATATGTACCGTTATTTTTTTTTAATTTTCCTTCTTTGTTTACAAATTACTGTGAAAACATGCGCCACTTATATGTAACATGTTATTACAACTTAAGTTATCAGTCAGAAAATTGTCTCTAAAGTTAATAAGTTCGCTAAATAAGATTGTTTTTCTAGATAATAATTGAAAATAAGGTGTAGCAAAGTACTGCAGCAGGTTAGAAAGAGATAAATCGACCCGTACAATGGTCTTAGTTACCAAGTTTTTAGTAGTAATGGTTATGACAAAATCTGTATAATTTTTAATTTAAATAAATAAATAAGTACCACATACATATGTACCTTAGGGGTGTCCTTAATTTGAAATATCTTTTTTTTATAAACTGCCGGACAAATTTGAGGATTACACAGTATCGTACATATATTAATCTCGCGCAAACAAAAAATACCCACGAATATTTTTTTGTACTTTTTTGAATGTCATACTTAAAAAATATACATACGATGAAACTGTGTATTCCTCAACGACGGTCGCTGTTGACAACGAGTCAGTTTTGCAAACATTGTGGCTATAACGCGAAATTTATTTTTTATGTAAGTGTTGATCTAAGTGAAGTGAGTTATTAACCCTTTATTGCATTGGTTGTTTATATACAACATCACTATTTAAGAGCACATTTCTCATTAGGTATAACCAAAAAAATGTAAACATTTTAATCAGACGATATTTTTGGACTATAATAAATATATCTGTTGTATGTATACAACATGGTGCATAAACGGGGTATTTCCTTCAATATTTGTTATTGCAATATTTGTTACTTTTGCATTATTTTCTAGTCCTTTAATTACTTGTTTGAACATTTAGCCAATTATAAACTATAAAAGTGTTTAACAGTAAGAGGAATCATCAAATTCTTGAGTTTAATTAGGATGACTCTGATGCTGGGGCAAAATCTGAAATGTTATTGATAAAAATTCAGGCCGACGAAGTGAACTTTTCTGGTAATATATGTGAAGAGGGTTCAACTGTCCAATGATTTCGAAAATCAAGGTTTAGAGCTGAAGGAAATATGCTATACAATTTCTGAGGATTCATGAATTAAGGTGGAGTGCTAAAAGGTGCACTTAAAGAATATAAAATGTTGAATATTTAATGTTAAAATAATCTTATGGAAGATGATGTAAAAGTATAAACCCATTGAAATACTTCAAAATACAATTAATAAACAAAAAATGTATAAATCCGTTATTTTCTTCTAATAAAAAAAAAAAAAAAAAAATAGCGTGTTTACCCCTTTTATGCGCCATAGTTATGCAATATAGTTGGAAGCAAAATTTAATAAAAATATAGCTGCACTAACAGGGTGCATGAGAGGATTAAGAGTGTAATTAAAAAATTTGTCATTAAAGTGTTCTAAAGTTATATAACAATTAAGATTATGATGTGAAAAATATCATCGAAATCGACCACAGAAGAAGCACCAAGCACCGAAATCGTTAAAACACGTGAACCCAACGAAAATTTAAACAAAATTGATTTAGTTGGGAATGTTTCTCACCAAATTAGTGACGCAAAACTTCTTCGTCAGGTCTTTCAAATTCTATTTTACAATACTCGCTTTGTAAAGCTTTTAGCAAAGCATGACGCAAAATTGGCAATTGATTCCGTTCAAATATTTTGGCATCAAGCATGTATACCGATTACAAAAGAGAATACGTGTGTTGACAAATTATTAAAATTATATGAAAACTGAAAAAATAATAAAAAAAAAACGTTCCTAAGAATAGATCAAATGCCCAAAATCAAGCTGCTGAAACATTTCTTGAAAATCTGGACAAGTTATTTGATATTGCCACCGTCGAAGCGCTAAACAAAATTCGGACTGTAGAAGATAAACTACTGTTTCTAGAAATGCAAAGATAAAAATAACGTACAGGTTGCATGGCTGGTTCGATATGGCTTTATCGAACCGAGAAAAAACACATCAACGAAAAGATAAAGAAGCTGCACGTAAAAGGAAGGACGAAGAGGAAAAGTTGAGCCAATCAGGTAAGTATACGAATAAATTTAAGTTTTAAATATTCAGTTTTCGATTTTCTATAGTTCTTTGCCAACTTATAGAGAGGATTGATGAAGATAGTGTTATCGAGTTACCAATTCACAACACGACTAAAGAAGAAAACTTAGGCCCCAAATCTGTCTTACGTCAAAAACGAGAATGTTTTTATTGCAACTCGGTTAGTAGCAGTACTGGACACTGCCAAAGTGTCTGATGGAATAGCAGTTCACATACTTATAGCATCAGTTGAAGCATTAGGACACCATGTAGAAGAACTTTTCATTAACCGTTCAACTATTCATCGTTTGCGCCAAGAAAACCGTATACAAGAATCTAAAGAAATTTCAGCTAGTTTAACGGATAATGTAATTTGTTTTTTATTTTTAACTAAAGGTAGTATAAAACTCTGTTACAATCCTTTTATCATCCATAGGTTAGTAAATTGGTTCCGTGGTAGCTCATTTTGATGGAAAGTTCATGAAAGATTTAATCGGATCGAAAAAAGTTGAACAGATTCAAATTTTGGTGAATTGCAACGGCACTTCGGAGTTTCTCGGAGCACCGAAAGTAGAATATTCAACTTGTAAAAATATTGCGGATGTAGTTTATGAAAGATTAGTTAAATGGAATATTGTGGACCAAGTAAACATCTTGTCATATCATACAACGTCTACAAATACTGGTATCAACACTGGCGCCGCTGGCCTTTTGGAAAAAAATAGGTTGTAGTCTAATCAATCTACCTTGTCGCCATCATTTGTATGAAATAATATTGCGCAGCATTTTTAAATTGTTGAAGTTATATTTACACCATCTTGGCCAAGTTTTAAAAAAGAAGTGGCAATGAAGATGCAACTATTTTATTACGAAAGTTTTTTTATGAACAACTGACTAAATCTCAAAATCGAGAAGACTATAAAGTATTACTTCATTACTTCTTAATCTTTCTTGCTGCATAGCGCTATAATTTTCGAACGCCTGGTCCAACTACCCATGCACTATTGATGTCAAAAGCAATATATTCATTAAAAATACATCTGTTCTGTGACCAATTTTAACTTAAGAAAAGTGAATCAAATGAATTACGCGTTTTTTTAATTTTTCTAGTGAAACTTTACATTAAAGTCTGGATCAGATCAAAGTCTGGATCAATGCCATAGACTTTTATTTAAGATGCTATAAAATATTTGGAAACTAACCCAAAAATCTTAGCAGTTATTTAAAAAAAAGAGTAATCATTTATTCTATATTTCTAAGGGAGCAGTAGCTTTAGCTTTTTTTATTCAAATAAAAAAAAAATAATTAAAAAACGCAAAGTGGTTGAAAAACTTAAAAGAATCAACTGAAAAATTAAAAAATGACCGAAACTTAACAAACTTAACAGACTTTCAAAAAAACTCCTTAAATGATTTTGTTTCAGAAAAACCTACATAAACGTTTCTTCCGTCGATTTGGTTTATCCCTGGAATTTCTAGAGTTTGAGCCTTCAACTTGGAAAACATCATTTGAATTTGAGGAAGGTTGGACATTATGTAAGGACTTATTTGTTGTTGATGATATTGCTGAGAGAGGCGTTAAATTTATTAAAGACTTTAAGAGATTTTAACAAACGATGAAGAGGAAAAGCAAATTATGAAGAGGAAAAGCTACAGGTTGTTGAAGCTTATCGACAGAAATATCCTTCGTATTAAAAATCTGATCTAATATTAAGCTCATAGTTTTAAGAATTAAAGATCCAAAAATCAATTCTCTTCCAACTTTATTGTAGTTATGTTAACCCAAGTGAATAAATAATATAATATAAAAATATTCATTTTAATATATTTATTTGTATAGAGGTATATTGAAGTCGTATGCGGGTCCACTAAACGTTATCAGATTCTCTCCAAATTTTACTCATTTACTATCTTAATATAAAAAAACAAAAATCTCCCCGGCGAACTGAAATCAAAACACTTCTAAATTTGGCCATACAAATAAGAGAGAACACCTTTAATGTACCTATAAATCAAAAACTATATTGGGATAAATAAAATCATAAAATTGATTGAATGAGAGCTATAATTAGGTTAAGTAGCAATAACAAATGAGTGCAACAGTGGTAAAAAATGAACGGATAATCGCTGAATGATTCTGATTGATTTCTCATTTTATACAAATAGCAAGCAATACATCTAACACGATTTTCATTTCTTTAATGTACTAGCGGATATAAAAAATTTTGCTAAACAGCTCGCGTAAACTGAGGTCAAAGTGTCGTTTTAAAAGTGACTTCAAATCTTCATATATATATATAAACACTTAATCAATATTTTTTAATACACAACCGTTTGAGTGGAAGGGTCAAATAAAATCCAATACTTGTTATTAACAATTATGCATGTATGTATGTATATATGTATTTACATGTATGTATTTATGTATGCATGTATGTATTTACATGTGTGTGTATACATCCATATACATATGTATATAAAATTATTTTTGTATATAAAATAATAAAATTAATAGTGAAATCTGCTATATATATACATATACATACATATGTACATATGTTAGAAGTTAAACAAATTGTGTGTATTCGTATTTAATTGTGTGTTGGTGTGTTTGTGTGTGTAATTTTTACCCAAATTGCCGACTTGTCTAAATTAAATTCTACTGGAGTAATTACTTTGATTATAAATTTACCAAATATAATACTCAACGGTATGTATTAATGATTCTTCATCAAGAGATACGAATATTATACAAAAATCACGCGAGACACAAAAATTCTATTGTATTTTAACGAAGAATTAAGTTAAAACTAATATATACATAGTGTTTTTTCAATATTAAGTCCAGAGCTACAAATACATAAAAGGTCCCTTTGAAACCAGTTTCAAGTTTGATTAATATTTGATTTGATGTTGGTAAATAACAAGATAATCCAAAGTAATCAATCAAAATTATTTAAATTTAAACACCGCAATCAAGTTGTGTCAGAACTTATGTGTTGCGTATCACTTGTTTAAGCCAGTGCTTAGATTTTGGTATTTTTAGCTCAACTTTATAGTTTCCCGTAGAAAAACTTACAAAACAACAGTTGTGAATCTGATGCCCAAACATAAAACTTTAACAGTTTGTGTAATTTTTAGAAGAAAAAAAAATAGTTTAATATTATATAACACGATTATTTAATTAAACATAGCAATACTCGTTTTCCAAAAAGTAAATTTGTACTC
Organism: Wohlfahrtia magnifica; assembly: GCA_023159175.1. Classification (NCBI taxonomy): domain Eukaryota; kingdom Metazoa; phylum Arthropoda; class Insecta; order Diptera; family Sarcophagidae; genus Wohlfahrtia; species Wohlfahrtia magnifica. Next base: position 423,531 of record JAKWBJ010000159.1, on the reverse strand, counting down.
ATACAAGTTGTAAGTTGTAGCACATGTGAAAATTCTATTACTGTAGTTTATGTACATAGATTAGAAATACGCCTTTTATGCCTAAAATACGTAAACACATGAATACAAGCAATAAAGGCCTCATTAGCCGACCGTAGAAATCGTAAATGTAAGTGTAACGTAAATGTGAACGTTTTGTCACTTATAAAATGCTTAAGATCGTGTCATTTGTTTTTGACATAAAGAAGAAACAAAAATATTTAAGTATACATACATCAAACACATCGTACGTGTATATTAATATATATGAGCAATATATTGATGACACTTAAGTATGTGCACATTATTTGAAATTATGTGAAAAGAAGTACGGAAATTATTTAAATGGCACCAAGACACTACTCTAAACTTTCATATTTAAATTTTAATCAGTTCTGAAGCTTAAGGTTTTTCAAATAAAAATTATTTTATTTTCATATCAATGAATATATACATCAATATGTAATTTATTACAAATAAATATAATTAATTACATATTTGCTGCGAAGCTACACAAAGAAGTAGCACAATATCGATAAAAAGGTAAAGAAATTTTTATATAAAAATATCTTATGCTTAAATTGTTATTAATATTTGATTAATAAAGGTCGAAAACCCAGAATAATAGAATAATTTTTATATGTAATTAGATTATAATTCTGGTTTTCCATGTATGTATTTAATGTATGCATGTATATACATTACTGGATATATACAATGTATTATACTTATAAAAACCTTTATATTTTTATTCTTATTGTTATTTATATTATCTATTATATGTAGTGTTACTTATATTATCCCCGCTTGTACGTACAATTATTTTCTTAATCCTTAACATAAACGTACTATATACATGCATAATGTATAATTCATACTAACCTATAACTTTTGGTACAAAAGAACACATCCGATCAGCGTTGCCGCTCTGGTCCAATCGGACCAAACTGGGTATTCTTCCGTTTTTTAAAAACGGTTTAGTAGTTTGGTTGGTTTGTTGCAATTTTTTTAAATTTTTGGTAGTTTTTTAGTCATGGTAAATTTTTTCCCTTAAAAGCACAGTACATTATTTTAAAAAATATAACTTTGAATTAAATTAAACTACTGTTACTGAACGACGTGTGCAACTTTTTACCACAGTTTCACAACGAATTATAGCAAAGAATAGAGATAATGTTATGGCAGTGACTATAGAAAGTCGCACCAGATTATAGTAAAATTTTTTTTATATCTGATTTGACATCCTTTCGCTTAGAGCATATATGTTTTATTTGTTTTAAATGCATATCTAGCAGTCTTACTTACATTGTATGCTTAATGTTGTATTCAGCAACTTACAAATATTTTGTTTGCATCCATTCATGTTAAATTCAAAAGAAAAAAACAATATTTTATGATCATTTTGTGTTTTTGAATGATGTGATAGTGTTTTTTAATTAATACAGCTGTACAGAATATTGGGAGCAAAATATATTTAGGTCGATTGGCGCAGGATAGGATTTGATTTTAGGCCCATGAAAAGGCTTCTGAAAAGTTTCTTAGAATTTCGCTTAGATTTTATTTTGGCTATACGACTTTTCAGTTTTTTTTATCCATAAAATTTTACCCACATACAAACAAACTTCTGTTATTTTAAATGAAATTTTGTTTTTATGTTTGTTGTTACTTTATGTATATTTTTATGTTTATTATTAAAAACTAGAATTCGTTATTATTATTACTACTTATGCATAACTAAACAAACATTTTGATTTTATTTAAAAAATGTATTTTTACATTTTTGGTAGGCTATGAACGGTTTTGGTAGGATTTTGGAAAATTTTTGGTAGGAAGTCAATTTCTTGTGTGGCAACGTTGCATACGATTGACAAATGCTCTTATTAGATTTTACAAAAAAAAAAAAGAAAAAAAACAATTTGAAACAATAAACATATATAATATTGTTTGTATTTACCAAAAAAATTTAAGTACCAAACAAAAGAGTAAAAATACCCCCATAACATTCCACATACAAACAGCCCATTATTGCTTGATAAATGTCACGTAACGTTGCTGTCAAATTCTATTTTCAACAGATTGGGATGTTACAATTACATAACATTACGATCAAGTAAGCACTTTCATAGCTTTTCATATAACAAAGCGATCAGCTGACACAACTACATTTACGGCTTCTACACTTACGTTCGGCTAATTCTACCTTAAGAATTTGACTCTATTATTTTTAGAAGTTTAACTGAAAAGTTCCTGTAGAAATATAAATACACAACTAAATTAAAAAAATTTTTACATGTTTGTGCATTGCTAAGAACTTCAAAAAAGAAAAAAACATATTAAATTGAAATACTGAAATAGCAGAGCGCATGGTTGAAATTATAAGGTAGTACTTATAAGCCAGCTAATTTTTGTTGGTTATCCCATAGATGTTAACCGTTTTGTTTTATTAATGTTTTTGTTCCGTTGTGAAAATGTTACAATTTTAGTGAAAATTTGTAAATTAATGTGTTTTTAATACTAAAAATTTTTGTCTTTTTTAAATAATAAATGAAGCAAAAATAAATAATTCCAAAAATTGTTTCCCTAATTTGCTGGCGCCAAACAAAATACCAAATTAATTTGTATGATTTTTTGTGTTCTTCTTCTCGTTTATTTGTATTTTTTACATTTGACAGCTGCTTTTTTATATCACCACGGCCTCTTCTTGACATTTACGATGCAAAAATTTCCTGTTGTTTTTGTATGGTTCTAAGCTGCCACTACTTTATATGATTTCTCTTCAATAGAGAGTCACTTATATTTTTAATATTTTTCGTAGAACTCTTTTCTATGGTGATACTTTTAATGCGTTTAGGCCCTAAACTTTAGGCATACTTTTTAGAAGATTATCCAAAAACGTTTGAGACTTTTGGTTTCATTCGCATTATATCCGTTCTCGTAGTCCCTATGACATTCTTCCAGGCAATTTCTAAGTTATTGTAAAAATATTTTGTAAAAATTCTTGGAACAATGTTATAGGACTTTCGTTCGAACTAAGGTGAAACTATAACAACGGATCTAATGTATATACAGTAAAAGCTTGATAATACGGATAATTGATTGCAGACCCTGATCCGGACTATTAAATTATCCGGAATACCGAATAAAAATTTAGAATATTGTTTTTGATTAAAAATGCTTTTAAGACACATACCGAATGTATATTATATTTATTGATCATCTATATATAGTATGTATAAAAATGAATTGTGTCTTGTATGGATGCTTAAAATGGATACTTCCTTCTGCAATTTTGTTCGGAATTGCTACGCGAAAGTTTAGGAAAAAAAAGAGTCGAAAAATCCTTTATCTCTGCTCCTGTTAAAGGTATTAGATGTTGCACTCAGTACATATGAAATTGACAAAAATGTTGAGCTTATGATGAGGAGGGTAAGTAAAAAGGGAAGGCAAAAACGTGTTTACATTCAAAACGTGCACAGGTACAACTGTTCGTACTTTTTGTGTTAATTTTCAGTTAATTTAATCATTAAACGGTATGTATAACTACAATTTCACATATTTCTAATTTATATCATTTCCAGTTGATCTTTTCTGTTTTACAAACGTCTTGTACGGGCATTCCAGCCATAAAGATAAAATACATAACATACTTATTTCTATCCAACAATTCATTTTGTTCATCCACATGTCGGTAAATTAAAAGCCTGTAATACCACCATTAATGATGAACCTCGTTTTATATCAGAATTAAAAAAAAAAAATACACGACACTTTAATTTTGTTAGTAGACAGCAATATCACAATTTATTATAAATTTGCAATATTTTTATTTCCGCCTGATAATCAGCTTATTCAATTTAGTTTAGAAGAACAAAACAGGTGTAATAACCAAGTGCAAAACTCTGTAGCTTCCTTATTTAACTGACATTACTATTTCTAATCAAACATTGAAACAACCTCATCACAAACATATATGTAAGTACATTATTTGAAAATTATGTACAGCCAATAGAAGCAGCTAACTAATCTAACTAATCCCTAATTGAAAATGAAATAAGTAAATATAAAAATACTAATGCATCCGTAACAAATAATTTTAACGTTTTGAAATGGTGTCAGGATAGGAAAAATGATTTTCCCATGTTATACAAGCTGAGCGGCCGTATATTCGCTACACCAGCATCTAACGAAAGGATATTTTCAATTGCACGTGCACTAATAACAGATAAACGATCCAAACTCGAATCTAATGGAGAATCAGTTAATGAAATTTGTTAGTTATAATTCAAAACACCGCACATACATACGAGTACATAACTGATAAAAAAAATTATTTTTTACGCACATATATATGTACCATATATAGATACATATACTTATGTATGTGTTTATTTTAATTCTTATTCTTATTTTTATTAAAGTTTTTTGGTATATAATATTTAGTTACTTAAGTTTAAAAGACTGAATTGTTTTTGTTACCTAAAAAATTGCTAAGTTTACTAGTAATTGCTTGTGTGAAATATAGGAAAACAAATATGTTACTATCGTTTTCTCTATATCCACTCACACCCAAACTGCTACAAGTTATATCAATACCAACTTATAACAGAAACATATAACCACTCTTCAATACGCAATAACTTCAGTAAACACACAGAAACTTGTACGAACAGTTGTATCTGTGCACGTCTTTAAGAGAGATAGCGGAGGGCTTGAACATTGCCTATGGATGTGATTTGGGTTCCGGTCGTGTAGCAGCAATGTTGGTGCCAAAAGACTTAAATTTCGTGCAAAAAAGATACCGTGTTGAGTGAATGGCGTCGTTTTCAGTCAAAAAAGAAGGGATGATCACGGTTTTCATGGATGACAACGATGTAGTGCATCAAGCATTTTTGTAATAAGGCCAGAAAGTAAACAAAGAGTATTATTTGGGCGTTATGAGACGAAAGAGACCAGAATTGTGGGAAGAAAGCTCGTGGATTTTGCACCATGATAACGCACCGTTGCACAGTGCCATCATTATTTGAAATATTTTGAAGATAAATTCAACAAATACCATCCAACAATCACCGAATTCACCTGATTTGGCTCCATGTGACTTTTTTCTTTTCAATCGAGTTAAAAAACCATTACTGGGAACACGTTTATTTGAAGTAAGTTCCAATATATTAGTAGCTGTAGATCGTGATTTTCGAAAACCATGTTGAATGAAGATAAAAGGGATGAAACTTGATCACAAACACTTGGCGATTCCTCGATAATTCGAAACTTCAAGTCTGCTTCCATTTTTAAATAAAGGAATTATGAATGATCTTTTCCAAATTGAAGGTAAGTATCCTACTTCAAGGGACTTATTGAAAATTACAGTCAAAGGACTAAAAGAAGTTCAGAACAGTTTTTAAGGATACAATTAGGTATTAGGTATTATTATTAATTATGCAATGATCTTAAGTTTGATAACACTGTTTCAGTAAATGTATATTCGATGTGGAAACAATATTATAAGAGTAAGTGTTTTGATAAGCGGGTATTGCATTACATACATATATTTCCAGGCAAGGCCGGAAAGCTAGTTTAAATATGTAATTACATTTAACAAAAAAAAAAAAAAAAAACAAAAAAAGGTTATAAAAAATTAATAAGATGTTTCATTTTTACAAGTCAAAAAAACTCCTAAAACTGGCAAATTATTTTGTTTTTTTTATCAAAAAAGGAAAAAAAACATTATGTTTCTGGAGTGACAATTAATATAGATTAAGATTACACAATAGATTGAATGCAATCCGGATTATAAAGTTGCAACCAATTCGAATTATAGAGTACAAAATGGAATGAAAAATGGTAGCCGGAATACCAAAAAATCCGATTATGGCTCTTACCACTTTCATTTTTTAAAGACGAAAATGAAAACTATATCCGATATTGGGGTACTAAAAACGACATTTAAATACTATATTTCCTTGGGCCTTCTTCTTCTATTTTTTCGTAGTATAACGCATCTATCTTCACTGTACGCATTGTAAAAAGTTATATAGCAAGCCACTAAATTAAAATCTTAAATTGTTCCCGTATTTCCTTAATTTAAACATAATCAAGTATGTATGGCGATAGTTATCCAAAAAAGCTTATGAGAGTAACAATTTATTTAAGCCGTAAATCTTGCCTGGGACTCAATTTAGCGCCGTTAAATAGCCTATATCCTACTCGTAACTAAGTTTTAATGACATATTCTATTCCAGTGGCGCTTTTTTCACTGTAACTTGTAAGCAAAAAAAAAAATTATATAACAGCACATATTTTTTGGTATTTGTTTCTCCAAACAAGAGATAAATAAAACCAGAAAAAAACGCGGATGATAATAGCTTTGTCACATTTTGATTTCTTGAGATATAAGACGATATTTAAAAACGTTAGAGGATTTGCTATTCGCCACTGAAAAATTAAATTTTAAAAATTATTACAATCAATACTTGAATCAATATTTGGGTTTTCGAAAATTTACTACATTAACACATAATCAATATTTTTATCATAAAATCTCATGGTCCCAACTGCAACAATATATTTTCTATATGTACTAGTAAACATATTTATTATAATTACGGCTCCCGAAAAACCGTTGTAAATCAAATTTATATTTTAATATTTAATTTTATTTACAAAGCATAACCATTTTAAATATATTAAAAAATAAAACATAAATTAATAATAAAAATGTTAAAAAATAATTTATACATTATTTATTTTCAGATTTTAATGTTTTAATTCGAAATGTTATTAAAAAGAAAATAAAAAATTGAATTCTTTTTAACATAAATTTTAGAAAATTAGTAAGTTTATAATCTTTAATTGTCTGCCAAGGTATGGAACCTAAGAATTTATCTTTTATATGCATATTGTTAGTTCAAAAAATATCAACAACTGTCAACACTTTTTTGGTAAGTTTTTATACGTATAGTACATCCGAATGTGTTTTTATTGGTATTTCTGCTGTTACTCTGTTACTCCTGTTAGCATTACAGTTTTTGTTGTTAAACGACTCTTTACATGCCTTAATGGTTTTCACTTGTTTAAAAACGCACCATATTCGGATCACAATGCAATTTCATAGTAGACACAAGTAATAATGATAATAATAATAATAATAATAATAATAGTAATGATAATCGTAATAGTTATAATCAGGGAAACCAGAAATATGCAATTGCATGCTTTTTAATGCAACCAATCAAGTATGGTGTAAGATTTATTTGTTTTATGAGTTTTTAAGAATTTTGGCATCAATTTGTTAGAGCTTATTTTTGCTTATTTTGCTCATATATTTTCGAAATTTTTTCGTATTTAAAGAGAGAGCATTTTAAAGCTTTTTAGCGTACATTTGGATTTTTGAGCTCGAAAATATTTTTATAGCGAAAACAAAATTTTTATTTTGAATTCTCATATACGCCAAAGCATAAAAGACCAATCTTTAACGGATTTTAGTAGATGAAACAACTGATACCACTGGAAAAAATGTCGCAAATGTTATTTTTTTTTTGTGACAAAGAAGCTTTGAACCAAAATTCTTAATTAACACAGTTGTTTTCGACAAAACCAATCACTGCACAAAATGCCGAACTTTCTCACGGTTCGTTAAAAACATTGCACAAAAATTTAAATAAAATATTGATTTTGCTTTTTGTGACAGCCGATGCTCTATACATGATAAAAGCTACCAAAGCCATTTAGGAGTGTTACCCTGCATCGCTTATGCGAACGTGTTTGAGATTAATACTAAAATGTGAACAAAGTTATTGGAAATGCAAAAGAAGTGTGCTAGCAAGCTCCATATAGAGTTTAATTTTGAAAAGAAATGCATCCTGACCTTCTATTGCTGACCAAACCAGTAATAACTCGTTGAAAAACTTGGCTTGCGATCATCAATTACTACATTTACAATTATGAAAAGATCTTAGGGGTTCTTAGCGTATTGAATAGTGCCCAAATGGGAAAAAGTCAAATAAAAAATTTAAATATAAAAGTAAACTGATTTTAATAGCTGAAAACTTCGGTTTCATTCAAACTTAGTTAAAAAAATGCAAATCAAAGGCATTAGTTGAGCAGTATGACATATTCACTGAAACGATTCAGGTTATTGACAAAATGAAAAATTAAAATACAAAACTGAATATTAAAGCTAAGCTAAAACAGATTATAGAAAAAAACCAAGGACTTGATGTAGTAAAATTTTTATATCAATATCTAAGAAAAGATCTGAGCGCATCTTCTTCCAATCAAATTTTAAAATATGATTATAAGAAATTGCAGTCCTTGAAATATGAAATATGACCACATTACAGTAGTAGACATTGTCATTTTCAATGTACACAGTTTGCTTAGATTTATTAGACAACGCTTTACATATAAATATGGAAGTAGATGCTATGTTGTGTATTAAAACAACAAACTCCTAGCAATAAAACAATTTTATGATATTTTAATAAAAAAATTTTTAGTTCTGTATTCAGATCTCCTTAGAAATTAAAGTATAATTTTTGGTTTCTATTCTGTTGTATTGTTAATTTTTTTATATCTTACTTAAAATATATCTGAAACATATTGAATTGTTGAATTTTTTCTATTATTTAAGAAAATTTTTCGGTTTTTTTAGAGCATATTTTAAAACTTTTAGATCATATTTTCGAATTTTTACTGCATATTTTATGCATATAAGCCAGTTTTTAAGAGCATATTTCTGGTTTCCCTGGTTATAATAAACTTGTTGCTTTTAACTGCTGTTGCTCCACTATATGCACGCGTTTATGTCAAATTAATGTCAATCCTATTGGCAAGGCTTAGCGTATACGCTAAAAGGGAGGAAAAACTTATAAAACAAAGTCAATAATTTTTTAAATAAACGCCAAACAAATCAATTGAGTAGCCTTATTGTATGTTTTTATTATCTTGTGTTATAAAAAAATAATAGAGCTGGCATCTGAACCAAATACAATATTTTAACTAAAAAAAAAAATAAGATGTATATTTTTTAATATTTTTTTAAATGAAATGATGTACATAAATACAATATGTTTGTATTATACGTATTCCACTATAAAATAGTTTTCATTAATTTCAAAAGACGTCATTTAGTATAAATCAGTACGAATACGAAAATGTGAAATCGACATTTTAAGAGATATCGTGTAACTGAATGTTTCTTTTGTTGTTTTTTTTTTTTTTTTTTCTTAAGTAAAAGTAATAATCGCACAACATTAAATGGTGATAACTAAGCTCATCGACAGCCTCTGTTTGAAAAGGACCATTGTAAAAAGATTATTTGCCGTGTTGTCCTGAAGAAAGAGCAGCAAAACAAATTCACCGGATGCCAAAATGGCTTTTCGATAGCATTAACGGCATTTTAAGTTACCAAGACACATAATGTTCTTTACTTTCCGAAAGATATACTTTTTTTAAATCACTTTGCAGAGCAACCCTTTTGTATTGTGTATATTTAAATAGACCTCAACATTGATATTGTATTATAGCAACAAAACTGAACTTTGTCTTGGCGTTGTAAATTTTTCTATTTATTAACATACAATGTATGTACAATATGTATGTACGTACATACATATATACATATATCTTGCAATTACAGCAGTAAATTTTATTTTAAATTATGAAATAGTGTAAAACTCTTTTCATTATATATTTATGTACTTGTTAGAGGCACAATTAAACTTTACATTGATCTAAATAAAAACAGGCAAATTTTTTGCAAGCCAAATCGGTTCATTATCAAATCATGGCTCTGGCAGGTACTCGTATATGTAATTTTTAAGGAAATAATTAAATGTAAAAGTACATACTACGCGTAAGTGCGCGTGTGAGTTCTAGACTTCTGGCAAAAAAGTTTAACTAGTGTGTTTCCATAGAGCGAGTTACATAAAAAAATATTTTAACGCGTCGGCGGCAGAAAGTTGGTTAATTTTGAACTTTTTGACGCATTGTGTATTTTTTACAGCTATCAACTGACAATAAAAGACTTAATTAAACTAATAGGAAAACAAATTAAAAACAGCTGGCACGAAATGTATTTTTAATGCGTATTGTGTAACTTGAACTTTTTTATGCGCATAAATTTTCAAATGCATGATAGTTGTCGCCGAATTAACGCGTGTTATATACTTCTACTTTAAGAAGCTAAAAAATAACTGAATTAGAATTGAATAATATATGTATGATAAATTATGAATGCTTCAGCTTTTCATTGTTCTCTGCATTCAGTCATTTTAATTTGAGTGCATCATAAGCACACAGAATCAGAACAACAATGAATACTTCACATTACACAATATGCATTCAATGTGTTCAATTCATTGTGAATTGTTTGACTAATTTTGTCCAATCATCTCTTGTCACGTTGTTTCCTAACGACAGTAAAAGTTTCGATCGCTGCTAGAAATTATTAAGACTTTAAAAAACGATAACATACATATCACATACTAAATTATAAATAGTCCCATTTAAAAATTCACATATGTTCAGGAGTGGCAAAAATTTCTTTTTATAAACATGGTTTAACCTGGATACAGACGTAGAGAAGATAGTGAGGCAAATGAAGTTTCCGTGGTCGTTAGCGATTTGACCTGCGAACTGATTTACGAAAAAAAAGAAACGACTTTGATTGATTCTGAGCCTTAACTGTTTATGATTTAATATGCGATAAAGAGCATGTACAAATGAATTTTTATTTATGTTTTTAGTTATTTGTTTATAAAAAATATTTTAGTACAGTTTTTCGTAAACTCGGTACAATTTGAAAATATTATTTCGCATTGTGCAGTAAATAAGAACACAATATTATGCTGCATTCACTGTGGTAGAAAGAAATGAATGCAGTTATGCAGGCTTTTAGTATGTATATGTATAGGTCTGTTAACGCTGTATTAAACACATAGATGATAGATACGAGTATATCTTCTAATATTTTAATATCATTTTTTGATGGATTATTCTTTTCACGGTTATCAAAGTTTTACCACCATTATGATATATAATTTTTTTTAATTTACATTTTAAGGCAATAAATAATCTATGTAATAATATAATACACCTCCTACATAGTCAAATTATTACTAACAAACATAAATAAAACACATGTTTTTGTCTTAAGGTGCTTCGGCATTTTACTTCTTGTTTTTAAATTTATGTGATAAATTGTCATCCAAGGATACGTCCATTAAAAAGGGTTAGTTAATATTAAACAGTAATAATACAAGACAAAGAATAAAATATAACAATATTTTTATTTTATAAAATCCTCAAATTGTGTATAGTGATACTTTGTACACTTTTTGTTACGCCAAAAATATAGGGTACCTTCCGTTTTTGTTGCATAACTTCAGTTATTGCAAGAATTAATTTGTTATTTTTATGAATTTTGTAAAAACTTAAGTACAATTGTAAAGAAACATAAGATATGTACGAGTATTTAAATGCTTAAAAATGCGTTGTCATTAACAAATATTGAATGTTCATTGACATATCAGTAGTATATCTTAAGTATAGAGTAGGAACTGTTGTACTACGTTGAGGACCGCCGACTTCAATGGGCACACGTAGCAAAACACACAGCTTAAAAAATATTCTTTTTTAGTCTTAAATTTTCGGCCTTCTAGGTATGTACATAGCTTTCTTATAGTTTACAGTATCATGCAAAGCAAAGTATTATATTTAGAAAAAAGTTTTTCGGTAATTTATTTGCATTTACATATATGCACTAAGATTTACACTAAAAAATATATATTCTGATCTCAACGTTTTTTCAAATACCGACAAAAATAATTGAGGGCCACAAAAAGAGTTTTGCAAAACAAAAGCAACAAATTAATATTTCGTTGATGAACCCTTATTTTTTATAACTTTGCCACATCTGCGAAGATGAAAAACAGTAAGCCTTCCAGTTTTCATATTTTCAAAGAGTTCGTTTTAATTTATCAATCATTTTTCGGAAATGTGTCTCATCATTATTCAAAAAAAGTTATAGTCGGATGTTTGTGCCGGCCAATCAAAAGAAATTTAAAGTCGGGTAATATTCAGCTACGTTATTAGCTTATAGGTGCATGAAGGTTCGAAAAACCGGGTTTTTACTCGAAACTCTAGATTTTAGAGGTGTTTCGAAAATTTCAAAAACAGACCCTTGTTTTGTTTGACAGAGCCTATCAGAATAATACTATCATGCACCAGATTTTTTTTTTGTCGTTATCTTAGTTATCATCTCTAACCTCTTTTCTTCATTTTAACCCTATTAAAATACAACATTTAAGATAGCCGTTAGTTCCTCCAGAAAGACGCTGTAGAATCTACTTTTTAGATCTATACAGTGAATTTTGAATGAATGAATTTTTATATAGTATATGTATATATGTATGTAGATAGCTTTTACCCAGTGTGCTTTGTGCAATGCCCTTCATCAAATATTCTTGCTTTTCGTCTAGTGTGAAAAGATAATGAAGCTTTAACCGTTGTTCTGCACACACAAAAAGTTCCATATTTACTATAAGTGCAAGGTGCCACGCTCACTTATCAAATCTCTCCCAGTTTTTGACTCATGATGAATATTATACACGACGTTGCTTAAACAAAAGTTAGAGACTTATATTACTATTGCTCTCGAGATATCTATATTTAGTTAGTATGTAAAGTACCGTGTGCATTTATTCAATTCCGCAGATTTTTTTTTTGAGTTCGAAGTCATTTACACCAAATTCGGAAACAAAAATTAATATTTGGTTTGTGTTGATTGTGATGATTTTTATTGACTTCGAAGTTATTCGGACCAAATTTAGAAACTTTAGCTTTAGCCGTCCTTAAGATACATAAAAATCAATATTAAGTTTATATGGGAAGTACTCACTTATCCGATTCCGCCTACTTTTTGATTAATAATTTGTATTGACTATGTAGCTGTTTGAACCAAATTTAGCGATTCTCACTGTTACCATTTTTTTGTATGGACGTGGCACTGCCCAGTTAAAATTTTTACAATATATACATACATACTATGAAGGCTATAGTTTCTTCCTGACATACATACAGATACCGTAAAAATTTCAAAAAAATATATATACAACTTTGAACGCTTACAGCATCAAAACTTGGGATGTTATCAAAACGACTTAAAAGCATAATATTCAGGAGGCCGCTTGAGGTTATCATCAAAACTACTGAACAAGGAATCGATATCTTCTCATGTCCTTACAATTATTTTTTCCGTGCAAGGAGTTCTTAAATATTTTCGAAATTTTAACCAGTTGATTCTTGTGCCTGTCACCCCTATTTTAGCAGACCGAATGTTTATTAAAGTTACTATAGTAGGTGTACTGTCTAATGATATATCGTGTCAGCCATTTACAAATTTATATTTAAAAATGCAATAAAACAAAAACGATTTGAAATTTTTCCAAATTTTATTTTAGAAATGAAATATTATTTCATTCATATGGTTCGATCGGACCAATTTTCGAGAACAATGGCATCACGAATGTTGGCCTTCAAATAATCAATTGTCTCTTGGCGGCCAACTGACATCACCATTTTTTCTAATTAAACGGCTATCAAACGTTTGACGCAGTAAATCGATTGTTGCATGAGATGTGTTGCAAATTGCACCATCCTCTTAAAACCAAATATCGTTCACATCAATACTATGATGGGCGGGTACAAAAACATCGGTTACCATAGTGTGATAGGTGTCTCCATTGACAGTAATGGTTACGCCGTCCTCATTTTCAAAGAAATATGGGCCAATGAAGACTCCGCTCCACAAGCCGCAAGAAACAGTCACTCGTAATGAGCACATTGGCTTCTGTGACACCAATACGGCAATTTTGTTTATTAACATACCCACCAAGATGAAAATGAGCTTCAACCGACGAGTTTTTTTTTTTGTTGCAAAATCGATAACATCGAGCAGTTTCTCGTTGGTCCATCTAGTGAAAAACGAAACGAAGCGGATAGTCATGCGGCTTCCACTCTTGAACCAATTGAACCGATATCTTTACGCAAAATTCGACGTAAACTGGTGCGTGAAATGTTAAATTTTTGAGAACGATTACGAATTGATGTTGATGGATTCTCACGCATACTCTCAGCCACAGCTTCGACATTTTCGGGTGTACGCACTATACGAGCACGCTTACGTCTTGGCGCACCAACAATGAAATCAGCACTAAACTTTAGTAATAAACTTATGTATACCGGGCACTGTTGGTCTTTCTCTCCGACCAAATTTTGTACGACATTTTCTTGCAGTTTTCGACCAATTGTCTTTGTTTTCGAAATAAATTTCAAACAAATCCCAACGCTGCTCAAGCGTAAAGCGATTTATTCGTTCATTGGCGATAATATACTGAATTTTGTGACAGAAAAGAATGACACAAATATTGCTAGATTCGAAATAACCGCTGGTTCAAATTTAAACCGATACATATATGTACATTAGGATAGTCAGACCACCCTACCCTGTTTTTAGCAGTACGAGTACATTTTTGTCAATGTACTGCTTTCTGCGTAACACCTAAAAAAGTATGCTAAGGTACTTTTTAAGGTTTTTGTACTTTTTTGTGTTAGTCGGTTTTAATCAAAATAAACATTTCTTAGCCTACACAAAAAGTAGATTGAAACATCCAGATAAAATACATATAATGTGTATATGGATAGTGCAATGCAGCCTTAAAATTATAATGTGTTAAAATCTAACTGTCTAAAATTTTAACTACAGGCCTGGTCACATTGAGGAAAATATTTGATGGAAAAATCGTAACCACTATTTTATAGATATATTTGTTTTTTGTTATTTATTTTTTCAAATTTAAATATGAAAATATCTTAACATTTTTTACACTTTTCTTTGTTTTTAAATAATTTGTTAAGAAATTTGTACATAAAAGGAAATTTTTCCATAAAATGTTTATACATATGTATGTATATATACTTCTTTTGAAAAACATTTGCCTCAATGTAATCGTACCGTAACATTGTGGATAAGTATTCGATACAATTACTATTGCAAATGATTGCATTTTGATATTCTTTGTTGTACTAATTGTTATTCCATGCTATTTAATAAATTCCATGCTATTATTCCATGCTATTTAATAAATTTTTAAAGTGTTTTGACTCAAAAAGCAATGCACTTACTTATTAATGTGCTGCTCATTTTTCCTCAATGTCGTTTTTTGTCAATTAAATATCTGGCTACCCTCATGTACATATATTATTAAAAAAATTAAAGATTGCACTAAAGTTGAAATAATACAAATAGAAATAGAATTACTTACAATTAGAGTGGTTCTCTATCAAAATTTTGTAGGGAAATTTATATATGTAATAAAGCTCATAATCGATGGTTGTATTATGAATTTGAGAGCGAATAATGAAAAAACGTTGTCTTGCGACATAGCATAAGCTCGTATCATTTCTCATTAGATGTGTCTTACAATCCCGAAATCAAAAAGATATGGAATTTTCTTTGAATTCGTAGGTTTCCTACTCGATAGCTTGACCATACAAATTTGAGCACTATATTAAGTAATACACGAACCTTCGGATTAATCAATCGTGACCCCTAGAATGCATTAAAACTACCAACTAGACTTGGGTAGTTCGCTAAATAGCTAGTTCAATTGAACTACTCACACAAGTGAGCTAAAAGAGTCTGTCATTACAATGAGTCTTTTTAGCTCCGTAGTTCGTTCGGTCGTTTGCTCTTTCATGTTTCTTTTTCATACACGATTCTTTTTCGTTCATGATTTTCTTTAGTTCGTGTGTCTTTTTGTTCATGTTATATGGAACCTATGTACGTTGGTAGTGCCAACCTAACAATAACATATACAATCAATGTTGCCAGACGATGAGTTCTATTGGCTCCGCAGTTCATGTTTCTTTACGTTTTTGTTTCTTCTCCGTTCACATATATTTCGTTGATATGTTTGGCACTTAATTTGAAAAATACATACTTATAGCCTGCAAGTAATACATATAAGCAGTGTTGCCGCTATCATAATATGTAAATTATGCAAAAGAAATGAGAATATATTATTTTAAAAAATATATTATAATTTTTTTTCTATTTATAAATAAATAAACAATTGAAAACGCTTATGAAAATGTTATAAAACGAACTTTTAAAAGAACAAATTTATAGTTATGTTTAAATCTTCAATGTTTATAATTGGAAAACGTCCAGAAAGCTAAATATTTGAAAATTAAAATTTGCAACAAAATAATAAAAATTTATGTGAAATCTGCAAACACTTAACTGAGCACTGAACTACTAAACTAAGTGAACGACATAGTTCATTTAAATGAGCTGAACTAAAAAGAGCGAACACTGAAAAGAGCTAAAGAACTCATGTCTACTACCAACCAGAATATAATCAAATTGTTATGCATAATAATCTTCAAATAAATTTAAAAGTTTGCGGTTAATATAGACTATTCCTGAGGATAATTTGTTTATTCAGTATAGATGGTTATTGCCATTTCAATAGCAAATTTTCAGAAGAAGGTATCGAAAAACATTGTTAACGAACGCCACCGTTTATATGAAGTAATTATTGTTACATTTCACATCTTCTGATAGCAATTAAAATGTCATTATATAGGCTAACTTCATTACTATCTCAGCAATTTAAATATATATGTAAAAAACGCTAAATCTTAATCTATATGAAAACTCCTTTTATATATTAAAATTGCAGAATGAGAACTCTCAAAAACTTGTTGAATTTATCAGGAAAAAAATTCAGTGTATTAACACTTAGGCATACAAAATTAATCAGCTACTCTATTTGTAAATAAAGAACAATTAGTGCATCAGAAAATAAAGAAAAGGTAGAAAAAATAAAAGAAATTCACTCTCGATCGTATAGTAATGACTAGGCTTCTTCTTGAAGAGGCAGATAAATCTGTGGCGAATTGTTTAAAAACAATTCACAAATTTCATAAATCAAAAGAAATTATTAATTTTTATTACATGTAGTAAAGCAAATTTTTTGTATTACGGATATAGCGAATTATATTTAAAACGAACTATTAAGGTTATATTTTGAAACTTGATTTGAAGGAGACGCGTTAGGAACTTTTGTAAAATGTTGGCATATAAATTTTTACTACATCAAGTTTTTCGGTTTTTGCTATAATTTCTTTCAGCTTAGTTTTAATATTATGTCTTCATCTTGCCAATACTCTGAACCTTCTCAGTTAACATGGTATACTATTCATCTAATGGCCTCACATGAAAACATTATATGTTTTCATTTTTTTAATAAATTTTAAAGTGTGCGTATGAACATAATTTTGCAGCACAATAATAATCAATCCAGTTTTTATATTTATGGTATATTCTGAAGTCCAGCTAATACTATATTTATGTACTGAGACCCCGCACTATTATTGCTCTAAGAACTTCTAAGATCTTTTCAAAATTGTAAGCGTAGTACTTAATGGCTGCAGCCCAAGTTCGCCAACGAGTGAGAACTAGTTCGGCCGGCAATAGTCTGGATACATTTTACTTTAAATTTCAATTTGTTTGGATCTTTTAAAGACACTTTCTTTACATTTTTTTATTAATCCCTAATACGTTCGCTTAAAAGATGTACTTCATGATCAAACCATGTAAGTTGTGTTAGTTTGGTTTAAAACATCGATATGGCTTTGGCAGCTTTTATCATATACGGAGCTGCGTCTGTCACTAATAGTGGCAGTTCAGTTTTTATTTAATATCTTAAAATGGTTAACGAAACGTGTAATAGTTTTACAGTTCATTATTTTTGCGCTGATGGGATATTTATTCTTTGTTTTGTGTTTGAAAGTTCGGATTAACGCCAAATAATAGATATGTAATTCAGAAAAGACGTGATTTGACAAAAATTGAAAGCCAAAAAGTTGTTTTCGCTGTAATAATATGTTACAGCACAAAATATCAAAATATGTTCTAAAAAGGTTTAAAATGCTCTTTCAATACGAACAAAATTCCAAAACATGCTCTTTGCTGTTATGAGCGATATATGCACTAACAAATCGTTGTCAAAACTCATAAAAACTCTAAAACGGATAAATATTTTATATTCGGCTTGATTGGATGCCTAGGAGAAACATACAATTGCATATTTCTGGTTTCCCTGGTTATAACCATGTTTAATTTTATTTTAAATGAGAGATAAATTTATATTTGTCCCATTATATCCGTTTTTGCGTTTGAAGCCTCCAGTGTCACAGTTTCCTTCATATACCTTTAGGGTAGTAATGCTAGTTCATATTGTTCAGGTTACGAAGTTTTTCGGCTGTTTACTTATTCTCTTTATTCTACAACCAGGGTTGTAAAAAAAAATTACTAAAAATTTTCCTGAAATATACCAAAATCAACTGTATCGCTAACCATTTATTACATTATTTATTGATATTGCTTTTATAATTCCTGGAAAATTGTATTTGTTTTATTTTTCTATAATAAAAAACTAAGAAATTGTAATAAATTAACAATGCTAAAAAATCTTGTATCAAAAAAATTCATACACTTTGTTTACATTATTCCAAGCCAGTGTTACCAGAATCCAAATTCAATTTTACACAAACAAGACCTTAAAATTATTAAAAAATTTATAAATTACACAAAGTACATTTTGTGTTTGTTTGTAACGATTTTTATGAGTTTTTGTTAATTTTAATTCGCTAAAAATTATTTCCACAAGTTATTACACTTTTCAAATCAGGAAATATAGTCCCATCAATACCGTTTCTAAAACTTTTACCCAGTAACTGTCATTATCAAAATTGTCATCAAGTCTTTGCTCTTTAAATCTAAAAATGCATGCTGGTTTCAGGTTTTATGCATCAATTTATATGATTAGAAACCTTTTTCTAAAATGCATTGATGATTCAACTTGACAATACCGTGCGTACTTTGTCTGAACAATTTCTAAAATTGTGTACAATTTATCATCAAAATTTAACCTTTCTCTGGTTGGTCAATCACTTCAATATAAAAATTGTTGAAATTGGTGTTCATTGGTGATTATCTTGAGAACAAGAAGGAATAGATTTTAAGCTAATAAGCCTACACTCTAAAATATATGCTTAGATTTAAGATCACAAATTACAGAAATTGATGTTGAAAATTTCTTGTTGTCTAAAATTATATTCATTTTATTGTTAGTTTTAATAAAAGCGTATAACTTGCTTAATTGTACACAAAAACACAAAATTTTCTAATAACAATACTCATTTTTAAACCAACTGTGCTTAAATATGTAACTTCAAAATGCTTAATATTAATAATATTTGCATAAAAACAACATAAAAATAAGTGAAGAAAAAAAATAAAAATTTCAAGTTTAAGAATTTATCATTTACATTTGAACATACGTAAAAAACAAAAGTATTTGTACTCAAAATGCGGAAAAATATCAATCAATTATAGGAATAATAGTTGACTGCAGTGCATTTAACCGGTAGTTATTCTAATAAAAGTCCAGTGAGCCAAAAAAAAACATTTCGTAATCAGATCTGGTGTAAATCTTTGCAGTGTTATTGGAAAGGATGTGTGTAAAAGAAATTATTGTTTAATTTTAGGTCGAAAATAGTCGGTGGTGTTGCCTATTATTATCGACCTAATTCTCAACAAAAGTGGTTTAGAATCTAAGTATGTTATACAATATTTCATTATTTGGGGTTATTCGTATGATCAATCAATCATACATTGGATTTATTTAAAACTTGAATTTTAAATTAAATCTCTTCATTGAAAATTTATTACAATGAAATATTGATAAAACAAACTTACACAAAAATGTTATAAATTCAAAAATATTTCAACAAAATATATTTTTGTTCCATTTTTGTGTAAATACACAGTAATCGGCAACACTGTTTCAAACGGCAACCATAATTACAATAAACTTGTACGTGTAAAACACAGTGTTGACACAACTTTGAATTTTTTGTAACCAAATTTCCATAAAAAGTAATCAAAAAATAACCAAAATTTTAGTATATTAAGATTAAACGATAAATAATGAGATAAGACATTATGATAATGGTATATCTATGGTACATCATTTTATAAAAATATTAAATAAAAATGTAGGCCGGTCTAACACGACTTGTTCTAATATTTGATAAGTTTATGTTGAACTTTTTAATATAATTGTACAAAATTTTAGCTAACTAGCCCCTCCTCTTGACACAAACTGATGAGGCGATTATAAGAGTTTTCTAGAGAAATATTATCCACAAAATATACGATCCTGTTGCCCTAAATAACGAGTATCGATACTGGATGAACTCTGAACTGTATACACTATATTTCACATCGACGTGGTTAAGCGCATCAATGTGCAACTATTGCACTGGCTGGGATATGCGTGCATGAGTGAAAATTCCAAAGGACGATAGGTGTTTGATTCGAAAGAGATGACTATCAAGACTCCGTTGGAAGGACCAGGTCGATGAGATTCTTTTGAAACTTGGTGTAACTAACTGGAGAAGAAGTGCACAAATCGACGTGCTTGGGCTTCCATATGCTCGGCTATTGACCAACTGAAGTTGCAAATAGTCATATAAGTAATAAGTAAATAAGCCCTTCTTCTTAATGAAATACCCGAATCAAAAAGTAGCGTTAGAGCCAAATATTTGCTGAATTTCGTAAATGTCGAATTATGTGCCAACAAAATAACTGTTCAACGATTTATGTACGATATGTTGCTCATAAACCATAAAAATATATGTCGGCATTGAATTATTGGCGACGAAAAATCCATCACGATAACTCAAAGTATAAGCTTTGGCGTAAAAATACCCAAAATATGCGACTCAGACTTAAAACCATTATATTCCATCATGACAGATGCTAAAATCAGTTAAAAATATAAAATAGTGGCTCGAAAGTTTTGTTGTCCATTCAATTAACATTTGTTTCGATCGGTATAGATTTCATTTCAGAACTGAGTATACGATTCATGTTTGTGCCTAGAAAATGAACAGTCGTTTGGCGCGTAGTTATGTTATAAAAAAGTAAGAGAGGTTATAGCTAACATATCAATATTTTGAATAAATTTGGTTTTACCAGTTTTTCAAAACAAAAGCCCAGACAAAAGTCTCCTTTTTTGAGCTATACACCCAATAGAAACCTGAGTAATAAACATTTGAAGAAGTCATTACCTTTATTTAGTACTTCGAAAATTACACATCTACATATCAAAGAAAAAAATAATCAATTTTGGTTAGAAATATTATTCAGTAGCTTGTTAGACGTGAACGAAGAAAGGGTGTAACGCATGTTTTTATTTTCAATTTCAAAGAGATTTTGAAGAGAGCTAAAATTTTGTTTGCTACGCCGAGAAGTGTTAATAATATATATATAAAATTATGCATGTTTATATTTTGTATGAATATATATTTTTTCTAGCATTTTAACTTCAGCATATTTATCATTTTAAGTGTTTCGCTCTTTGAGCGCACCCCCGCTTTAGGGCCGTAAATTTAATCATTCGCTTAAGTGCATTAGAAAAAACGTGTTTATAAAAAAAAAAATTATCTGGCAAGACGATTTCTAATTTTAATTTGAGAAAGATTGAAATGTGTACTGATAAAGGAAAATATTTTTTTAGTTTTAAATTGATTTTTATTTAGCAAGGGCATGTAAAATGAGTGGAATAAAGAAGAAAAATAAGTTTAAAAGAAAAATTATATGCACTTTTAAATACATATATATATCTTTTGTGCATTTATCCGGGATTTTTATAAATTTTTGCATATTTGTTAGAGTTTTCGCTTGAATGATGCATCGCCTAAATGCGAAAATAATTGCGCATTCTAACATACGCTCTTAAGCGGGAACTATTATAATACGAAAATAATTATTAAAAATATTAAAATTATTCGTGTTGTTACGTTTTAACCTTTTTAAAACGTTTGCGTTCTTTTAAATTACGTAAAATAAATTATATGTGTCGAATTTAATGTTTTACTTTATACACTCGTTTATTTAACTTCCACTTTATAATATTATAACTATTCAGTATCCAACTTATTTAATATCCGCTTGATATACCATTTTACTCAATACACAATTCTTAGTACGTCTTTACACTATGACTGTCAAACTATTACTGACTGACGTAGGCAAATCAATATTCCTTATATACTTGACTGTCAACGAATGTTCTTGTATTTACTACAACTTTATATTCATGTCCGTTAATTTTAAATGTGACTTCCAAAAGTTGAATTGGTAACACCGTTTAATATGTAGTTGGTAACACTGTTAATAACACAAATAACTACGATGTTGTCATGGTGACACGTTGACAGCCTTGACACTAACCAATAACTAAAATCTAACAATAACGTTTTAAATATACTGATGTTGGTGTACATACGTTCTATTTAAGGCGTTGATACATTGGCAAACATTTGTGTGCAATAATCGTGTGTGTATGTAACTAGACAATAAAATTTCACTTTTAGTGGTTTTAAGGATGGCGAAAGTAATTTGCCGCCGGGTAAAATATGCATTTGTAAGCAGTTTTCAATTAAAAATATAAAGTAATACTGAAAAACAAATTAAGCGTGTCGTCTTTAAATTGACCAAATAAACTATAACATTTTATTGTAAATATTTTCCAATTAATTTCTTAAAATTTCATTCAGTTCATAATTTTAATGCATTTCTAACTCTCCATACATTTGTAGTGTGTAAGTTCTGTTAATAATTTTATTTGGCTAATTTGCTTTTGTACCTGTCGACACTATTGGAAATAGGCTATAAAATAGAGACCGCACAATAGAAACCAAAAAAATTATATTTTAATGCATGAAAAATTTTATAAAAAAAAACCCTTTCCATTACAAAATTAAAAATACATTTCATTTCAGAAGTCACTTAGAGTGCGAGCAAAAAAAACCTTCGACTCTAATAGTAGTATTAGTTTGGTTCTAATATTCAAAGATTTATTTTTTTATTAAATGACTTACATTAAATTATAAATATATTAAATTTCTTTACATTATAAAATAACAACAATCAAATTAAAAATAATAAAGATATACACCCATGTTCTGAAAAACGCGTATGCTAAAATTTGCGTTTTCGATTTGAAAACGCCAAACAGGTGTTCTGGCAAACGAAAACGCTAGAAATCTGGCGTTTTCAAACCGCTAGTGTATGCTGAAGCGACCTGATTATTTTTATTTAAACTGCACTTGAAAGAGAAAATAAATTGATGTAAAATTAAAATTTAATATGTCTGTTTTTATTTGAAGAAAAACTTTTAACATTTTTTCACAATTTTAATTAAAAATATGCAATTTAAAATTTTGCTTTATTTTTGGCAATTGTCGGTATCATTTGTATACTTATAAACTTGCGATTTATGCAAACAGCTGGTCAATTTTATATTCGAAAAAAATTTAGTGCTAGTGGTGTTAACTTTAAAATTACTTACTCTTTTCAAACTTATGATAATATTATTTGAAATTTATTATGTTCACATATTTTAATTAAAAAGTAGTAAACAAACCTTTATAAAAATTCAAAGATAATTTAAAAACTGTTCAAGCACCTACAAACAAAAAATTATTCAAGATCCTATTTGTAACCGGCTACCCGTGATGAAACTCACCAATTATTCGCAAGTGTTTATATGTAACATCTCTAAATAAAAAGAAGAAGCATTTGCGGCCATTGCACTGATATTTTACAAATAAAATTAAATAAAAAAGCCGCCTGTTAATAATAAAAATAGTCGGTTTAATTTAAAATTTATTCAAACAGAATTTATTTTTTGATAATTCTTTTAATTGACGAATTTTTATGAATAATTTTTTCTATGTTTACGTTTTGTTATTATAAAACATATGTTTTTTATTTCTTCGAACACAACTCCGAAAAATTCAAAACGCCAGCAAATCGCTTCGTTTTCAGAACATGCTTAAATGCGTTTTGAGTTTTAAAAACGATTTGCGATTTGAAAACGCAGCGTTTTCAGAACACGGGCGATATACATATAATTAACATACATGTACATATTATCTGAAACTGGTAAAGTAACGATAAGAGCATTATTTTTTTTTAAATTTTGTCATTCATTTCTGCCGCAAATTTCTATGCTGACACAAATAAAGTGTAAATTTACATCAACCAATTACAAACAACGTCAGATGCTTCAAACAAAAATATTTGCCAATTCATGAAGCATTTTTGTTTTCGTAACAGTATTTTATTCATGAGACGTTTTCCTAGTGAAAGCTCACTAAATTGGAAAATGTAAGCATGTATTTTTTATACAAATGAAACGCATCTAATTGTATACTATATATCATGTTAATAGGAAAAATTGATATACAATTTTTAAGCACATACAACTAGCGTCCGATTTGGAATAGTCTCATTCCCAATACATTGTAAAATTAAATGTACATTAGAAGTAAAATGCCATCGCACTAGCGTCCGATTTGGATGGATTTGTAATTCATTGCCTTGTTATTGTAGTTTCGATTATGAATTTTATTTGTTTTTTGTTGCTATTATTCCAATTGTTCTTTTTATATTTTCCGAGTTTAAATGGAAAGAAAAGTGGTTTTGAAAGTACAAGTTGACCAACCGCGTGTGTGGTGTATGAAGCAGTCTATATGGAAGCGATTATGGCCTATAAACTGGATTTTCATTATTGAATTTGCTATAAATAAATAAAATGAAAAAAAAAAATTAATATTTGACAATCAAAAACCTTCCAACTTTCACTTACAATGTCTGTAGCATTGGACCCATCCAACCGTCACTTACAATGCCTGTATCGTCGGACCCATCCAACCTTCGCTTACAAAGTCTGTTCCATCGGACCCATCTGACGTCCAATGCCAACGCTGTGTAAATGTAAATAGAAATTGTATACAGGCATTGGATGGGTCCTACATACATTGTCGAATCTAAGATATATGTGATAAAAATTTTTAATTTTCAACTTACACACGCAACACAACTCGAAATTTGCTGTAATGATTTTTTCCAGGATCGATCTTGCACAATATGATTTTGGTATCCAACTTAGAAATCGGTATAACTCTTGAGAAGAACTTAAGTGACTCTTTATTTAGTCTAAAATTATTAATTAAGCAAGAATATACATACTTATGAATTTACGTAATACTTACTATGAGCGCCAAATTAAGTGCACAGCCTTATTTTCTAAAATTTAGTCTTCATACGATGAACTTAAATATTTTATATTTTTTAAGAGTGTGTTTAAGGCTTTACAAAATCCATAAAAAACAACAACTAACTAGGTGTTGAATACAAGAAGAATCAAAATTTGGAATTTTCGTAACAGCTTCAAAATCTTTAGTTACGGTTAAAAACCGAGTTTCCTTACCTTAATGCACTTATAAGCTTAAATAAATGTTAACCGATTTTAAAAGAAGACGAACAGATCTATTTAGTGGTATTTACTTTACTTACGGGTACAGATTTACAAATGTATTTGAGAAAATATTTGCATGTGGAATGGATCAAATTTTTGGCTGCTTGGAATAGTGCGTAAAAGTAGTAGATTTTAGGTAAGAATCTGACATAATGGGGCAGTGTATTGCAAATAATATTCACCGAAATACTGTAGTTGCCTCTTTTATAATGACTGATACGATGAAATGAACAGAATTGTGCATATTGTTACAAAAATCAAGTTTGAGAACAACTGTCGCTTGGTACATCGCTAAAACAAATAAACAGAAGGTACAAATATAACTTCGTGCCTGTGTACAAATATTAAATCGACAACAGCAACGCAAATAGAAATGTTTACAAATAAAAAGAAGCTGCAAACAATAACTTTTTACTCCAACATAATTTAAGCTACATTGATTTCAGTTTTTCAAATTATTTCAGAATTCTTTTGCACAAATCAAATTTTTGCCGACTAATTTGATTAATTTAATGGGACTAAAATTTCGTATATGAGACTACCATTACAATATTTGGATCTTATTATGTTCTACGACCCTAATTTCATAAGATTTTACTCGAGAATTTTACCACACACAGTAGTCGGTTTTTATTTAATTACCGACGCTATTTTTTGAGAAATAAGGCCAAGCCGTATTATTCCTACCATCACGCTTTATAATATACTGAAAGAACTCAAGTCCGTCGTGATCTTAATATAAAACTTCAACAGTGGCATTTAATTAAACATATATTGACAAACCAATTTTATTTTAGCAGAACTTTCTTATTCGATAAATCCAAATTCGAGTTAAAAAGTGTACGGTGGTGGTTGTATTACGGTTTAGTTACTAATTTATACTCTCACATGTCGCCTTGTATTTGCGTGTATGTATGTACGTACATATTATGAAGATCGATTTAAGTCTCATTTTTTAGATGATACCTACATATGTATGTATACGTATAAGTATATAATCACATATTAAAACTAATACTGCTTACCTATCTTACCAAAATATACATACATAGCAAAACATACTAAAAAACAAGAGCAGCAAATGTATTAAATGTCTCCATTTTTAAAAACAAATGACTCGTGTTTACAACCACCAATCGTATGGCTACCGAAGTTGCTGAAGGCAATTTTTTTTTAATACTAGTCGTTATAATTATATGTAACTGTTGGCAGCAATTCAATTTGTACGCTTTGTGAAAATAAAACGAAGTAAATCATAACAAAATCGTGCATTAATAGCGACAATAAAGCAAAAAAAGAAAGAAATCATTTTGCATACATACATACATACACATATTCACTACTATAGAAATTTGAAATGTGAATGTGAAAAAACGAACCATGAATATTCGTTAGCTAGTTCAGTTAGCTCATACAGTGACAACTTGACGCCTTATTAAACCCTCCATGAGATCACATCTCGATTTTTGCCGCTTTTTTGTACGAATTATTTTATAAACCTTTTTGTTAGACAAATATTTTTGCTTCGTTTTGCTTCCGTTTAATTGTGTTTGAATTTTATTTCTTTTATATAATGTTCTTTATCATTTGTTGTTGTGCGAGTTGTGCTCATGTTTCTCTTTTTCTTTTACTCCCATACTGTTGATGTTAGATAGCAAACATTTTCAGTCAGGGTTTAGTTCTTGCTTAGCCACCAAAGTTGTTTAATCTCCGAGTGAGTTAGTAGTGCTTACAAAATTAGTAGTGTTTACGCGAATGTGAAATTTAATGCGAAAATAATAAAAAAAAGATAAATTTATACTATTCGCAAAATTTGTAATTTCTTTCATTGAATAATTAAACGTTTTCAATGAAAATGCGTTAGCGTGTCAAAAATTATACTCTATACATAGATACATACGTACATACGTACATATCATAAATTAAAAATTAAGAAAAGAAATTTAAAAAAATATTTCAAATAAATGAATGCATTTAGTAGTTAATAAAAGCGTAATTACATAACATAACAGTTAAAGAAATATGTTCAATGTAATATTAAATATTCATTCATGATCATGACACTTGCATATGTGGATATGGCAACGGTTATTGATGTTCAGGTTCGTAGTTATTAGATTATTTATTCATTACAGATATTTTGATTAAAGGTTATTTGTAATATAAATACCTATAATATAAGATAACGAATAAATGCATTTTGAAAATCAGAATAATTGATAATATATGTCTATACATAGGCCTTGTCATGTTTACACTTGAAAAACCAGCAATAATGGATAATAAAATATGTGGATATAATTAGAATTATTCTAATTTCAAATTTGCTAATAGGGACTTAGAAATTGAAAATAAAATTATAATGGCATTATTAATATTAATACTTACAATAGTAATAATAATAATTATGAAAGTAAATATGATAATAAATTTGTGTAGTTATTTACCGAATAATTTTAAGCTGAACAACTTATTTAATGAAAAGAAATGAAATATTGTAAAATTTTCTTCATATTCAACTAATTATCTTATAGTTTTAAAATAAATTATTGGAAATTATTTGTTTCTAATATTTGTTCTGTATATTAATAGACTAACGATTTTTCTAGGGTCCAAAATAGCACCAGAATAGATAAATTCACCATATAACTTAGTCGAGGCTAAGACAATCTATAATTTGAAAGAGGCTTAACTAACTTAATAACAACAAGTTTGTGCTTCTTTTCTTTTTTCATTTATATCTAAAGTTGTTATTTTTTTATTTTAATAAACGCAAAATTGAACCATATTCAATTTTTAGGTTTGTTTTAGCTAAATCATAAAATGTTCATACAAAATATACATCTGTATGAAGATACATATAATTGAAATTCATGTATGTATCAGAGAATGATGGTTTTGCGTAGTTTTAAAGTATTGGTGGCCAAACATGTATGAGTGAGTAAAGTTAAAAATAAAACGATATTCATACACAACATATTGAAAGCCAGTGCAACTTAAATAACTACAAGTAGGAGTTGCGTGAAGTGCCTGTCATACCCGCACAGTGCTGCCACTATTGGTAGAATTCTACCAAAATTGGTGGAATATTTTTCGTTTGATAGGATGGTAGGCTAAATAGAATTTTGGTAAATTTTAGCAGAAGTTCGAAAATTGAAAAATCACTATGTTATTAAAATATATTAATTGCTCGAAATCCTATTTGTTTTCTATAAACGAAAAGCAAACAAGTATCAGAAGAGTGTAAAGTGTAGGTCCCTTATAATGAGTCTAATAATAGAATCGAGTACAGTTCATTGACTTAGGGAAATCTCCATGTTCTTTCATGAATATTTTAGGAATTATTATTATCGAAATAAGATAAATTTTGACATTTTATGTTCCTTTAAACTATTTAAGACTTTACAAACTTAAAAAATTATGGAAAAAATAATTCTTGCGATAACTATAGTTATGCTAAAAAAAACAGAAGGTACTATATATATTAAGCGTCAAAAAAAAAACCGAATTAATTTTACGCTTTCATATAATTACAAATTTGTTATATTTTATGACTAGAGTTCATGTTGTTTTTTTAATATTAATTATTTATTGGCTTCAATTGTAGAACTTTTCGTAAAGCAAATATTTTTTTAAATATACAAACTTCTAATTAAATTTCACAGCGAGGAAAAAGCTTTGAAAACAACTTTCAAAACTGTGAAAAAACACAAAATTTTGGTAAACTAGAAAATTTAAATAATGCCATAATACGACCTATTGTGCGGAAAAAAACTCATCAAAAAGCGATGTTAAAATATAGGGTCCGCCATCTAACTTTTTTTTTCAACTAGCGCTTATTTCGTGAATGGTAACACTTAGCTCATGTCTGATTTGATAAATAATCAGTTTTATCCTTCCGCTCAACGAATATGGTTGTGTATACGTTTGAACAACGCTGGGAATCTGGGCCTGCGATCGACTTACAGAAGATGCCGATTTTGCAAAAAAATCATCTTTTCAATTGAAGCTCATTTTGATCTTGGTGGGTATGTAAACAAACAAAATTGTCGCATTTGGGGCACAGAAAACCCGCACGCATACATTGAAAAGCCGATACACACAAGACGGGTCACTGTTTGGTGCGGATTTTGGTCCAGAGGCATAATTGGGACATTTTTCTTCGAAAGTGAGCAAGGAGTGGCCAGAAACAATTGACGCTTTAAAGGACAATATTCGTGAAGCCATTGGTGAATACAGCTGCACACAATCGATAATGTGCTTAAAAATTGGACCAATCGTGTAGGCTACTGCATGGCTAGCAGAGAAAAGAAATTTGAGAAAATATTCAGTAGTTTTTCTTTATAGCATTTTCAAAAAAAAAAAATTATTTGGCGGATCCTTATTTAAATTTGATGTTTGATTCTTTACAAATTTAAAAATCTTTCAGCTCTCCAGTTTTGCTTTGCACATTGTATACTCCTTCAATTATTTTCTTTAAAATTTCGTCACAGTTATCTATTATTAAAACTTATGTAAGTGTACACACTTCAAAAGTTCAAATGCTAACGAAAACGTGAAAACTCCGATTGGCTTATTATTTACTGTCTAATTTTGTGGATTTCCCACATTTTTATTGCCATATATTTTTGTAGGAAATTTTTTGCTTCTGAACTTCCGTGTAAGTATGTATATGATAATTTTTTGAAATTTGTCATAAGTGAAAGATCGTAAATATTCTTATTTAGAGCTTGTATATGTGCCTATGAACATATATTTTTGTACGACAATGTTTTTTCATTAAAAAGGAAAAAAATTTTTTTTTAATATTTTGCTCAGGTTTTTTTAATGACTTTAATCGCAGATAGTGTTCTTCAATGGGTTTTCCACAAACAACAAACAAACAAAAAAAGCATTGCAATGGGAGCTAAAAAATACAATATCAAACGCAATTAACCCCTGTTTTTTATTGCAAAGTTCCAGGATTTTGTTATGAGTTTATAATTGATATATACAAAATAGGAATACAATTTTTTCTGTCTTGGATTTTTTCTTGGGCCTTTCAAAAAAAAAAAAAAAAAAAAAAAAAGCACAAAGAATGATGTAAAAGCATATTTCTTTTATTCATCCATACACGCATGTCATATAAGTACTTATTATACGCACGAGTACTTAATGTACTTTGAAAATTTTTCCATTCCCATTGATACACATACTCTGAATGCATGTGTATGCGTACAATTATTTTTGTAGTTATAGCGCATGATGTGGATACAAACATGTTGCTTAAGTTGTCTAAGATGGTTGTGAATCGACATGTTTGCTAGAAGTATGAAGTATGAATGTATGAATTATATCTGTTGTTGGGGTGGAAAGGTATTCCATCAAGAAATCCACGGGTTTTTGGCCAACCTCCCCCTACCCCACAAAAAAAAAACAAGAAAAACTGACTTACAATTTATTTCTTAAGTGTATTTAAGTGTTGTCAGAGTTGATAATTTTCGTATTATGTATTTGAAATAAAAAAAAATAATGTTCGTTGCATTTAATAATCAACAATAAGAAAAGAGAATAAAAATAATGGTTGTTGAAAAGTGGACGCAAATTTCTGTAGAAAGCATATTTCTTATTAAAATTTTAAATTTTTTAATAAAATATGCTGAAGTACAGTGGGGAGCAAAACCAAGTTCATGTTTTGAAGTTTAACTATAAAATTCCTGCAAAACTTTAAATACCCCATCAAATAAAACAAAACTTCACTAATTTATTCATTGTTAGGTCATCAAAAAAAATTAACAAAAGGAATCATATTCAAATACTAGAATGAGAGAAAGGCAATTATATAAAAGAATCCGCATATACTTGGTTTTGGAATTTTTGTTTAATACGCTTCTTAGAGGTTTTAATTTTTTGTTGCGTTTTTAAAGCATTTGGACCGGTAACAGGCAAACTAATATTAATGCATTTTACAATTGTGGTAGTATTTTGAGAGATTTTTCCACATGCGTTCTCTCTACTTCTCTTTGTTTATTTTTTGCCTAAACATGCGAGTACGTACGTGTGAAAATAAAAGAGAAGAGCAGCTCTTTTCCCGAATCTGATTTGGACGTACTCTCTACAATATTACTTAAAAAGTTAAGAGAAATCTGGTCCCATTCGTATTACACATCGCTCCAACATGTTCCTCGAAGCCCAATTATATTTTTCCACACGTTTTATATTATTATCCAAAAATTCTCCACTGAATTCTAGTTAGAGCAATATAGTGGTCTATAATTTATCTAAAACCTTTATTGTAACGGCCATTCTTGGACAATTTTAGCGGCCTGTCTTTGGATCACTATCTTACAGAAACAGATTTTACAGACTTTTACTTTTGTTTGTTTTTTTTTATTAATAAAACCTAAATAAATATTTTGCGAGTCATTTTGACGACTCTTTTCAATGTTTTGACGATTTTATGTTTGATGTAAACATTTTTCTTTTGCTATGTTATGGTAAGTTATATATTGAATTTTTATTATCAGTTTTAGCTTTACAGTAAAAGGGAAAAAAATTAACTTAAGAGAAAATGTTACCATTTTAAATACGATTTTTTTATATTAATATTTGTGTAGAATGTTAAGGACAAATATAATCATTTTCAATATAAGCCTGATTTGTTCAACCCTAATAAATACATATGTATGTGTAATCATTAATTTGCTTTGATGTAGAACTTCAGGGACAAGCGTATGGTTACGTGTGTTAGGGGTTTTCGTAAAATTATTATCTTTCCTTATTCTGACCAAGGTTGGGTAGGTTTAGGAATGTAGTATAACATCCACACTTGACCGGAAGCGGCAAGTAAATCGCCCGTAAATTTTTTTTTATTATACGTAACTGGACTAGAGGAAAAAATCCCCGCCCACATCCCTCATACAAGTACTTGAGTACGGTTCCCTTCCATAGTTCAGTGCAAACCAAGTTATTTGGCTTAATATGAAAGACAGACAAACAATTTTGATTTCAAAGGTCATTGTTACAGATATTTTAAAATTTTTTGAACTGAAATATGTAAAATGACTATTAGTGCGTCCAAAATAATATACTCTCTAAACTTGAACATTTATGCAAACAAATTTGCAAAATACAAAATTTTAGTGAAGACGTTAAAATCTACTTATACATCTTGTTTTTACATAAAATATATTTTTACATTATATTATATATTTTCTTATATACGACTGAGTATTAAAGCCTCAAAACGCCTCAGTAGTATGTTTCGGCTAACACATCAACGGAATATTGCAATAACAAGAGCTCGACAGCTACTTTAAATGGTCAAATTGAACAACATATACAGTCATATACAGTAAAATACGAAGAAGAAATTTTGTCTGGACTGGGATGGTGATAATATTTGCAAAAGAGCAAATGCATCTAGATTACAAGAAAGCCAAAAAAAACTTTTGGCTCCGTTCCACCTTGGATGAAATCAAAAATTTGCCAAAATGCTCTCAGAGTTGAAAGAAATTGCAGATAGACACTCTAGAAGGAGAATTCTTATTGAGAACCCGTGCCCACCATTAGGTAGCTTGAAAACTATTTTCAAGCAATAATAAATAATGTAAAATCAGGAAAATTACATACAGTGGCGGACATTAAGCTAGCACATTTCATGTATGCTGCATTGAAAAGCGTATATTTTTTTCTCGACAACAAAATTTATATTTACATGTATTGTCTATGGTGTGCTCTGTGTACCGTAACTTCTTTTTATTTTCTTTCGCGGTTTTAATTTCTATGTTTAATTTATTTTTTTAAAATATAGAATATGAACTGGATGGTAATATATCACATTTTACAAATTTTGATACTCTTCACAAATTTTTTATTTAAAATCCTAAATTGGTAAATTTTATGAATGTGTAATTTCAAAAGTTTTAATAAAAACCATAAAACAAGATGTATAAATTGGTCGAGGTAAATGGTAGTCATAGGCATAGTGTGAAGTTATTCATGAAATAAGCTTATAGTTTGTGACATTGCTTCCATATTAAACTTCAAGAAAAAGAAATCTAAAGTATTACACAGTACGTTAGGCGTAGAAGAACAACTCGTAAAAAGGACTATTTATAGAGCCTCAGTTTAAATACTCAACTCAAATTTGAAAGGAGTTTTAACAAAATTTGGTATTGACTTCTTCTCGCAAACATTTAAAAGAAGGAAAAATTAAAAAATCCTTGGATGCATTGTACAACATAAGGCACACGTATTAAAAAAATTACGTGAAGTTCCGAATTTTATTTTTATAAGTAAAGCAATCACTCTTTTGGAAAAATGTTCTATGGAGTGACGTATCCAAATTTTTTCGATATGATCTGATGGAAAATGTTACGTATGGCGTTCTTCGAACATGCCACACAATCCCAGGTAAACATCAATGACAATAAAACATAGCGCTAGAAATGTGATAGTTTGGACCGGTGTTGGTCCTATAATCAAAATAGATACACAAGTGTATCATAATGCTTAGAAGGGAATGTGACTGCAAATGAAAAACATACCACTTTGATTGATGATAATTATCCAAAACACAATTCACATACAGTGAAATTTTGCTTAGAACAAAATAGAAACGACATTTTTAATTGATCAGCTCAATCCCTAGATCTCAGTCCTGTAGTGAACCCATGGCATGATGTAGAGTAACACATTATTATTGTTAAACCTAAAAATGTTAGTGATATATGGACAGTAATATGAATATACCAAGGGACTTATAGACAGTATGCCAATTCTAAGATATTATTAAGAAAAAGGGTTATGCTACTACTCTAAGTACATAGTTTTAAATAAAATAAAAAAGTTGTTTTTTTCTTGCTGAAATTACTTTATTTTTTATGCGAGTATGTGTTAAATTTCCGATCAGTAATTTTATTTGATTTTGCTCTATTTTATCACAAAATAAACAAATTGCGACAAACAAAACTAAAGTAAGCCAACGGTACTTATTCCTTAGACCACGAGTGATACATTAGGACAAAGAAATAATTAGAATAATAAACACATAAAAAGTTTTTATTCCGAAAAGTACACATACATAGGTAATGTGCTAACCCGATGTACACCACTTTATGTACATTTTACGCTTCTAATTTAGAAAACACAGTATATTCGTAATAAGTGACATATCCTTCTGTCACGATACTCAATAACTTCAAAATTATTTCAAAAACCAAACAAATTTTAAAAAGTATTAAAATATGTTGGCATTTTTGTTCGAATATGTTATATTTCTTATTTTATCTAAAGCAATATTCTATATAATTCTTTAGCCTCTCTAATTTATTGTAGATTACTCTGCAAAAAAAGCGTTTTAAAAAATTCAGAACACATGTGAGAAGAGACGTGTGTCTACTATTCAGGTAACTGAACCTTTAAATTTGGTCTGGAAGAAATGAATTTGCTTTTCATACAACTTAATTAGTATATAATATATGTGTGGAAATCAACAAGAGCCAGTTTTAAAATTTGGTGTGTGTTGTGTTGAAAGCAAAAAGTATAGTTAAAATTGAATCGTTGGCGAATAGATCACTCTTATAGCAAGTAATTATCGTGCCGATTTTAAAGCGAAAGTGTACAAAATGTTTATTTTACGAAAATATATTTTTTTTTTTTTTTGTACGCTCAGCCAAAATAATTCGACCTTCAAATTGTTGAAAGAATTATTTTAAATTATTTTATATTTGAAGAATACAAAATTAATAAAAATTAATAAAAATATGCCTTTTTAAAATGTTTGAGGGCGTTTAACTTGCGTTTAAAATAAAATAAATTCAGTTCGATTTTGTTGTTTTACTGTTATATTTTTATTTACCGCACAACAACTTTTATACAGTTTACGACAACTTAATACTAGTTTAAACAACACTTTTATTTCCGCTTTAACACGTCTTTACCTTACGATAGCCAAACGATAACTAACTGACATGTAGGTAAAACAGCTATTTATATACCTAATTGCCTATATTTTAGAAAGTTCGGTAAATATCGACCATCTTCTATTTCCATATCCGCTAATTCAAATGTAACGTAAGGATATTCGATGTGGCAGTGCTGCCGACTTGTCATATACCAAAATCGCACAATGAAGTGTTGAATTTTTATTTTCTTAACAATATGTTCCATCTTTGAACCAGTACGTTTTAAAAAATGCTTTCTATTCTTTTCGAAGGATTTAACCCATTTATAGCCAAGCCAAAACTACAAGGAATATACTGAAAACTTTGTCATTTTTATATTATTAGTAATGCAAAAACAATAAAAATTAAAAATTTTAGAAAAAAAAAATTTAATAATTATTTAAAAACAATAAAGAAAATATAAATTATCGTTTTATTTAATATTACATATATTTACTACACCTTCCACTAACAAAATACATAATGTTTTATAAACGATTCCTTTTTTTTTATAATATGTTAAAAATAGGTCTTCCCCAATTGGCATAATAATAAATTTTCGGCATGTAAGACAGTGTTTTTTTTTCGAAGCTTTACATTTCACAGCTTGACTAGGTATATATTTTTATGAGCCATATTGTTTAATTCTACAACACTGCAATAAAGTTAAAATTTGATAAACACTTGTTTATATTGTGCAATTGACTAATTTTTTTCAATATGTACATGTAAAGAAGTTATTAAAACACTGAGTTTTAAAGCTCACACTGGTATACTTATTGGGATAAATACATAATAATTGTTTACCCTTAAATGAGATATAAATTTCCTTTTTTATGTGTCTTTATAGGATAAAAATTATTTTGTATGGAAATGTCTGATTAATTTTTCAATTTAATATGTATGTACATTTAAAATATAATACTTTTTGGAAAATTCGAAGAATATATCATTTACAGTTCCCAATATATTCTGTAATAACTACTTGTTTCGTAGTACAAAATATGTGTCATATGATTTTATTGCGCGGTGTCCCAAAATTGATGCAAGATTTAAATTTGTCGCCATTTGTGCAGTAAAGTGTTAGCAACCCTAAAAAACAATTCGACAGCTTACAGTTTAGGTTTAGTAAAAATTTAGCTTTACACAATAGAACAACGTGTCTTCATTATTTAACAATACTTCACAAATAAAAAATTGGCGGCCGCAGTTCTCAAATTTCATACAAAATATGATGGGAATAGTGGCTTAATTTCGTCAACTGTGATGAGATTAGCTGAAAAATTCAGGAAGACTGAATCCGTTGGAGGCGCTTAAATGTAAATATCGAGCAGTGTGTGAGAATGTCGGTGACAATCCAGGAACCTCAATTTGGCGTCGTGGACAAGAATTGCAAATTTCAAGGAGCTGTCCAAAGTGTATACTCACTAAAGATATGTGTCTCCATGCTTACAAATTTTAATTAACACAACAACTGAAGCCTGAAGAGCGAGGGGAGTTCGTTAAATGGATTATTGAACAACAGCAAATGGATACTGAAAATCATCCTAAGCGATGAAGCACATTTTCATCTTGAAGACTTTGTTAATCGCCAAAATTTCCGCTTTTGTGTTTGTGAGAACCCACATGTGATTGTCGAAAGACAAATGCATCCACAACGTGTCATTGTTTGATGTGGATTTTTGGCTGGGGGCATAACTGGACCATACTTTTTTGAAAATGAGGCTGGGAAACCAGTGACTGTTATTGGTGCTCGATATCGCGACATGATAACACAGTTCTTTCTACCGAAATGGATAATATTAAGATGGCCAAATAATGGGGGGCATAGTTAGACTCTAGATCGTTTTATTTGACACTATTAGATCTTTTTCTAGGGTTATTTGAAAGTACAGGTCTATATCAATAAGCACATAATCACTCGTGCATTAAAGAAGGAAATTTAACGCTGCATCAACGAAATTCAGCCACATATATGCAAAATGGTCATGGAAAATTTAGACACACGCGTGCGTTTGTGAATGCAAAGCCTTTTGCCCGATGTGTTATTCCATAAATAACCCTATCCTATGCACTTTATGGTTCAATAAAAAAATAACAATCAAAACATTAAAAACTGTGTTTTCTATTTAATTCAAATCTTGCATTAATTTTGGGATACCTTTTATTTGTTACTAAAGATGGAAAATTTGTTGTGCTCTATCGAAAACTAAAAATCCTTTCGAAATAACACCTCTGTACTACGAAAACAATCGTAAGTTATTTAAAAAGCGTTAGGAAATTATTAGAAAGCGATTTTGTTAGTGATAAATTAGAAGAAAAATAAAAATTTAAGTATTTTAACGATTTAAGATAAATAAACGTGTACAATAAACGAGTTGAAGTTAATAATATTGGTTATCATAAAATAAGTGTTTATTAACGTTGGTATTAGAAATGTTTTAATATTTGTGGTTTTAAAATCTTTAAGAGATACTTCAAAAAAATAAGGGTCTAATCCATGTCGAAGAATCCTGACTTCGCAAAAGGACATCTTAATGCTTCAGATGCTAGAAATAAATCAAAAAGTTCCTATAAGAGAGCGTGCTATCGAAATTTTATCATTGAAATATGATTCTGCAGAATTATACATATGTAACATAGACAGTGCTGGAAGACATAATAGGGACACACCAAAATTTTCTTACATTTTTATTTATCATTACTAAAATTATATAAAGAATGATGCATTGATGCATCTAAATACTTAGGTTATAAAAGTATCTTCTAGCCTCTTTCTGGTTTTCCTCCCTTACTTTCAGCCGCATTCTAGCATATAACATTTCTTTTTTTATGTATGTATGTATTATGTACGTATAAAATTAAAAATTACTTTTAAATGCATTTCATTTCAAATTTTTTATACAAATATTTCTAAAAATATAAAATAACTTTTTCCAAAAAAATCGAAAAAAAATAATTTTTATATGACAAAAAAATATATATGTACATACGCACATACATATTTTCTTTTGTTTTTTATTTGTACCCTATAAGCAATTCGGTAGCCCACTACAAATAAAATGCACTTTTAGTTAATTTTTGTTAACTAACTATAAGCTACAATGCAATGTAGAAATAAACCAAATAATCTAGATTGATTTAATTTTTTTTTTTTTTTTTGAAATATTAAAATTTATTCATTTTTAGAATTTGAAATTTGGTTTTGAAAATAAAATTTTCGTTTCAATAATTTTAATTGTTGGACTCTGTTTATCATTTCAACTCTGTCATTGTTTCTTATTTTGTTGTTTGCTTTTTTATTCTACTTCTTGTTATTCTTAAATGTAATTTTCGAAAATAAGGACGCATTTAATAATTAACACAATTTCGATGTCGGATAATGTATATGTATTTGCATTTTATCGTAAGCTTAAAGGATTTAATATAGTCAACTTAAATCAAATTTAAATAAGGTTAGTTTATAGCTAACTAAGTTAACTTTAAGCTGACTTGTCTACAACTAATTTAAAGTTAGTTTAAAAGTCATACATAGTTAGACAATTGACTACTGCCTAGGACATGACAATGTTAAATAAGTCAGTTTTCTCCATTAAAAATATTCTAAGTATTAACCACCACTAGTTTCAAAAAAGTTAGTTTAAAGTGCATTTGAAGTTAGTTAGCTTTCTATGTGTTAGTAAGAATTTAATAGTCGTTTGACTTCCAAAGTACTGGACCGATTAAAATAAATCTGAATAGAAAAAGCTTTAAGCTGATATATATCATTTCAAAATCGGTGGAGTAGAACAAGCGTAAAAGGGTACAAGGAAATGTCTCAGCCTATTAATTATATAAATGTGCTTTCGGCAAAGTTATTTTTCAATGGCATCGTATACTTCTGACAAGCAACTAGTCATTGGCTGCAGGGCCGAGTCGATCTTGCCCGATTTAGTATTGGTGCTCACATTGTGCTAGAAATTTCAGAGCGGCTGCTAGCTTCAATGTAAATGTAATGGCAGTAGACTTTAAAGCAGTTATCACTTCGCCTTCTATGCTAGTGAAGATATAAGTAAATACATCTTTACTGAGTCTAAAGTTTTTCACAAAAATAAATGTAAAATTTATTAGTATGGTTTACCAAATAATATTTTTGGTTTCTTACCTTTTATCATTAAAATCCATAATATTTAATGAGATTTATCTTTATTGACTTTTGTATTCCACTTTTCTAGCCATACTTCTAAACTATTTAGCTCGTTCTGCATTAAAAATGACGCTTCAATTGGCGAATCGCTTTTTGTAATTATTGCTGTGTCATCAGCGTAATGGGGATGTATATATAGTATATAGGATTGAACTTAGTACACTATCTTGTGGTATTCCTGCTTTTATTTCATTTAAATTCGACTTTTGATCGTTTATCTTAACATAAAATGCTTGCTGGAAACTTTTAAAAAGGAGAAAAGGAGGGTAAGTATTTTTTATTTTGTAACGCAACCCCATCTGCCAAACTCTATCAAAAGCTTGCCCCACATCCAAAAATAATCCAGAACAATACTGTTTTTCTTCTAAAGCGCTAATTACAACATTAACGAATGGATGTATCTGCTCTGGAACACCCTGTATCCAATTTGGTGTTCAGGAATAATATTTCTATTGGTTAAGTTTGGAGACAATCTTAGTAGCAGAATTTTTCAAAAACTTTGGAGAAGATTATAAGCAAACTTGCTGGTCTGTAAGAAGAGGCTACATTCTCTGGCTTATTAGGTTTTTTGTATCATTACAATTTTCGCACATTTCCATTGAGATTGGAATGTGGAAAATATAATTATAAATTAGAGTTAAAAACATAATACATTTCTTTGTGAAGTAACTGATAATATTTGCATCAATGATATCGTGACCAGGGCTTTTGTTTTTGTTCAATATGTTGATTTGGTAAAAAATTGAATTGGTAAATCTATTTGAAGTGGGCAGCTTAGGAATTCAGATATTTCATTTTCTTGTGTTGAAAGAAAGGCGTAAATACGCTTCTTAGACGCAACGCAAAATCTTCAGATGTATCTTCATCCGTTCTATACCACGTTCCATCTGACCTTCGGAAAACAATTTGTCTTTTGGCCGGTCCTTTAAAGTATTCAAAAGCTATATAAAGCTGAGGCTCATCATATTTAAAATAATTTATATTTTTCAAAAACTCAGATGTTTTGTTATAATGTTATGTTAGAAAACACAAAATTTGAGTGCTGTAATTGAACAAGTTTTTCAGCTGGAGTTGAAACAAATGCTATATTATGTATTTTGATAGGAAAATTTTCAACAGCCTCGTCCAACTTTTCTTCTGTCTTAAGCCTGATATTAAGATTAATGCTTTAATCGAAATATTGCTGCTAAAGTTGCAAGTTTGTCTTCGAGTTCAAAACTCGACATTTCTGAGGTTTTAAAACATAGTTGTGTTGAAATTTACTAATATTGGAGAATGAGCAGAACTAAGATCCACAAGACTTTTTATATATAATTTATTTCTGGGTATTCCATTTTATGATATACTAGAGTAACCGTTCCCGCGTTGCTAGAAGCCAGTCTCTACTTGCTTTTTGACTGTTACCGTTCTCCACACATGCTAATTTCCATATTTTCTTAAAATAGATGCCAAGTTATTTAGAAACTTCTAAACATTATCAAGAATATACAAATATCAATATCGACTTTGTATGGAGGTACCATGCACATTTTTCCAATTCCACCCACTTTTTAACTGATAGTTTTTATTACCTAACAAGTCATGTAAATTCAGAACCCTCCATTCTAACCGTTCGTAAGTATATACAAAATGAATATTACCGTATGTCATGGTATACATAAGACATTACGATACATGGTGTGATAGCATTTTGTTGATATTTGTATGGGAATATATAGGAAAATCTAAATGCCATATCTCCGGAACTACTAGGCCGATTTCG
Organism: Wohlfahrtia magnifica; assembly: GCA_023159175.1. NCBI lineage: Eukaryota > Metazoa > Arthropoda > Insecta > Diptera > Sarcophagidae > Wohlfahrtia > Wohlfahrtia magnifica. The sequence goes on along the minus strand of JAKWBJ010000159.1, from coordinate 382,179 downwards.
TGCACACTTCATACAAACCATTCACAGACTATATTCAACGTACCTAATACATAATATATATATATTATGTATATATATATATATATATATATATATATATATATATATATATATATATATATATATATATATATATATATATACGTAATGAATAATGGATAATGTCAAAAAGTTTTTCTTAATTATAGATTTATATAACTCTGCATCTTTTGGATTTGTAAGCCTTGATCCGCACCAAGGATGTTCGGCATTAAGTCGCCACCAACAACATTCTCTTTAAAGAATAGTAATTGCCCTGATGAAACCATTAATGGTATTTTAATAGCAAAGAAGGAGTCAGTTAAGTACTTAGGGTTGGTTATGGGCAGAAGATTAACCTGGAAATCTTACATCAAGAGCAAACAACAGCAATTAAAAGTCAAAACTAAGAAACTTTATTGGCTTTTAAGTTCTAAGTCTCAGCTTAACATTTGTAACAAGCCTTAAATTTACAAAACAATTTAGAGACCAGTTTGGACATATGGCTTTAAGTTTTTGGGGAATAGCAAGCAACTCCAATATTGAAATACTCGAAAGATACCAATCTAAAATATTAAGACAAATCCTAGATGCTCCATGATATATCCAGAACAACGTTACAAGAATAAATGTTTGCTTAAAATCTGTAAAAGAGGAAATAAGATCATTCAGCACAAAGTATCTGCAATGACTCAGCAACCACGTCAATCCCCTACCTATTTCATTATTGGACAGTGCTTATGAAGCTAAACGATTAAAACGTAACCACATTTTGGATATTCCATTTGGAAGAAACTGCAAATAGTTAAAATTTGTAAATGTGTAAATATTATATAATACAATTAAAAAACTCACATTGAGAGGCAATGACATTAACTAATACAAACATATCGTGAATTATGTCACCTATTGTGGTAACAAAATACCTGGATTTTTAATTATTTATTATCAAATTTGCTTAATATCCCCGGATAGATTGAAATAAAGAAACAATACAAAAAATCCTCTTTGCCTGATCTGTTATGTTATATTTCGTCCATTTTGACATTTTAGTTGCAACTTTCGAAACAGTTACTCAGTACGGTTTAGCTTTCGATTTGGAAATTGCTTTTCGATTCAAAATACATGGTAACCGCCCATATAGCGTATCCTATTGCACTATCTTTAGCTGGATTTCTCCAAATGTGAAAATATCGACTTAGTCCTCTACGAGGGATTGACGGTACATTGAGGAAAAATGAGCAGCTCAATTAAAAAAGTACATTAAATTATAAAATTAAAACGCTTTAAAAATGCATTAAATAATATGGAATAACAATTAATACATCAAAGAATATGAAAATGCGATCATTTGCAATAGTAATTATATCGAATACTTAGCCAGAGTCTTGGCCAAAAACTATAAGCATAAAAATTTTATGGAAACATATCTTTACATGTCCACATTTCTTAAAGAATGATTTAAAACAAAAAATAGTGTAAAAAATTATAAAATATTTTAATTAACATATAAATTTAAAAAAATTAATCATATAATACAAATATATCTATAAAATAGTGATTACGCTGTTTCCGTCTAATATTTTCCTTAATGTGACCGTACCTGTAGTTAAAATTTTAGACAATTTGATTTTACCACATATTAATTTTGAAGATACATTGCTCTATCGATCTAAGATTAATAAAAGTCAGAAAAAAGGTGTCATATGGGCTCTAAAACAGCGTCGTAAATATGTATTTTATCGGGATGTTTCAGGCTGCTTTTTTTGGGCTAAAAAACTTTTATTTTCATGAAAAAAAACAAACAAAAATTACAAAGAGCTAAACAAAAGTACTTAAGCGCACATTTGTAGGTATTATGCAGAAAGCAGTACATTGACTAAGAAAAGTACGTGTACTGCCGAAAAAAACTACATCTGGCTACACTACAACTTGTAGTGTAAATTTTATTATATCTTTATAAAAGATATTTAAGAAATATGTTTTTGCGTAAAAATTATTTTTTTGTTAGGTTACAGCCGTAGAAAGCTGCACTGTTGGCCAATTGAATAGCACACCATGTCCAAAATTTGTATTTTTTCATCCGTCTCTATTTCTAATGTGTTTAATTCAAATTTTTCTTTTTGAAACACATGCTTTTTCTTTCAAATTTATTTTCCGCAAATTGGATTTATTCGTTGAGCTTGAAATTTTTGCAACTGAGACAGCGCATCCTTTAGAGCTGATCGTTTTAATTTTTTGGCAAATGAAGTAACTTTTGTTTTCGGTGATCGATTATTATCTTCATTGTCGATTCTATTTTTGATTGGCGTCACAGTTATTGTTGTATCCTCAGGCATGGTGTATCTAATTGTCTTTCCAAATCTACTGTGTAAAAGAAACACACAAAGTCGGAGTATAACTTCAAGTCAACCATATCTAGTTCAGAAGGTTGTTTGTCCGCGAATATATCCCGCAGACGAACATAAACTAAGTCAAATTATTTATTTAAAAAATACCCTTTTTACCATTCACTGTATTTATTCCATTCTCTGCATCTTCGGCAAGTATATCAGCACCGGTGTTGGTTCGCCAACTTTCAGTCTTCGCGAAACACGTTTATAGGTAACGGATTTGAAATTTAACTATCTCCCATGTCTCACTCGCCCAAAAATTCTGGGTATTATTTATTTTGTTATAAAATTCTCTATATGTATCTACTTACCGCAATGTTTCGATTTTCCGCCAAAAATTAAAGTATTTTATAGACTTCAGCGTCCGCCAATTTGCTTAATCCCATTTTTTTTTTTTTATTTTTATATTCCTTTAAAACTATTTTTTGCATGAACTCAATTTTTTACAATATTTTCGATTTAAAAATTACGGTTATTCGCACAATTAAAAAAATATACATAAAATGGTAGAAACATCACAAAATAATAGCTGCCCAATTCAAAGTATTATTGAAAGAGATGTAATTTTTCGTACTTTGTAGTAAAAATGATCAATTTACCTAAGAGTGGCAACATCATTTCGTTTGGCGTTTGCAGTAGAAAATTCTAACTTTTATCATGATATTTTTACACTTAGTATAGGTATGATAAAAAAGTAACATGTTATGAAAATTTTTTCCTTGTGTTTGTTGTAAAAAAGTTACACTTTCCCATTTTTCCACCCTTACTTATTTCGTATTTGACTCGATATTTTCAGCTTGATAAGCGTTATTCAAAAGAAACTCACTCTTTGTTGCAGAAATTCAGAGTAAATAGTAAATTGTAAATTTACAACGGAGAGCGATTTTCGCTGTTTTTTTTGCAGGTACAATAAAGTTTTACTTTTCATTAATTTATAAAAGGAATAATTGTTACTGTTATACTCATCGGCAGAATCAATCAGCCGCATTCAAGCAAACATTTATTTAAATTATATACGTGTGTATGTATGTATGTTAATAAATTAGTGTTTTAAAATTTATCCCCATAAATTTAAAACAAGTTTTAAATGTACTTAATTTTAAATTTTTTTACCAAATTTTCTTTAAGCAGATTTAAAAAATACTTTTTTTATATAAGCCTAGAAATATAAAACTAGTGTACTAAGCGGCTAACACAATCAGCGGCATTCTAGCATCTAACATTTATTTTAATAAATTTTTCATATATATATATATATATATATATATATATATATATATATATATATATATATATATATATATATATATGTATATAAAATAATATTTTTTCCAAAAAAATTATTTAAAAAAAAACCTGATTTTATGACAAATAAATATATATACATACATACATATTTTGTTTTCTTCTTTCCTTGCCGGAAACTGAGTTATCTTAAGACTAACTTTAAGCTAACTATTTCTAGTTGTGCTGACATACACTTCGATTATTTTGCGATGACAGCAGCTAACTACTTTAACATTGCGATGTCCTAGGCGGTAGTCAATTGCCCAACTCTGCATTACATTCCAACTTATTTAAAGTTGACTTTCTAAACGGTAGCTTTACATGACTTTTTTTTAGATAGCTGTTATGTTTTTTTAAATTAATTGTAAATTAGTTTTATTTAAATCAACTAAAAGTTAGTTGTTTCTATGTTAGGTGAAAACTATTTTTTAGCTATCTGCAAACTAACTATTGTTCAGTTAGCTGCTATATTTATCTTTCAAAATAAAATATATTGTTCAAATTTTTAATGTTTTTTATATATAATTTACATCTGCATATATATGATCTCATATATTATATAATACTACTTTGATGAAATACTTTATTGAAATATTTCTTAATTTATTATTATTATTTTTTTAAATTAAGTTATTGGAAATTCTATATATGTTTTGTAATATTTTTTTAAGAAACACATAAAGCAAATGTTTCTATAAAATAGTGATTTAGTTTCATCGTCAAATATTTGGCAAATGTGAACGTAGCTTAAGCTGTTCACTGAAGTTGAAGGCGTCAACAGCTAGGCGAATATAGCAGCCGACAGCTGCATGAAGCTGAATGAAGCGGATATTTAACTACTATAACATACACAAACAAGTTTTAATTGAGGAATTAGTAGATTCTACTCTGTCTTTCTGGAAGAAACTATAGGCTATTTAAACAAGTTTTTTTATTTGGACCGGAAAAGGGACAAAAGTTGGAAAAAACGTAAAAAATGTAACTAAAGTAGCGTTTAGAATAAAAAATTTTATGGCCTGTAAATAAAACTAAATGGAATATAATGATTTTAATGCGCTGTATTCAAATCCGTTATCAGTTTTTTTTATCGGGCTCAAATTTTTTTATAGGCGTGGCAAATTTTTCACCTAAAGTATGGTAGTTATGTCAATATATTTTATCATAACTTGAAAACGATTTGACCGATTTTAATACAAGTACCAGCAAATATTTTGAAATAAAATTTCCTATAAATCGCCTGAACAACATTTTCAACAGTTTCGGAGATATTCATAACTTAGTTACGAAAAAAAATTTTTACGCGCAATATTAGAGCAATTTTCTTTATCAAAAAGTCATAAAAAATTTTTCAGAATGGAAATTTTACATAATAACCACTTAAATAAAAGCTTAAAAACTTGGGAATAAAATAAGCTATAAATCATGAAAATCGGTTGGCTATTAAATGTATTTTGAACAAGTTGAGTTGCCGTTACAACAACTAATTTTTCAACAAAAACAACATACATATTTTTTTGAAATAAAAACACCTTATCGTGTTAAGCTTTTTTCATGTATCTTGCCATAGACCTGCGGATATTATAAATACAAAAATTGTGTGTAATATTTAACATTGGAAACACAAGGTAAATTTATTGAAATCAAATTAAAACAATTTAGACTTGGTGTCATTGTATTTATTAAAGCATGGGAGAAATCACATAGGAGTTATATCAGAAACAATTACCTAGCACTAGCCGCAATTATTTAGACGCATCATCGCGTTTCCGATAAAATTCGGGAGCTGGTATTTTATCAATAACTAACTCATAGCCAAATACAAATGGTTCATAGTTTTTTATTACGTTAGACGACGGTAAATATTTTCGGTAGAGCGTACACGGGCATGCATGTGGTTAAACGCAGGTATGGTGGAAACAGACAATAACGACTGACCAGTGGATAGCGTAACAATATTAAAGGCAGTGAAGAAAATATTAAAAAGTGTTTTTCTACCCTAATTGTACCAAAAATATATTTCTTCTTAATAATTTTAAGAGTAAGAACACAAAAAAACAACAAAATTGTAATTAAAAATTCATTGATACTTTAAAAATATCTTTATATACTCTGTAACTGACGTGTAGTCTAACAGACACCGCAAAAACTCTTTTTCGTAACTTCGTGCAATTTGAATAAATCAATCATACTATATCCTTCAAGAATAATGTCTTATATTTCGGAAATGTCAACAAGAATATATGTGTTTAAGTGGTGTCTACTAGACTCCAGGTCAATACAATTGTTACACTTCGTGCATGAAAGTTGCATTGGTAAAAACAAACTAATGTATAATTACATGTTTAAACGTAAAATAATGTAGAAAAATAAGTACATTGACATACATATGTACATATTCATGAGATCAAATTGTTTTTAATAACAAATTATTTGGTATTTTAAAAAATTTGATGACGTTAACAAATCTTTTGTTTGAATAAGACTAGAAACTGTAGGCACGTGAAGCCTTTTCGTTCTTTCGTTTTAATAAATCACTTATATGGTAAACTAGGGAAAATACATTAAAAAAAATAAACTGAAAAAGTTCGTAAATTGTACCAAATAATAATTGGTATACCATTGTACTTTTGAGTCTGAAATTATACCAACATTTTCAACTTTGCCTTAAGCTAATGGTCACATCTGCACCTCCTTACAGGATCTTATAGTTATTGAATATAACAGCCCAATAGAATGTTTACCACATACATTTTCGATAAGAGACCCTTCGCAACGTAAGTGTGATTTAAATTTACACAGCGTAGGCCTAGGCCGTCAGATGTGTCCGATGAAACAGATAATGTAAGCGAAGATTGTGGGGTGTGATGGTACAAATATTGTAGGTGTAAGTTGGAATGTTCCAATATTTAAGCTATTATTAGTGAAGGTTGTATAGGTTTTAGCTGCCAAATATGTTTTAATTTTTTATTTTAATTAATGTAAATTCTAAAATAAAATTTTCTACAACAGCCAATTAAAAATTAAGATCAAATCTAACGTAAACAACTAAGCAACAACAATTGTAAACATAAACCAATGGTGTTCATTTTTTAGATCAATTGTGTACGCTCAACTCACACATATTCTTACGCTCTTGATTTTAGCCCTCTCTTTGTCTGTGTTTTCTTTTTTTTCAAAAGCACTGGAAGAAATTTGCTTTTAGTCGTCACTGAAACAGCGACGAATTAATATGTGGAGTGGCTGCATGTGAATTTTCTTTTATTTTCCACTAAATGTACTGATTAAAGTTATTAACAATGTGCAAATAATATTTTATGGTTATTAATACATTTGGTAATTCTCAATGCATTATAAATTTTACATAAAACATTAACATTTTCATATTTTAAATTTAAAGTAAATTCTTAGAGAATTTCATATTACTGTTAACCCGTTACAAATTTCTTACAGTGCATTTCTTATTTTCTCATCAACACAATTACATTTTTAATTTTGCACAGTATTGACATAAACAAAACTTTTGACAATCATTAATCACCATTTAAATTAGAAAAAAAACAGTCAGCCGAAATGGCAACTCCTTATTCAATTCGTCTTGATATAAATTTTACATTTTAGGCATTAAAATGGGAGCCAGATATGTTGAAAGTAAAATAACCCATAAAGGCAGGTGCCTAACTTTGACAAAAAATATGTAATACATTATTAGACAACATATGAAAATAATGAAAGGAAATGTCTGGTAGGAAAAAATACATACACATATGTAGATGTAAAGAAACGTTATTGTTTCGAAGAACTGGTCGTCGGGCAGATGAAATGTTTGGATATATGATTTTTTGCTTGTATTTTCTCGTAAATCCACGCGTAGCAATCTTGCTGATTTTGCAGTTAACTCCATATCATTGGTTTCATAAATGGCATGATCTTACTATTGCCGTCAAGCTAACCTTTAAAAACTTTTGCACCAGTATTACAACATATTTTTGACAGCCAATATTTGTTTCTTTCATCGATAAGAAATCCAAAGTAATCTATATAAGCATTCTTAATTTGGGAAGTTATCGTATGGCGATTTTAAAGTTAAGTCCCAACAGCTAAATTATATATATGTAGCAAAACAAATCTAGAGAATTTTTGCAAGTCTAAGCACTTGACATACTGTAATCTGAAACAAAAATCCATTATAAATAAGCTAACTGTATGTATAAATTTTGTTAAACACTTACAAAAATAAAAAGATATAAAACGGAAATAGTTCTTAGAGTACTTTTCAATATGAACTTTTGGATATAATCAGCAATAGCCAACCGATTTTCATGATTTATAGTTTATTTTATTCTCACTTTTTAAGCTTTAATTTAAGTCTTTAACATGTAAAATTTTCAATCTGAAAAATTTTTTGACTTAAAAAAAAAAAAAATTGCACTAAAATTTTTTTCGCAACTAAGTTATGAATAACTCCAAAACTGTTGGAAATACAAAAATATGTTGTTCAGATAATTTATAGGAAATTTTGCTCCTAAATATTTCTTGATGTTGCATTAAAATCAGTGAAGTCGTTCTGATGAATTATATCTGGCATAACTATCATATTTAGGGCGAAAAGTTTGCCTCGCCCATAAAAAAAATTTGAGGTCGATAGAAAAAAACTGAAAAAGGATTTGAATTCAGCGTATTAAAATCATTATATTCCATATAGTTTTTTTAAAGGCTTTTTTGCTGTAGACCAATGTAATTAAGATGGGGGCAGCAAAGCAAGCCGGGTTTTACCTAATGTAGATATAAATAGAAAAATAAAATGTGTATGTCTGTATACTTAATTAACATTACTCTGTTTCGACGGCTCCTTGAATGCACTTTTTTGTTAATTATTTTAGCATATTTGTAACGAAATGTTTGAAACAAAATGGGGTAAACCCGAATAAAAAACAAACAACTAACCAAAGTCAAAAAAATTGCTGTACAGAATATACATTTTGGTTAATGTAAATTTTGCATTGAGTAGGAAGATAGCTTTTAGGTAGTAAGTAAAAGCTTTAAGTTGGTTTTTTTTGTAGTTAGCTAGTCATTATCCGACAGGGTTATTTATAGCTACACGAAAAAAACTGGTTTCCTTTATTTGTGTTAGTAAGTGATTTACAGTCGTATTACTCTCAAAGTACTGAACCGATTTAAATTAAATTGTTATTCAGCACATCTGCACAGAGCCAGCTTTAAACTCATATATGTATATCCTTCCAAAATCGGTGTAGTAGAACGGGCGTAAAAGGAATACAAAGGAATGTGTTAGCCTATTAATTATATAGATGCTATTTTTTTTAATAAAATTAAAAAAAAATTATAATTAAGCGTATAAATACATTACTCAGTTCGAAAAATGATAGTAAATATCCAAGAGGCAAATAAATCTTATGGAGAAATTGCTAAGACAACAAAATTAAGTTATGTTACTGCACAGATGATCATTAGAAATTATAACAACACCAATAGTACTTAAACTAAGCCACGATGTGACAGACTTAAATTAGTCAACCAGAATCCCAAAATTAGCGAAACACACCGCAAAATGTTCTAATTAAACTGTTACTCCACGAACAATAATAAGAGGTTTACATGGCAATGGATTTAATAGCAGAACAATAAGCAAAAAGCCACTAATTTCAGCGAAGATTCGTAAACTTCCCTTTGAGTTTGCTAAATACCATATAGGCAAGAGTATGGTTTTTCGTATTATATTTACCCACGAAAGTAAGTATAATATTCGGAAGTGATGGCCGTTCCAAAGTTTGGAGAAAAAAAATACTGCACTTGATCCAAAGAATATTACAACAACGTTATTGCATGGGATGCCATGGCGTCATCTGGATGGGTCGTTTGAACTTATTCGAATTTATTATGGAACGCTATGAATATAAAATCGTATTGGAAGAAAATCTGAAGGCTTTTTGCAGTAAGATAACGACCGTTAGTATACTTACTATTTCTTATTATGCTCCAAGACAGCTAAATTTGCCACCAAAGCCACCAGACTAAAACCAAATAGAGTGCATGTGGGATATTTTGGAAAAATGTTTACGAAATATAAAATTATTAGCCGTGAAGGATTTTACGTTTATTGACCGAAGTATTTTTCATGAGTTGCTTTACTAAAAAATTTAATAACTCCGTCAATTTCAAACGGATTTCTAAGTCGTAAGTCTAATTTTATTCATAACTTAATGTGATTCCTTAATTAATTCATCAAGTTTTTCAAAGACAACAAAGGCAGCAATTTTACTGTGAAGGGCTAGCGCTACAGTGCAATGATAAATTTTTTTTCTGGCCAAATTGAATACAATTTTAGTGAATAGTTTATTTCACTTTTGGAGCCGGTCAAATGACCGTCGAAATCGTACGGCCTAACGCCTTTAGACTATACTTTGTGCTTTGTTAAGGCTAATGTTTATAGGGCCAAGCCCGCAATGGTTGACACACTGGAAGCCAATATTGAAGAATTTATTCGTGAGATACCGGCCGATATGTTGGAGAGAGTATCCAAAATTGGACCCAGCTTATGAATCATTTGAGATATAGTCGCGGTCAGTATTTACATTAAATCATATAGATCGTTCTATCGACTTAAATAACGATTTTACACATTTCTCTCAATTCTATGTCTTTTTTAAAATCAAATCCGAAAGTTCTTAAAAAAATCACCCGATATAATTAAAAAAATACAGCATGATTCCTTAAGTGCTATGTAGGATACAAATCAAGCTTAAAGAACGTGTAAGTTTGCAAAATATATAAATATTACTCCTTTGATGATATTTGATTAATGAATCATCTTGTACCCAATGTTTAAGAAAGTATTTCTTAGCGTTTTCTAGTGACTCCACATTGTTCGCCAACTTTCGAAACAAAGTTAAAAAACTTGATTTTTTCTTTATATGAAACATTTAAATTGTACTTTGTGAAAAGCTTCAAACTAAAGTATAGGTTCCACAAAACGCGAACATATTTTTCGGTAAATAACTCCAAACCCTATACATATTTGCGTCAATATGGAAAAATAGTCGAAAAATGAAGTTTTGAGATATTCCCAATTTTGTGAAATTTTTATCCTAATTGTTTTCTTAAACAATAAATGTAAAAGTTTTCAAAATATATTGGTAAACGGAAAGTATTTTGCACCTTTTATAACTTAAGCAAAAAATGGTACTGAGTTTTGTGTTTTTCTGAATCTTAAGTTCTTTTATTGAAATAATATTCATGACAATATATATTTCATAGTTTTAAGTAAACATTAGAGGGCTGCACAAAACCATTTGAAAGCCAGCCGACACTACTATACAGTAGAACATATGACAGTATTTAGTGCATTTTCTGTAGCAAAAGCAAAAGTTCTTTGGTCTTGATTCTCAACAAAACAAGTACTGTATCATTTGTAAGAATTTAAAAACATACCGTCGCTGATTTTGTATTTTGTTTGACAGTAAAAATAAAAGCAAAACAAAATAATCAAGTCGAATAACGATAACTATATATATAACTTAGCAAGCACAATATGTACAGTAGAATGAGTATGAAATTAACAAAGAGAACTTAGCATGATTATAATGAGAGTGATAATTGAAAAAAGAAGTATTAAATGTGGTCCAGTATCAGTCCATCAAAAAAACACTCAGAGAAATGAACTTAGCATGATTATAATGAGAGTAATAATTGAAAAAAGAAGTATTAAATGTGGTCCAGTATCAGTCCATCAAAAAAACACTCAGGAAATGTTTAATTAAATATTTTTTGGTAAGCCCAAATGTTTAGGTTGCCGACGAGCATTGTCATGCTGCCCTACATATGGCGTAGAAAGACATTTTAACATTTTTTAACTCATTCATAATGAATATAAAAATTTATCAAATTATTATTTGTTAAAAAATGCTTAAATTTATACCAAATATATTTCAATACTGTAATAATATATTTCTGTCTATACTTTCTTATTACTGCAATATACTCTTAGTGCTTTAAGTAAGTGAGAACTCACACACAAGCAAAATGACAATGTATGTGTTTGACAAGCACTGTTCTAAACAAGCGTTCGGCAAACTAATTTTAATGCAATGTTGTGCAAAACTAAAAATGTATTTGCCTTGGTGGGAAAATAAGAAATGCACTGTAAGAAATTTTTAACGGGTTAAAAGTAGTATTAAGTTCTCTAAGAATTTATTTTAAATTCAAAATATAACAATGTATGTGTTTTGTGTAAAACATATTATCAAATTGCTCTATAAAATATTCGTTGCACGTTGTTTAATTTTAATCAGTTGTTGTTTTTAATTTTAATCATTACATTTAGTGAAAAAAACACATCCAAAGAGATACTAAAACCAAGAGCATAAGAATACGTGTGAGTTGAGCGAAAACAATTGCTCTATGAAATGAACACCATTGTTTAATGCATTTTACAATCGTGGTAGTAATTTGAGAGCCTCTAAAAGGAGTGATACATTGGCAAACGTTTGTTTGCAAACATCGCAAATAACCAATCGCATTCAAGGAAAAGTAAGTTATCCATGTATGCGATTGGCTATTTGCGATGTTTGCAAACAAATGTTTGCCAATGTATCACCCCCTTAACAAGCCACTGATATACAGTTAGGGACAAAATTGCTCACAAAAAGTAAGATTAAAGATATATCTAGAAAAAAATTTGTACAAACTTAGGTCTGGCAACCAATTTTGTTTTATATAGTCTGGCACAATGTTGTTTATTATACGGCAACATTTTTTGGAGTACCGTTACTTTTTTACTAAAAACAAATTAAATAACTATATCCACGTGTGTGAACATTTTTGACCCTCAGAGCTTTTTCCCAATTTTTAAAAAATAAAAAAAAATTCTTAATTTTTTTTGTTTTTTGAGCTGTCATTAATGTCGTCACTGTGTACACTGTGATCCAGAACAGCTTAGACAAACATTCCCATACTTTTTTTTTTTTCAAAAAATGACTTTAAAATGCGTAATGTATACATATTCAGGATCGTTGATTAAAAGTATGCTAACAAGCCAATTAATTAAATGAATTTGCTTTTTCCTATAAGTTTGTAATTTGAGAGAGAGAGAGAGAGAGAGAGAGAGAGATAGAGGGAGTAAAGTTAGAGAGTATTATGGTCTGGGCATGTTTCTCAGAAAGAATAATCTGTATCTGTCTGTCTGTAACGACTTTTCTAGGAATCTTGCAATACTTATTAAGAAATATAAAATGTTCCAATCCATACAGTCCGATTCGTTATATCGTGAATTCAGAGCAAAAACCTGACGCCCTTGAAGGCCACCTTATTTGCCCGGCCTAAATATAATCAAAAACGTATGGAGATGGTTGGCTAGAAAAGTGTACGAGTCCAGAAGACAATACGCCACAAAAATGGAATTAAGGAAAGGAGTCGTCACACTTGGTCCACCATTTATATACATATATATTTCAATGATATTGGAAAACTTTACAATTCAATTTCCAATCGAAATTTCGAGGATATTTCAACAAGGTCGGTCCCATGCATTACTAGTATATTTAATACTCTTTAAAATATAGTACTTAAGAATTAAAATGCTAAATAGTTGCTTAAAATACTAATTAAATTGAAATTATTGCTGGTGGCCAATTTTTTCAATACGTTTTTAGTATAGATTCTCTAAAAAAAATCAAAATACTATGTTGAATGGTACAGCAGTCATTCTTTTTATTTTAAAGGAAATCGATCGGAGTCTACTATATAGAAATTTTAAATTTGAACCAATTGAAATATTGGTTCAGATAATATTTAACAGTCAGTAAAAGAGGGGCGCTATCCTGTTGACGCGGAGTGTTATACAATTTTGTTTTTTATTTATTTTAGTTAAAAAGGAAGTTATACATAAGTACATAATCTTTAACAAATTCATTACTGCATTGGTGTTTCTAGCACACACAAAAGATACAGTCGACGGATGTATCGATTTCTTCAAATAGCTTTATCCTACGACAGATGTCTTAGTTGTGACCAAGACAGTTCTTTATACCTCAGTTGATCAAAATTATAAAACAGTTTTTTTTTGTTTAATTTTACATGAAATATATTTTCTTCGATAAATAATATTCTAGTTTATAAGATGATTTAAAAAATGATGATTTTAATTGCTTACAAAATATTTTAATTCTAGGAACGTTTGACCAGCCATGGAAGTTTAGGATTATCTAGCAATAGTCCAGCCTATACAACACACACGGGAGGACATGCTGGAAGAGGTGGACCCACAGCTGGCCATAGCGGTCACAGTGGAACCCATGCTTCCGCTGCAACAATGCATCATCAATCATTACAGTCTGATTTTCAGCCTCCATACTTTCCTCCTCCTTTTCATCATTCAACACAGAGCCCACCTCAACAACAGGTAATAAATATGCACTTATAAAATGAACGCTTATAGTATAAAGCGTGAAATAAATGTTGAAGTTAATCTAAAAATTGTACTAATATTGATTAGATACCTGCGTACTTACAGAACCACGGTGCTTTAGAATATCTAGGAACGGATCCTTACGGACAGCCTTTACCTACATTGCATCACACGCCTTTGCACCATTATAATCAATTAGCCGGATTAAGAAGCACCCAAGACCAATTAGGGATACATAGATCTCACAGAGAAGCTGAGCTTCAAGGTCACGTAGTAAGTACAATTTATCATTTTTCTTATTTGTAAATTTACATCTACTCATATTAAATAAGTATAAAGAAATTACATTTTAGTAGCGGAGTAAAAACATATTCAGCTCCGCATGTGGTGCATATTCCTTCTTAATACAATCATAGAACAAATTCTAAATTTCTGCACCCTTTTAGAAGCGAATCCGTGGCATTTGTGATTTGTTCCTTTTATCCCTTTTTTGACCGGGATGAGAAACTATTTGTCTGTCCTCTCATAATCATGTTTTGGCTTTTTTAAATACCATTAAATTAAGGATGGAAAGTCGTGTACTATTCCACCCTTACCTTTTGTTTTTTAACGTTAAAAATCAAAAAGCAAAACTATTATCAAATATTTATATCCTATTAACAAATTTGCTTCCTTAAAGTATTTAAATAAAGAAATAAATAAAACATTATTTTTGCTATACACCTTATTTCATACTCCCCTTTATTTCACAGAACAAATACGTTCCAAAGGAAATCATTTAAAAATAATGAATGTTTTTTCATTAAAATACCAAAATATAGAATATATCAAAATAAATATATAAATTTCAAAAAGTCTTCAGTGTTGGCTCCGCCGCACGTCTTTACTCTTTGGCGTCTTCTTCTACAATTCGTAATAAGATTTAAAGTGCTCATTGGTAAAACCTGAACCACGATCTGAGATGATTTGAAGTGGATTACCAAAAATGGTGCTCTGTACTGCAGTCAGAAAATGGCATCTCTTGCTGACATGGTTTTTGTAGGGTATAGCCAACAACTGTTGGTAAACGAAACAATTACAGCAAATATTTGAAGGTTCATCTCGTTTGTAGATTCGAGAGAACCAAGGTAGTCAATATACTATGTGTGTAACGGCGTTGCTTCTTTATTAATTGGATGTATGTAGTTCTGCTTCTAACTTTCCTCGCTTTCTATTGGTAATAATCAGGCAAACCAGAAATATGGTCTTAAAAAAGTGTTTTATGGGCATAAAATATGCAGTAAAAACCCGAAAATATCTAAAAACTTAAAAATATGCTCTAGAAAAACAAAAAAGTTTTTCTTGTTAATAGGGAAAAAGGTTTATTAACAACTTAATATCTTAACAATACAACAGAATTAAAACCAAGACCTGACAGAAAGCCTCCAGGTCGCATATTCTGGCCGACGCAATGTCACCAAGGCCATCGAAAGAGCCTCGGACAAACAACCTAAGCCTGCGCCCATAAAGAGCCGGGCAGTGACAGAGAATGTGTTCCACAGTCTCCGGCTCCCCTGAATCGCCGCAAACTGCAAAACATAGGGGAGACTGCTCCCCAAACCCCGTCCTCGTCCTCAGAGCGCAGTGCACAGTATCAAAACCTATCAAAATCGTAAGAGATTGCCTCCTCAGATTGAGGACCCATTCCGTCCTAGAGCGGTGAGGTCGCGACCACAGCAGCCTGGAGACCCTACAGTTTCCTCTGCTCCTCTACTCTACGACGGGCCCAGCTATCAATTAAGGTTTTCACCAACGCATCTGCCTGTTCTACACCACAAGCCGCGCCCGCCCTTGCCAATTCATCTACAAACTCGTTGCCCCTTACGCCAGTATGCCCCGGAACCCAGCACAGTTTAACGCTGCACACATCCAAGAGCGACGCAAAGGTACTCCTGCACAATGCAACCAGCCTTGAGCTGACATGGCGACCAGTCAGCGTGCTAATAGCCGCCTTACTGTCCAAGTAGAAGACTACACCATTCCCCACAGCAGCAGAGTCGCGAAAACGCTAATCTGGTCTGAGAACAGCAAAGATCTCGGCCTGAAAAACACTGCACTCATCCGGGAGTCTAAAGGACAATTTGATGTCACTGTCTGCCATGTAGACCCCCGCGCCAGTGCCCTCCTCGGTCTTAGATCCATCTGTAAAAATGGCGTGGCCGTCAAAAAGTCCATCAACCCCCAGCCAAGACTCTCTATCCGAAAAAACTTCCGCAGAGCATATGCCGAAGTTGCATTCCCTGACCTTATAGTCCGTTGAACCAGCACAGGACATCAAATGCGCACGCCAGTCAAGTCCCCCCAAAATGGCAGATTGTCCATAACTCAGAGCCTTAGCCAGGCTCCCTTCAAAAATCCTCAAATCCTGTCCCTCGAACAGGACTGCTCAAAGGACCTGACACAGCATTCAGTAAACCTATCGACCGCTCCCTCAACAACCGAGCAGTTAACGGGCTCAAGAAACAGATCCCCATATCCGTCTCCACGCAATCGCTGAAAGAGTGCCAATCGGTCCTCCTAGGATTTCTAAAAGAAACCCTCCTATACCCCGCAGAAACCAGATCGAAGCGAATAAAGCCTACCACAGATTATCCCTACTCGAGAGCATCTCGTCAATGACCTTCTCCGTAATCCTATAAAAACGGCCTATAATTGAATTTATTATGTGGCCTATAATTTAACTAAAACTTCCTGGTTAGTAGGCGGGTGTCTTACCTAACATACCACAATGGCACTATTAAATTGGTAATGCATGCATTTATGTTTCTACACATGTCCTCTGAAGTGTGAAAATATTTGGAAATGAATTGAAAGGATAAGTGTAGATACTTCGATTGTCCTTATATACTAAGCTGAAAAAGCTATTCGACAACAGAAATTTTTAACCACTTTATTGTTTACGAGATTGACGCTACTGTGCAGCAAGGAAAACTGGATTCTATACCAAGTAGTCTGTAGGCCCTGGCAAGTAGAACTCTTACAAAACACGATGTAAAAAATTAATCACTAAATAAAATATTGGGACGTTGCGGTGTCGAGAAAGAAATGTCCGTTAAGGCCCTAAAAAAGCCAAAGCATTCCTACTTGCTAGAAACTACGGTATGGGCCAAAAATGTATCAATTTTATTTGCTAATGCAACTTGAATTGAGAAGAATTTTATTTTAATAACATAACCGGTTAACCGGTTATTTGATAAATTTACAACCGAAAACCGGTTTTTTAAATTGCGATTTTTCGAATGATTTGAAAACCGGTTTTTGAATAAAGTCGAATAATCGATCTCCCTTATATATATATACATATTTATATTCTTATGTACTCGTATGTAAATTGCATTATCAGCCGCAGAGCTGATGTTGTTTGGCCACCTCTGAGCTTCGATTTGACACCGTTGGACTATTATTTGTGAAGTGCCGTCAAAGATAAGTGTTACGCCATCAAGCCAGAGATAATTGACGCTTTAAAGGCCAATATTCGTGAAGCCATTGGTGAAATACAGCTGCACACAATCTATAATGTACTTAAAAATTGGACCGATAATGTAGGCTACTGCATGGCCAGCCAAGTCAACCATTTTAATTAAATTATTTGCCATTATTAACCGGAAGGATTGTACTTTCAAATTAAAAAAGAAATTTGAGAAAATATTCAGTAGTTTTTTTTTATAGCATTTTCAAAAAAAAAAAAATTATTGGCGGACACTTTATTTTTTCAGAATGTGGTAGCACTTTTATACACATGAATTGAGAACTCTCTAATTGTATAGTTTTGTATTGTTATTTAAAAATCGTGTAGAAACAGGACTTGATGCAATTGTTAATGTTATTAATATAAAATAGCCCAATTCGCAATATTGTATATGTAGTGTTAAGGCGCTGATACATTGGCAAATATTTGTTTGCAAGCTACGTGTATGTATAATAAATAAAAATAGCCAATCGCATACGTGGAGAACTTACACACAACGTATGCGTGTGGCTAGTTTTTTACTCTTAACGCATACATGCACGATGTATGAAAACAAATATTTGCCAATGTATCAGTGGTTTTACACCGTAACATTTGGAAATTGGTGTAATATATTTTTACTATATTGTTAGGAACACAATTGAGGTGAAAGACGTATTTCGCTTATCTTGACGAATTCGTCAGCTACAATTCGCTGTTATTATAAACTTTGTTCTTTATTTTTTGTGAATAAAGTTGTTTATTTTTTGCCAGATTATAAAGGGTGTTTAAAATAGAGAAATCATTTTAGTATTGCTGCCATTTTCTTAACTTGTAATATTTTTTCTAAATTTTTATGTTCAGGTTCTGAATACATTCTGGTTAGTTAATATGGAATTGATGATTTAGACGTAGAGAATATGTGGTTTCAACAGGATGGTTCCATCTGTCACACAGCAAGAGAAAAAATGAATCTTTTGAAAGAATAGTTCGAAAATCGCATTATTTTTCGTAGAGAAGGAGTAAATTTGCCACCAAGATCGTGCTATATGACACCTTTCGACTTTTTTGTAAGGTTTTTTGAAATCGAACGTGTACAGCAATAATCCTACAACAGAGCTTAAAACCAACATTATCGAGCAGATGCTTGTCTGCATTTTCATATACACAAATATGTTTTATTTTTAGCGACGTATATTCGCCACCAACAATTCGTCGTTCACCCCAAATGAGTTCCTAGCGTATAGCAACAAGATATACCTTTGTATACATTAGGGCTGGTCGATTTAAAAATCTCCAAGGAAAGTCGTATTCTAGGGACCAAAATAAGAAACTTTTTCAAGGAACCATACCTCTAAATTGAATTCTGACCCAAAGGTCAAATTTTGAAAAATTCCACTTTGACACAATTAAAGTGCCACAGTCGAGTCTAAATGTATGACCGACACCCACTAACTTTGGAAGGCCGACCCACCTATGCTAGTGGCACATACCCTGGAACCGCACTGGGGGGTCTCCATATAAAAATGTCAAAAAATCACAATTTTTGGCACTTTACATGAAACAATCAGTGAAATGTTTATTTCGGAGTTTATTTTTATAATACAACTTAATAATAGATAAGAAACTAAGAAAATTATTGTTCAAAATCTATTTGGTCTCAAGTCTGGGTAATTTCGCACGGTTCTCTGATGTCATCGCCATAACAGCGTTTACATTAAACTAGCTAGCTAGCAATTAAACATGTCGTTCCGTTGCTTGTATATGTGATGAAATGTTTAGATCATTAAACGGTGGATCATCTTGGTTTAAATATTTTATCAATGTATCGTACGTTTTTTATAAACTCTAAGTTCCGTTGGGTCTTCAACATCCGTTCGATAGCGTAGAATTTTCTTTATAGCACAGTTCGTGCTTCTTTGCTATTATCAAACAACATTATTCCGAATGCGTATAATATGAATTATCTTTAATTACTTGATTGACAATACTGCCTAAAGGAGGTTGTAGAAACCGTGACCAACTAATGAACTTGAAAAATAATACTCTACACGACAGAGCTGTAATACTTGATATTGAGGTACATTGGCACATAACAATTAATAATAAATTCAACCACAATCCGTAAAGTTTCGGATGGATTTTCCGTTGTCCCATATATTCGTAATAATCTAGCGGCCTTGGTGAGCCAGTGAGAGTGTAAAATTTTCCCTGGTTTGATATCACCCAGATCCTAGAAATTGCATGTGCAATGTCGTACAAGTACTTTGAATCGGTTTAAAGTTCAATTTTTTTCTGGAGCAGGTAGCATATTTTTCAACGCAATTTTCTCAAAGCCGTCCAAATAATATAATACAATGTATAATAAAGTAGTCAAATAATTAAAAACGGTTGACAATTATAATAAATGAGTGATAGCAATTACTTATCCGATTGCCGATCTTGGTCCAGTGCTGGTTGATATATTTTTATCATTGAAAAAATCATTATCACGAGTTTTAAGAATTTTTTAGTAGGTACTCACCTTGGAAAAATATTCAAAACACCAGCACAGAACAACAAAAGATGTCACAAAATATATTAGATACATACGAGTATATATTTTAAATGTGTTGGAATGTGTAAATTTTTCTTAATTTTTCTTTTCTTTTCTTTATTGTTTTTTCTTTTCTTTTTGCACTTCACTTCTTTACATTAATGTTGAGTATTTTGAAATACTGCAAAAATCTCAACAGCACAATATGACTACATTTGGTTTTCAAAATTCTTTTTTGTCTGAATGTGGGGGCATGCTAGCAACACTTTATTTAAAAATAGAAACTGACAGGCAATAAAAAGAGAAAACAATAGCACAAAATATGTAAGTGAGACATAAATAAATTTTACATTCATAAAAACTTGTCATTTCTGAATTTTCAAACAATATTGCAAACTACGTAAATCAAATAAGACCGCTCATAATTGATTACAAATTATAACTATTGCGTAAGTTTACAATCTTGAATTAGGGCGAACACTTACTTATTTTATGATAAATCGGCTATTTAAAGAATGTAAAGATTATTTTAGCCAAGATGAGAAGAGCCATATTGTTTCATTTAAGGAAAGCAGCGAAAACAAAGTAATTATGACTATTTGTTGTTCTAAGTTTCATAATTTTGAATAATTTTATTAAAAAGTATTTACAGTGGAATTTTACTAATAAGAAGTCTTCCAAATAAAACATTGTAATATTATAGTTTTTCCTAATCTCTGAACGTTTTTATGGTTTGTGTGTAACGGCATGTAACAGGTTCAATTTATGTATCGTGGCCGGGTTTAACGGGTTTTTTGGTTTTGTCGAATACCGTTTTTTTTTTCAAAATCTTAATTTTTCGAATACCGAATAAACGGGTTAATTTAACACGAATAACAGGTTAATTTAAATAAGTGTAATTTTCATACGTTTATATATTTTTTTATTGAAAAATATGCTCATCGTTTAACTATTTGTAAAAATCAAATTTTTTTTGTATATATGACAACCTTAAACGTCTCATAAAGAACTGAAAACCAAGGCAGATCGAAAAAGATATAAAGATTGCACTCTTGAGCAAAAATAACCTTCTCTCATCTTCTGTAAATAAATATTGTTTTTTATATATGGATAATGATCAACTAGACTCATTGGAAGGCCACAAACCTACAAACACCGGTTCCGAACGGCAGATATATTAGTTAATGAAGTTTTTCACAGCATAAATACACATAACCAGTCGCTAGTAATGTTATGAGGTGATATCGCAGTTGAAAATTGTCAGATTGTGTGGCTTGGGATTGAACCGACTACTTCTTGGTTGGCAGGTGGGTTCTTACCTAATATACCACAGTGACACACACATTATTAAAAACGTGGTGCATAAATTTACATACAGTGCTGCTCGAAGTCTAAGCAAATTTTCTTGTCGAGGCAATTAAGGACTCGTATATTACCAATAGATTTATTCAAAGAAAAACATTTAATTTTTGTTATATTAGGCACCTAAATTATAACTATAATAACAAACCTTTAATTTCATTCTCTACCAAGTAATACAACAATACGAAATTAGCTCCTTGAGTAGCTGCTCGAAACTTAAGCATTTTTAAGTATTTTGTGTAATAAACTTTATTTTTTTGGCGCTCGCACTCCGGTTTGGCATAGTTTTTATGAGATTTGTTAGAATTATTGTTAGTATTGATTGCCACTTTAATTTTAAACTCTCCATCAGCTTCTGCTTATCCTTAAAACGTCTTGGTCTAGCTCTGCGCTTCATGACTTAAGAACAATTTTAATTATATGAAAGAACCGGTTAACCGGTTATTTGAATTATTATTAACCGAAAACCGGTTTTTTAAGTGCTACTTTTCGAATTATTCAAGTTGAATAATCGATCTACCTATTTTATATAGAAAGAGCGTACCTCGATTTTTTTCAAAATTGCGTTTTAAACTTTCTCTGGCAGTGTACCTCCAAATACACATTTCTATAGGTACGTTCAGATTGGTGAAATATTTAACAAAAAACGTCAAATATTTCTTTGTCGTAGTCTGAACAGAAAACAATTTTTAGGGACAAAAATTTGAGAAAATAAAATTATTTGCCGGCAAAGAAATATTTGTCCGAAATGAACAAGGTGTGAATACAAAACAGCAAATATTTTAACCATTTTTAAACAAACATTTATTTGATCTTACAAAAACATTGTAAGAAAAAAGAACAGAAAACAACAGCTGGAGCATGTATTGTTGTCAAAATTTAAAGGTTAAATTTTACACAAAAACTGCTAATATGAAAATGTGAGTCTAAAAGAAAAACAGGATTTAGAGATTTACCCGAAATATATGTAACAAAGCTTTGACCTTTTATGTTTTCTATACTTTAAGGGTTTAAAGGGCAAATGATATTTCGATCTTAAAATTTAATCCCCGACATAGATCCCCCGAAAAATTTTTTTTAGTTTGTTGAAATCTCGTTATAAAGATCTATTTAAAAAATATTAATGTGAAATATTGACTTGATCCCCCTAGCTATATTAAAGTCCACGTACTTACTATTTCCAGAAACTACCGGATTGTGGACTATTGGGACCCAGGGGCCTCAGCTCCCTATCGGTTGTTATTGATTTTTTCTTATATTTTTTTGTACTTGTAGTGTTAATTGTAAATGTAGGGTTAGCTTTTAATTTGTCATTTTAAGAAACGTAATATGTGTAACATTGTTATCTAAATAAACAGCTGATGATGACAATAAATTAATTCATAAAACATCACAAAACTTTTATTACCACTATTCGACAAAGGAGCTGCAAGTAAAATTAGTTGTTAGTATTAACAAAAATAATAACGTATTTTGATATTTCATAGTTTAAAGAAGATGGAAAATATTATTGATGAAATACCTAAGAAGGCAAAATGAAGACGTTTTCAAATTAATTTCCCTTGTTGAAGCTGAGCAATGTATATGGAATGCCTGCATTGAGGGGTATCATAAAAAACACTGCGTGATGTTGCTTGGGAGAGTATTAGCGAAAATTTCAGTGCTAAATATGATTTAGCTGACCTTAGCGCTAAATGGACCAACTTAAGAACACAATTTCGGAGCTATGCTTTCAGAGCGAAAACAAAGTCGGCATATAAAATCCAAACAAAGCACTCAATTTATGGTTGTGTTTTATATATAGATAGACAAGTCGCTCAACTTGCTTGTCTTCCAAATTTAAAGGTATCAATCTTTTAATGCATGAAAAAGTTATGTTTTTGTTGAAAGATTTTTTTTTTTTTTAAATGAGATACATTTGTTTAATAAGATACATTTAAAAAGGTTTATGTTTGTTTAACTTTACTTTGAAACAGAAAAACGGGTATGTAAATTTTTGGTCTATATATCCTTATATTGAAAAGGCACTTCACCTTGCTCTACATAATATTGTGAAAATCCTTCTCTTATTGTTGAAGTATTTTCGGTGATGTAAGAATGATGTGGCTGCAGATTGAGAAAACTAGTGTACTCTTTTCATTGCACCGTTCACCAGGAATGAGAGTTCCGTCATTTTCATAGTGATCCACAAGATTTGCATTAAAATTGTGCAGTACCATTAAAAACCAAGTTATATTCCTAAATAGTCTTACCTTGAAGTACTCCGGATGTAAAACCTTGTAAATGCCATCGCAAACCTCAGGAATAATACCTGAAATAGTATTAAATGGAATACGAAATATGTATTGAAGTGATTTGAAGCTTTCGCCTGTCGCCAAATGACGCAGAGTAACAGCTAAACTGAGGCAGAAATTAGCTGACGGAGCACTGTTTTTTTTTTCTTTTTTGTTATAATAAATAAGTGAAACTAATTTAAGCTGAAGAGGAATAAGCAGGTGTCTCTAACTGCAGCTCTTTTAACAATTTTACGCAACATCCTTCTTCGTTCCGTCTACGAACCCAATTCTGTACCCATTGTCTTCCCGTTCATTTCTGTTTTACCTCCTCCAACACCATAAGAGATACTACTCCACAATATAAAACAAACACATTTTGTTCCTCGTTCATCATTTTTAATTCATGTTAAATACATTTATATATTTTGACACTTTGATAAAATAATTAATTAATGCAAAAATTTATTTCAGTCTGAACGCATGGCAAACACGTTTTCAGTTATTTTATTTCACAATATTTATCAGCTGTTTAAACAAACAAAATGAATATATATTTGAGCATAGTTTAAACATAAAACACAACAGTTATTTATTTCACATAATTGAAGCAAATATAAGAAAAAATATTTTCATCAGAACGTACCTTTAGAAAATTCCGTGTTCTATCGTTAAATATAGCGAACTTATAGCTTATTATAAAAAAGCTCTAACTAAGTCAATATTTATTTATTTTTTTATTTATTTAAAAACTTGAAAAGAAAAATAGAAAAAGAAAGCATCACTGAATTTATTTTTCTCTTTGAGCTAAAATTTCGTTCATTTCTTGTATCGAAGATTTTTAAGTTTTTACAGTTTTTTCCTTTTCCATTAAAATAAAAAAAAAATCGAGATTAGCCCTTTCTATATTAAGCCATCGATATATTGGGATTAAGGATGCCAATCGGGAACGGTTGTGACAAAACTCGTGATCCGGGATTTTAAAAAAAATTTCTGGATCGCGGGATTTATAATCCCTAAGAAATTTAGTTAAAATTAATTTAAGTTCTGCATGATTTTTCGGCTATATTCCTAAAACACAAACTTTTTTTTAGAGAAATTTGCAACAAGAAAAACACACGTTGAAAATAGGTCAATAATTTTTTTATGGGAAAGTAAGAAGCATTTTGTTGAAAGTATTGGCCATTAATGCCAACATATTTTCACCATCTTTCAGGTAATTTGTGGATTACAACCAAATAAAACCGCGTTTTGAAGCAAACCAATTAGTCACCCAATTTTCGACTTCCACGTAGGAATCGAAGTGCTGCTCTGCCAATGCGTGTCCCATCGATGGGATAGCAGCTCTCAGCCTAATACTTTGATTGTATCCTGAACCCGTTTTGCTTTGTGTGCAGGCGCATTGTCTTGTTGCAAAATTACCTTGCAATGTCTTGTGTCCTGTAAGTTTTTCGTTAAATGTTAAATTTTTATTTATTGAATTAGCTACAAAAAAGAAACTTAGATTTAATTTTTACTGTCTGTTTTAAAGTTCAAAATCACCGTCCAATATTTTCCTGCGTAAGAAATTAATTTGTACGCAGTGGCTTAAAGAAGCAGTCCAGACTTGACTGTTTTTTCTCTTAAGTAATAGGTCTTGATCATTTTCGTGCGGATATTGAAAAAATTTACTACAGCAGAAGAACAACTCTGACTTCATCCATGACTTCTTCCATTTACATAGTCAAATTTACATACAAATGTTTTGTCGGGTAAAAAACGATTAAATAGCCCAGATTAATCTGCGTTATAAAGTTGCGAGTTGTTCATTTCTTTACGTAAATTATAAATGAAGGGTATAACATCCGACGTTTTGCGAATAACGTGTCTCCTCAGTACTAGTATTAAATTTTTTCAAGGGTGCATTGTGGCGAATTCGTGCTTAGCTCTGGATTTTAAAATTAGACCAGTTACTGCAAAATTACGCTGTCGTTGGTTCAAGAACCATTTGTACAACCTTGCCTCAAGATCAGCATACTCCGGCTTGTGAAGTGTTTTCTTGTGCGCTTTTTGATATGTGTTTGATACAGACTCTAAGATTTCATGACGTTTTTTTCCTTATTTCTGAGATGGCTACTTCAGATATACCAAATCTAACGCCAATCGCTTTGCTTGAATACCTTGATCAACCCGTTTTAAAATCTCTTTGTAATTTTTTAAATAAACAATACACAAATCACAAACTCAATGCTAACGACTAAACTAATGTTGTTTGTTGAAATTATCGTACGCTTCTTGCAGGGTAAAATAAAAATGAAGTTCGAGGTTTACCATAATTCAACAAACAAAATTAAAGCTCAGCGTTGCCAGTGAGAATATTTTAAAAGTATCAAATTGCCACACTTATACCCGAAAAAATTGTGATAAAAAGAAATCATACGCTCAGAAAAGTTAACTGAAAGAGTATTACGTTGATGCTGAAATACTGTTAACTTGTCCGAGAGTTCAACTTTTATGCGAGTTAAATTTTTCGAGATTCTACTGTATACTGAATATTTTTGAAAGATGTCTTTAGCTCGTTCACAATGAATGTTCCCTATGGGGTCATTTGTATCTTGACGCTCGCTTCATACCGGTACACCTAGCACAACAACAAAAGCGTATGTATATATTTAGGTTTTAACAAATTACGGCTTCTAAATGTATCACCTGCTAATCTAGAATGAATTTAAAAAAAAACATTATAAAACGGAACATCAAATCCGCGAGCTCGCAACGAGGTAATCATATGAACCTATAAATGAAAATTGTTATCAGACAATTAACTTCGTTTATCATGGTTTTTGGATTTATTAATTTATTAAATATCCCGGGATTTTCGGGAACAGAAATTTCCGATTGGCATCCCTAATTATGATACTTGGATCGTGATAAATTTTGTTGGATTGATGGATTGTATTGCCACTGTTGGTGGAATTTTACTAAAATTGGTAGAATATTTTTCGTTTGGTAGAATGGTAGGCTAAATAGAATTTTGGAAGATTTGCGCAGAAGTTTGAAAATTGAAAAATCGCTGTGTTATTAAAATTTTAAATTGTTTACCATCTTTTTATTTTCTTTAAAGGTAAAATATCAGAAAAGTCTACAGAATTGTATTATATGTATAAGTTGCTATAAAAAACTTAACAGTAGCAGCGAAAACAACGGTAATAAATTTATTAATGATTTAAATAACAAAAAAATTACTGTTATAACTAACTTTAGACGCCTTTTGCACGTTCAAAGTACTTTGACAAACTTTTACTTTTTTTAAATTTTGTTTCGCTTCTACACGTTCAAATTTTGCTTTGACAAATTTTGTTTTCTTTATCAGGTCGTTCTGTTTTTTACACACCAACTTCGCTGTGCGAAATAAAAAATAAAAGAAAATGTCAAATAAAACATATAACCAAATACAACTGTGCATAAATGCGAACGAAGAACAAAGCAACTTTGCGAGTACACCAAAGTGTGTACTCACCCCTTCTCGATTATCTCCTCTCCCTTACAAACTCTAAACTTTGCAAAGTACTTTGAACGTGCAAAAGGCGTCTTATGAAGCAAAAACGGAAGTTACTGTATATTTTTGGCGCACTAATTGACGATTTCATATAATAAAAAATTTTTTTGTTCAATTTATTATGTATTTGTGTTAGTGATTAATATTAAAAATTTATTGGCTTAAATTGTAAAGGGTAAACGTAAAAGAAGTTTTCGTAAATATTTTTTATAAATAGTAGGTGAACTAACATCACGTGATATTCGCAAATTGTAATAAAATTTCCATCTTTTCCTCTCTTTGGGAGAGGTATAACCTTAGCTAATTCAACAGCGATTGGGAAAAATGAATTAGAGTTACAGAAATTGTAAATTCTTAGTAAGTAGCTTAAAGCAGAATGAGATAGACTCTTTAACAAAATATTGTTAACTTGATCTATACCATGCGCTTTGGAGTTCTTGAGGCAGGAAATGAAAAATTTTATTTCGTCTAAAAATGTTAGAGAATGGACATCATTGATTGACGAAGTATCTCTATCCAACGTATTGAAAATAGAGTTGGCCTTATTTTCCATTGAGCTGTGAGAGCGTGCAGTAATTAAATGGGCTCTTTCAAATTCGTCCGCAATAATATTGGCCTTTTTCTTATTACAAAAAATCTCTACATTGTCAAAACCTACATTTTTCATTGGCTTATTTCACCTTCGATCTTTTTCGTGATTTTCCAGAATTTCATGCTACCGACAGGAATTGTGGATAAAAATTTTGACCATTGAGCGTTTTTTTGTTATTAATATTGAGCGAAATAAGTTTATTCAGTTCCCTTAGTATTGCACTCAAGGTGATTTTGGAATTAAAATCAGTACATCGTTGAAATTTGCGCTTGTATTTATTTCTTGTTGAAATCAAATATTTACAGAATTCATTTAAACTGTAGTTATGGATTTTTTTGGCTTTGAGGGGAATAGAACCAAAACATGAAGTTCTTACGAACTCAGTGAATTTTTTTATAGAACTCTCAATATTTAGAGAAGATATGTTATCATGTAGGGATTGGGAGGAAGTTATCCTTGAATTCAATGAGGTCCTGAGACTAATCCAATTAGCATTACAGAAGTCTAAATAATATTTTTCTGTATGGGTAATAACTTCAAAATAAAAAATATTATTGGAACGTG
Organism: Wohlfahrtia magnifica; assembly: GCA_023159175.1. NCBI lineage: Eukaryota > Metazoa > Arthropoda > Insecta > Diptera > Sarcophagidae > Wohlfahrtia > Wohlfahrtia magnifica. Next base: position 353,706 of record JAKWBJ010000159.1, on the reverse strand, counting down.
ATCAGAATCTAGTCTATGTGGGCAAGTCTCTAAGTCTGTGAAATTTAATGAAGAGTTTGTTAGCAGAAGATCAATCGTCGATGGCTGTCTGTAAGTAAGATTTTGAGGATACTTAGTGGGATTGGATGGATAATATATAATAATTACTATTATTTTGATGATTATATAGAAGATTTCCAGCAGTATCGGATTTGGCGCAGTTCCAGCTAAGGTGATGATGATTTAGATCTCCTAGGATGAAAAAGTCGCCAGTTGTAGATGTCATTATTTCAAGATCACGGATGAAATCAGGAGTATAACGAGCACAATAAACTGATATGAATTTGACTTTAAATTTAAGAAAATCCACAGATACCCATAAGTTTTCTATCAGTTTAGTTGGGAATGATGAATCGATGTTGTGTTTCAAAGTTAATTTAATGATTATTGCAACTCCTCCTCCATAAGAAATTCTATCTCTTCTCTCTACTTTACACCCTGGTATCTTAAAGCTGTGATTTGGTTTTAGAAATGTTTCGTTCAATAGAAGAATATCTATTGAGCTTTCGTTTAGAAATTTATGATGTTCTACAGCTTGAGGGATTGTAGTAAAGCCTTGACAATTCCAGTGCATTATTTTAGGACTTCTTTGAACTCGATTATATTGCATATTTTAGCATAGACATAACAATATTGAGTTGTTCCATTTTCGTTCTACAATTGCGTAGATCAGAGATGTTATTTGTGAAAATTTGAAATAATTCGTCAATACTGTAAAGTTCAGCTGTTGATGAAAATTTTTGAGTAGGTGTCTTGAGAATACTGACATAGGAGCTTTCCGCGACAGAGGGATTAGTCAGATTTTGAGCAATTGAAGATCTGTTTAAATTGGGGAAATCAACGGAGGCATCATCGAAAACAACGGTCAGAAGACGATTTTTATTGTTGGATTTTTTCAATACATGTTCTCGAATTGTTAAATATTCTCTGCGGCTGGGACATCGTGGGTCGTCGGCTCTGTGATTACTTTTCTTTAATTTTTTTTTAATGGAATTGAAACATTTGTAGACAGCGTGGCCGCCTTGTGGTATTTTATTGACTTGGCAGTTGGCTACATCATGATCACCCTCACAAGCAATGCATACACTTTTGCGAAAGCAATTTTTAGCTCCATGGCCGTACATAGCATATTTTGTACATTATGTCGGTTCTTTGGACAACAATTTGGCACAAACGTCTAATTTTTAAAAGCTGGGGTTTTGTGTTTATAGTGCGATCAAACTCAACCATATAAATAGCATCATCTGCAGACGAGCGAGATGTCATTATATCCTTAATATTGATGTTACATGCATTTTGAAGTTCGTTTTTAATTTCATTTGGGCTGATTTGTGGTAGACCGTAGAGGACCAACTTAAATATTTTGGTGTCTTTGTACTATGAGAGTAGAAAGTATGGTCAATAGCAATAAGCTTCTTAATGATGGTGAGATAATTTTAGTGCCGATTGACATTTTTTAAATTCATACGATGCTCCACAGATTGAAACTTATGAACAGCATCCACAACAATTGGGGGAACAACAATTTTGTAGTCACCTACTTCACCCTCTTCTTCACTGAACGTATCATCATCATTGCCAAATGACTGCAATATATTAAACCGGTTTTCACTTGTTTTATATATTTCCTTTGGCGCTCTGTCTGATATCTTCTTTCTTTTTAAGGAGTGAATTTTTGTATTTACCACTTAGTTGTTGTTGTTTATCAACATGATGCTATTTATTATCAATTCTTTTGTTTGCACAAATCGTAATATTAACTTATGTTAATTTGTTTTATTGGTAATTACACTAATTTTGTTTTTGTACGCAACGGAATAGGAAAAAGAAAAAAAAATAATATGTCTACTTGCGATCAATGTAAGCATAAGCAGCCTTTTAAATACCTGAGTTATCGTATTTAAAAGGATACTTATGCTTATTAAATACGATAACTCAGGTATTTAAAAGGACTGAAGTAGAACTAAATTATAGGAAATGAGGGTGAGAACTTTATTTTGTCACTCATAGTGTATCAACACATGTAAAAATGTTAGTAAAAATTGTTATTCATTTCAAAAATAGTTTTTTAATGGTTTTAAAAGTTGGTTGATTGTTATCGATTTTGGTATTAAGAATTTGGGGTAATATGTGGTTGCAAGATCGGGAAAAATATACCAAATAAAGTTAAATTGCAAAATTTTTAATTGTAAAGAAATGGAGGGGAAAGCTAGCATTTAATCAAAAGATACTGTTTGGGTTGTCCAAGAAACTGAAGATCATGAAGAGCCCATTACTTAGGCATATATGTATATATGTACTATATATCTGTACTGGCACCAGAACGCTTTTCCCTTTCCTCTCTAAATTTCGACCTTAATATGTAAATTTTTTTCTTATATCGTCAACAGTAGCACAAAGCTTGATTTTTTTTTTAATTATCATAATTTTTGGTGACCAGGTGGTTTTATGTTGTAGGATTTACCTTTTCTAGAGCAGCCTCATAATTCTTGCAGTGCTTTCAAATGTAAGATTAAGTCTTTTAGAATTTGCTTCTCGGTAGTTAATTTTGATGCTACCGGTAACACGTACCCATTTTCTCTTTCTTACTACATAGTGTGCTAGTGCCTGGCAGCACCTTGGTCGTGGATACAATTTCCACCAGAGACTCTAGTCACCACGACGTATATTATGGATTTATAAAACGTGATCTAGATCACAAAATTTTGTGTTATTCCGCGATCCATCAATACTGTATGCTACACTCAAGTAATATCGTAATACTTGGTCACGCTCAATATACATATGGTTTATATTTGTCAAATTCTACAATGCATATATCCATAATCAAAAAATGCGATACACCCAAGTCTGTTTTTACACGTTTTTTCTTAAAATAGCTAAAGATACTACTTTTAGTTGTGAAAGTGCGATTACGGGTAATCGGGTAGTTTTCTTTTACCTAAATAGTATTATTACGAGCTGTGACGCTATAAATGAAAAAAAGAGTTAATCAAAACATATTTCCAGTTAAAGACAAATAGGTTGATATAATACTCACTAAATGGAAAAAGTTTAACTACATTTTCGACTAAGAAGTCGCAATTCAAAACTACCTCTTATTTTCACAATTATTGCACAAATTAAAAGAAAATAAATTTAACTTTCTTCTAAGACTGTTTTCTTCAATATGGAATTCAGTTTGATTACATTATTACAATCATGTTGTTAAAAAAGGTTTCTTTGCCTCTCCTAAACATTTAAAAATCATGATTTTTCTAATATTAATAAAATAATGGAGTTATGAAAATTTATGTTATTTTTGGATCTTTAAAAATAAGTCAACAGATACTGAGAAACAATAAAAACATAAAATTTATCTAAAATAAATAAATTAAATAAATTATTTAATTGTTTTAGGTGACATTATCAACAAAAATAAAAATAATTTTACAATTAACTGATAATGTACAGTGTGCAACTACGTCTGCAATATATTTATGCATTGTAATATTTCCTACAATATCTTAAAATTACTGAAATATCTGAATCAAAAGAGGTCTTAAATAACTTTATTATCGCGAAAACATTTTTAGATTTAAAACAGAGTGGTCACTCATATCATAAAGCTAAGTTTAAAAACTTTAATCGCAATGTGCTAAATATTTTATTTTTGATATATGACTATAACGAAGCGGTTTTTAGCTTAAAACGATCTACGAGTATGTTATTCATTTGTCCTTGTTGATATCAATCATTTGACCTCTTATAAAAAATCATAAAGACCCTATTCTTGGGACTCTCTGTTGCTAAGATATCGAAAAATTTTGAAAGAAGTCGAAAGGTAACAAAATTTTTTTCTCCAATGAGACCATATATTAAAAAATAACATAAGGGCAATACAATAGTGTGTTGTCAAATGCAGACAAGAGACATTTTGTAAGAGAAATTTTAAATCCAGAGGACTCAATAGCGAAAATAACACGAAAAACAAAAGTTAAAAGTGGCTTAACTAACATACGGTGTGTTATTTTAAGAGCTGAGGATATAAGGAGTGAAACTAAGGAAAAAAATACCACGTAATACATCCCGCAAAGTAGAATGCATAACTTTTTCAGCACTCACAAGTCCCAAATTACTGAGTGACAAAATTCAATTTTGAAATCCCTGATATAGCGCTTATTTTTATGATCTTCGAAGGAAACCGCATTATATGGATCGCCTACATAGTCGTGAAGGTGGTGTTGTGGAATGGAGGGCAATTTTATATTAGGCAAATATTAAGGAAGGATAAGAATATATTGCCATATTTAGACATATATAAATACTAGTGGCTTAATCTGTTATTTTTATATCCTTGACTATTTTATCTTTACAGTAATAAAGTAAGTTTTTTTTAAAATATTTTTTCATTACATTATAATTGTTACTTATTATATGTATATGCATGGTAGATAGGTAGGTAGAAGTAACTACCCCGAAAGAAGGAGCACACGTAGGCACTAAGGCTGTGATACCACAGTGGATCCTCATCCCTTATATCCGGAACCACCCAGAACTCATAATAAACCCGAAAAGCCAACAAATGTCTGTATTCGACAGCTCCGTAAGTCCAGTCGCATGGTAGAAGCCTAGATGCCCCGTTCTCCTGCCACATAGCGCTGGGCATGTGCACAGTAGGTGAAGGATTGTCTCATCCTCTTCTTCATCTCTGCAGAAATTGTTGGTCAGGTGACACAGTTCCAGCCTCCTGGCATGAGTGCCAATTATACAATGTCCAGTAATGACCCAAACAACGGCGCTAAGTGTGCTTCTTTGGAGATTGAGCAGATCTTTCCTGCGCTTAATATCCAGCTTTGGCCATGCAGCGTTGGCGGAGTCTCTTAGTTTTTTGTATATCATGAGCTTACAGGTTTCCAATGATATTCCAAACGTGGAGAATTTATCCGTGAGTCCAATAGTATTGTCAATTCACCAGCCCTACAGTTCCCTGGAATGTCACTCTGACCCGGAACCCAATAATATGAATATTATACTGCTCAGCCATCTCATTAGGAGATCTACGGCAGTCTGTAACAGTTTTTGAGGTCAACCTGTGAGATCCCAGAGTCTATATAGCCGCCTGGCTACCCGAAAGTTGCTAGGACCTCCCCTGGAGACGTTGTCTTTCCTATGATTATCACGGCAGCTTTTATGGCCGATATCTCCGCCTGAAAGATGCTACAATGGTTCGGTAACCTCATAGAGTAAGCTATATTTGTCGACTCCGAAAATACACCCCCACCCACAGCTCCGTTCAGCTTAGAGCCGTAAGTGCAGATTTGTTCCGAGTTTCTAATCATCCCTATCCGAAATCGTAATCCGAAACTTCATTGAGAAATCATAGTGGGGTGCTGTGTAGTCAACCCTTTCGAAAACCCCAAAACTTGTCAGGATCTTCGGGTGGCCCACCTTTGAGTCATGCCATAGTCCAGCCGCCCGAAGACGCTGACTCACACCAGCCGCCACTCCCTTAGAGTATGTTCAGCGTCGGTAGATAAAGGATCACCTCCATCACTTAAGTACCTTTGCACCCGCCGTAGTAGGCCAAGGTTCACCGTCCTACAGAGAGATTCCTACCATACAAGGCATCCATAGGTCGAGATTGGTCTGACCACGGCCGTGTATATCCAGAGTCATCCTCGGTGTAGAGTGCAATGGAGGCTTTCTTCATCCTATTGAGCCTCTTCTCTAAGTGAGCCTCTTCTCTAAGTCCGAGGCTCGTGTTGTTCAACCTTAATGGCCGAAATGGCAAATGCTTGTACTTCCGCGTTAAAAGTAATATCTCCGTTTTCTTGGGATTTACTTCCAAACCACGTACAGATGTCCACTCGCTAACTTCCCGAAGTGCAAGTTGAATTCTGTTCCTAATAGGATCTACAAATCTGCCCGAAATCGTGAGAACCACGTTATCTGCATAGGCGATTGCCCCGCTGCTCATCAGTTTCAGAGCCACTAGCAACTCATTCATTACCATATTCCAAATATTCCTGTTAAGCAATTTACCTATACAATTTACCAGACTACTCTGCACCCCTAGCCTGGTTAATGCGCCTGTTATGGCCTCTAGTTCTACATTGTTGAAGTCCTCTCCTATATCCAAAAAAACAGCAAGGGTGTATTCCCGTTGTGCAAGAGATTTTTCTATCGTATGCACCAGAGAGTGTAGGGCGGTCTCTAATGACCTTCCACTGTTATATACACGTTGTCCCCTTAACAGGAGACTGTCATCTATACCCAAACGTATATTCATATCAATGATCCTCTCCATCGTTTTCAACGGAAAGAAAGTGAGACTATAATCGTTGGGAATGGTGTGGGAGCCTCCGGTATGAAGACTACCCTCACCTTGCACCATTCATCTAGAATATGATTCAGTCGAGTATAGCTAGGAATATCTCCCTTAGGCGATCTATATAAGCCAGTACCAAATGTTGTAGAAAAGGTCCTGGAGACTTAAATGGCCTATTTTATTAGCACAAGCGATACAATGGTTCTTACACTAGACCAGCCACCAGCATATCCACGTCGGACTAGGTGGAAAGTGAGTATCCACAAGTAATTCAAGAGTTTCCCTCTCAGATTTGGTCCATGAACCATCAGGACTTTGCAACACACTAGGCACGAACGTGGTCCTCGCCAGAATATTCCTCAGCCTTTCCATGAGTCGCTTTTTGGAACCCTGACACTTCTCTTATAAGTCATCAAGGAATTTTTATAGCCATCCCATTGCTCTGGGTGTCCTAATTTACGTGCTCTATTAAAAAGCCTTATCGATTCTTTTCGTAGTGCGCCCAGTTCCCGATTCTACCAGGGAGGTTTTTCCTTCCCCCTTCTGAATCGCTTCGGACGTGCTCCCTCATATGCCACAACCACGATTTTCGTAAAATTATCTACCGCCGTCACTAGCTCAGAAACGCTGGTGATATTTACACTCTCAAGCATAACCACGTTCCTATTAGCCAGACTATCAAATAAGCTCCAATTCGTGTTTTAAGGATTTCTAATAGCCTGAACTTTTGTGATCTCCCTTCCAAGAGAGAATGAAGGCTCATTGGAGACTTTCAAATCGGTGACATTATCGTAAACATTAGTCGAGGTACTTATTATATCCAACACCTCCTCCCTGTTACATGTTATAAAGGTTGGTGTGTAACCTCTGTTACTTTCCAATCGCTGACATCATTGTAAACTTTTGTCGAGGTACTTATTATATCCAACACCTCCTCCCTGTTACATGTTATAAAGGTTGGTGTGTAACCTCTGTAACCTCTGTTACACACCATAAGGTTGTTTTCTCAAGAACAAAATCATATAGTTACTCACCTCTTGCATTTATGTTGGTGCTGCCCAAGATGTTGTGGTGGGAGTTGGCATCACTTCCTATCAGTAGGCCAACTTTAATGCGCTTGGCTGTTGTACCAGTTTTCTCAGACGATCAGGTGGACGCACCTCCATGTAATTGGAGGAGAGCCAGTATTGCTCCGGTCCATCTCCAGTGTGATAGAAGTTAAACCTTCATTGCTGAAAGAAGTAAGTAAAAATGCATGCAAGTCTTTCTTAATTAGTACGCGGGACCTGGACCTACCTTCACTTTTGGCATGAATCAGGCTGCAATTCTGTGCTCCTAGTCCATAAACCATGTTTCTTGGATAAGGGCGATATCTTCTCCTCTCTTCGCGAGACGGAGAATAAGGGCAGCAGAGGCTGCTTTTGAGTGATGGAGATTTACTTGGACTACTCGGCCTCTTCAAGCAGATCAGATTCGTTCCAGATCCTCCTGAAAACTGATTCCATTTCCGATCCAGCAGAAGACTGGGAGTCAACCTCTGTATCGGGAACAAACCAGTTTGGAGGAGGATAGTCCTTGTTATCATCAGTCACGTCCATATGTTCGTCTAACGACGGTTCTCCTTTCCGGTTCATTGCCAACTGCCTGATTCCATGGATCGTTTCTCATCCTTTTGGTATACCTTATAAGTGTGATGTGTCCAAACCCGAAAGACACCACACCATTGGAGTTTGCCAGGTGCTCCAAGGGTTTCTTGTTGACTATAATAGTTGCATAACGAGATCAGTGGTGCTCGTCCAGCTTGGCTTCCTTCCAATTGTGTGTTGGTAGGCTTGGATTACACATTTGCAGCATTTTGAGGACCTTTACAGATTCCTTTGGATTCGCAGGAATCCATGCGCGTGTAAGTGGACGACTATAGATGGCGTCTTCCTCTTCCAATTTGCCGATGGCTATGAAGAAGATATCTAGTTGCCATTTAATCCGATCTCAGGATCAACCAGGGCTGTCACTTCTTTATTGGAGCAGGGTGCTGGCCGCAATGCTTCACCTGTACGCGGATTTTTCGAGTTCCGTTCTCAGTCTCCTTCTCACTCTCTCCTTCTTTTTTCTTATTATCATTCAAATTTCCTGTTTCCCTCATATTTTGGTCCCACGGGTTGCAGAGAAGGGTTGGTCCGCCTGTACAGAAATTCGCCGTACACAGGCTGTCCTATCGGGCAACCCAGTGGAGGGTTGGGAAGAGGATGTGTGCCAGCCATGTGTATGCATATTATGTATAAAAATTCTAATTAGTTCTAAAATATTTATGTATTATATGTACATACATATATAATCTATATCCATACGTAATATATTCGTTTAAGGGACAGTGTATGCAGTTATGCTACTTAAACTATTGTTTTGTTTATTTCTAGAGTATTTATAAAAAGAATATTGCACTTTTATTGAAATAAATGAAGAAGAAAAAGCAATTTCATATTTTACAAAATTTGTAAGATAATTTAATTGTTTTGAACTGCAACAAGAGCAATAGCACCGCGAAGAAAGTCGACATCGATGGAGCAGAGGGAAATTACTATTCGATTTTAAAAAGAGGGTAAATCTACGCGTGATATTAGTGCACTTGTTAAACGAGCAGAGGGAAATTACTATTCGATTTTCAAAAGAGGGTAAATCTACGCGTGATATTAGTGCACTTGTTAAACGAGCACCAGCAACTGTTTTCAATATTATAAAACGCAATAAAATATCACAAATTTTAAAAATAGGCCAAAATCGTAACTTGTTTGTATCTATTTGACAAAAATAGTGTGGACCATGAACCAAAAATTCTCTTTTAGCCTCTCAAAGTAAGACTTTGTACAACACATTATAGTGGATAATGAATATTAGCAAACAAAAAGCTTTGCCGTCAAACGTGACTGACTCATCAACAAACTCAATAAATCAAATTATTTCTCATATGACCTAATTCTGACCGTTTTCCATCAATTTTAACCTCCCCCAGATCCAGTGCTTCCAGAAGCTTTAGAAAAAAAATTATTATTAGGCGAAGAAAAAAGTCATAATTTTTTTAATTCAAATATTTTTTACTTTGAATGATAGTTAATGCTCCCTGGTTTGTCACCAATGACAACATTCATAAAGATTTGGCTATACCTAAAGTCAAACAGGAAATTAATAGATACAGCTCTAACTACCTTAAAAGTCTTAGATACCATTCAAGCGTTCTTACAATAAACTTACTAGACGATAGTGATGGGGTTAATAGACTTAAAAGATATTATGTTCTAGACCTGCCTTTAGAAGTTAATCAATAAATCTACAATTGTACATTTTTTTAAATAGCTATAACTTAGGAAACCCGGTTTTTTTCCAACTAGGGTTTCTCTAATAAAACCCTACATACCGGGTTTTTTGATTGGTTTAATGGATTCCAAATTTCATTCAAGTCGACAATATTTATTGTTTTTTAGTACAATTACATTTATTTAGTATTTAGTATTTATAAAGTAATTTTGCACTCTTAGTGCCATTAAGGCATCATTGCTTACTATGAGCACTAAAACTCGGTGATCGGAGCAGACAGTAATTACTTCATTTAAACCGCGCATATGAGAAAACGGCCTTAATATACGAACAGACAAACAGATAAAGTTTTCCCTTTGCACGACAACGCTCGGTCTCACGTCGCCAAAGTTGCCAAATAATTGTTAAAAAGAATATAATGCCACACCCGCCATAATCTCCATATATTAATCCTTCTCAATATTGTCTGTTTCGACCGATACAATATCTTTTGGCATGTCACCGAATCACTTTTTTTGAAGGAATATAAAATCAGCTTTATAAGTCCATAAATAATATATGTTGACCCTTTTTTACTTTAAAATACCCTTTTTTTACCCTTTTTTTAATACCCTTTTTATGACACTTTTTCGAAATTTTCAAAGGCAACACTGCTCACTCGATTTGATTTGAATCGTACACTCAAATGAAAACGCTCGCAATGATTAAGAGAATCAAAAACTGGATTCATTCAAAACACAAATACGAACTCATTATTGAAAATACACAAAATAACAATGAGTTGAGTGCAATGCAGGACATTACTCGTTGTAGGTAGCAAAGAAAGTTACCCGTAAAGTGCTCTAGTATATAAGACACATATATTTATATTTTATCCAGTGTGCTTTTTGGATGAATAATGCCACCTTAATTGTTGCAGTTCTTCACATATGTATACAAAATTCAATATTTAGTATGAATGGAAGGCACACACATTTCGACTGCTGAAACTATATGAACCAAATATTGAAACTTTAGCTTTAATCGCTCTTAACATATAAAGAAATTAATATTTGGTTTATATGGGAGATACCACGCCCTCTTTTACAATTCCGAACATTTTTTGACTGATGATTTGTATTGAGTAAGCTCATTCAAGCCAAATTCAGAAGCTTTTGTTTTAACCGTTCTCAAGATATACTAAAATCAATATTTACCTTGTATGGGAGGTATCATGCCCACTTGTCCAATTCCATACTTTTTTTTAGCTTTTTATTAAATTAGAGCAAAAGTTGGAATTCGCCAAGAATAAAAATAACATGAATTTACTAATAATTTCAACCAAACTGTGTTTTTTTTTTCTAATGTGCAAACTCATTATTGACAGGCTGTATATCGTTTTACTTCATACTGAGAAATTTTGTTGTTGGAGAATTTCATATTCTAAACTTGTCTCAGAGCTTTTATGATGGATTCCAATTTTGGTTCAGGCACCAGCTTTCCATCCCATCATTTGATTCGCCAAACCGGATTGGTATATTGGAAGCCTCAATAAATTCTCTGAGATTTCTATATTTTCTGCTGGGAATCCTAACAACATATGTACAAGAACTTTTTTATAAAACAGGTTTGTTATAACTTTTTATTTTAAATATTAAAATAAGATCCATTAAAGCAAAAAGAAAAAGAGCTATAATAATAATTAAAAAAGTGACTTCAAAAAATTAGACTCGAAAAGAAAGAAAATATTTTCTAAAAACAAGAGGAAAATACATAAAAAATTTAAATTTCTTTCGCCGGCAAATTTACAATACCAACACACATAGTCGCAGGAAGGCTCCATACACTTGGACGCCAATAACAGCAGCAGATTTTATTTTATACATGTTCGAGTAAAATTACGCTTTTTTATTTCTTTTTGGTTGATCGAACATTTTATTTCCTTATTCTCCTAGTTGCTACACTTTTCTCTAATTTTTTGCTCTTACTTCATAAAAACTTCCATTTGACTTTCTCTTTCTTTATTAACTCCTATTTAAAAAGCTGTTTGTGCTTTTTTCTCAAAGTTTTTTTAGGAATTCCAAATATTCCAATTATTTTAAAGAAAAGATTTAACTTTCTAACCAATTGGGTGAAAATAAATTTATTTTAATTTTTCAATCGCAAAAGAAAAATTTAATGAATAAATAAATAAATAGAGTAAATTAATAATATATAAAATAAATATTATAACTAATAATTTAATAAGAGAAATATACAGAAGAGGAGAAAATTGAAATAATAGTAATTTTTCGAGGATAAAATAAAAGGAAAAGTGGAAAGAAAACTATTTACATTAAGGATAATTTTGAATTACTTGAATATTTCATATGAACATTTATTTATTTGAAACATACGCTATTTTCAACTTGAGCAAGTTAATTTGAAATTCTTAGGAATTTTCACATTTTCATTGGTGCTCAACGGATTAATATTTCTTTTTTTTCCAATAAGAATACAGCATTTCAAGAATAACCTTGACAATGAAATATTTTGGAAAGTTTAATGATCTCACAGCTGATCGCTTTGTTCAGATACGTAAATTTATTAATTAATTTTGTATATCTTCTTCGTTATTTGTTATCATTAGAGTTAAAGAGGAAAGATAAATATCTTGCAAGTCAAACTGGTTTATCATACATTTAAAAGAATAAAATGAATTATTTTTTCTAATTCTTATCGAATTTTCTTATTGGGATGAAAGATTCTGATTGTTCAAAAATTATAATAATATTGGGTTTAAATACATTGCAAAGATTATTTTTCGTACTTTTGCTAATTGCATCGCAATTTTTCGTTGATTTGTTTCAACTTTGAATTTTTTCTTTGCATTTTACAATGCCTATTGATAATTTTATGAGGCTGGCAAATAGTTTAGTAGAGTTTGAAGCCGATAATAATGACCACAGATACCCTCGTAATTCTCTACATGCAACTGGGGTGCACAAAGGTGAATTAAAAACCACTTGGAATCACGTTAAGGCTGCCTTTGAGAAGTTTTCCAATGAAAAGGGCAATGGTGATAAAAAAGATGGAACTGCTGATCCGCTAGAATAGAGAATTTAAAGGTCAAATATATAAGTACCTACAAAACTTATCGCAATTGCTTGGTAAAATTGGATGAAGATTCCGAAGTTCTTCATGATAAGACAAGCCCAAAAGACAATACTTCTCGTCCTTCTGTTTCATCTTCGACTAAAGACATTAGTTTCGATATTACCAGTGAAAATCATAGTTTTCTTCCCCCCCCCCCCCCCTTAGGGATTGAGATTTCTCGTGGAGAATATAAATCATGACCTGCTTTTCGAGATCTTTTGGAAGCATATGTATATGTATTAAATCATTTGTTGGAATTTACCTCTGTTGCTTGAAGACATACAATTGAAGTGCTCCAGAAAAACACCATAAATACTTGTTCATAGAACGCCAAAAATAGTCAACTATGGGAAAAACAAAGATCCCTGGGACGCTTTAGCAAACACAGTGCAAGTACACAGGATTTTTTTCTTTTGTCATAAAGATAAATGCAATTTAATTTTACAAAAAAAATCTAAATTGCCAAAAACTTTGGCTGGAAAATAATAAGATAATAAAAGACAAATAAATTACTTTGCAAAATAAAATAATAGTACTAAACAACTCCAGCTGTTCTTTTCTGCCAAAATAGTGGGTGAAAAAGCGTTGCCAGACTAATCAAAGAAGATTTCTCACTACTGACGGCCAGAAGGCGATGAACACGTCACTTCCAGGGAGAGAAAATCCCAATGATAATTATATATTATTATGAAAAGTACAGCAATTAGAAAAATTATGTTTATCTCTGCAGGAAGAAAATAAAGCGCTTAAAAGCAAAATAAATAAAATGCAAACTGCGAGTAAAAAGCCCGTGAAACCCATATAGTCAGAAATTGAGTATCACTTTGATAAAGAGGAAAATGAAATTGGATGGTTGGACTAAAAAAAGCAAGCCGACAGAATTAGGATAACATTGACAAATGCAAAAATAAACTACCAGCAGCTTCAAAAAAAAAAAATAATAATAATAATAATAATAATAATAATAAATAAATAAATAAATAAAGACAGTACCACTAAAGTTTTATCATTAAATTCATCAGATAAGATATATATAAAATTAACGTACAAGATGGTAACGATTATAGAAAAATTACGAAGCTTCTTGCAGAATTAATGTTACCATGGCACTCCTACGAAAATAAATAAAAAAGGCAAATAAGGGTACTTGTCAAAGACCTAAACCACACATGCCAACCAGAAGATATATTAGAAGATTTAAAACGTCAAGGATTAAATGCTACAAATGCACATAAAAAACTTAAATGGAAAACTAAGGAACCCTTAAACATGTTTACTCTGTGCTTTGACACAAACAAAGATATCAAGAAAATCTACGATATTAAATACTTAATACAATTGTAAAAATTGAGCCATCAAACTTAATGCCTCAATGCAAATCGTGTCAGGGATTTATGCATACCAAAAATTACTGCTGTAATCCTCCCAAATGTGTAAAGTACACTGGCAGCCATCCGACAATGGAATGCAAAAAACCAGATAAAGAATTGCCTAAATGTTGCAATTGCGGAAAAGACCAACCAGTAAGTTACAGGGGATGTCAAGTTGGCAAGGAGTTACAAAAGCTTCGTAATAAAAACAACAGTAAGAGTAAAAATGAAAATGGTGGAATACCGTCAACAATAGCTCGTCCAGCAACAACAGCAATAAAAGTTACAACAGAACCAATAAATTTAAAAACTCCATCAATAACCACAGGTAAACAAACTTATGCAGATATAGTACTCAAATTTTATTAAAAATAGATAAGCAGCTAATATTTAGTCAGCTTCTAATAAATCGAATTGAAAAACTTGAAAAAATATTAAATGTTTGAAAGCAAATATATAAAATATATAAAGATAATGGCGTGGAATGCAAATGGCTTAATGAAGCACAAACATGAGCTAGAGCTTTTGTAAAGTAAAAAAAATAAATAGATATTTCTTTAATATCTGAAACACATTTGACCAGCCAAACGTATACTACATTCAACGGGTTTAGCATGTTTTGCACAAATCATCCTCTAAACAACACTGTTGGAGGTGGCGCTATTATCATAAATAAATCTATTGAACATTTTGAAGATGAAAACATATGTAAGTACTGCTGAGTTGCAAGCCACAACAGTTGAAATTAGATTTTCAATTATTATATGTCCATAACTGCAGTGTATAGTCCACCAAAGCATAACATAAAATCGGTAGACTACGCTCAACTCTTCAACAAACACGTAGGAAGATTTATTATAGGTGGAGATTTCAACGCAAAGCACGTTAGCTGTGGATCTCGTTTAACAACTACTAATGGCCGCGAATAACGGCGAGCAGCACAACAATGTGACTGTGAAATATTGTCAACTGGTAATCCAACCTACTGGCCATCAGACATTAATAAGTCTCCTAATCTGATCGACTTCTTCGTGGTAAAATAAATTCCGAACAGTTCAATTCTTCTTAGATCTTAATTCAGAATATTCACCAATATTCATGACTCTTGAAGGAGAATAAGGAATATAAATTTACAGATTGGCATCTCGATAGTTATATAAACACTACAAATCTAATCTGCAATACTGACGAAATTGAAGAAGAAACAATTAAGCTGACAACGCAAATCCAAAAGGCTGCGTGGCTAAGTACATCGATATCGGTCCGTAAAATTACTCAAAAGAGATATCTACTTGACATAGTTAAATTCATAAAAGAGAAGTTGTAAAGAGGTTGCAATCGATTAGGCATCCATCTCTGACAACGGAACTAAATAATCTGACCAAATCGCTAAAAAAAAAGGGTCGAGGATTTTGAGAATAGATCTCTAAACATGAAAAAACAAAATCTAAATGCCGATAAAATATCAGACTATTTCCTTTGAAAGAATTTGGCTGGTATGAAGCGACCAATACTACATAAACCCCCAATAAAAAGCTAAGTATCAGTCAAACCTGTGCAAAAAGCGATTCCCAAAAAGCTGAGTTATTAACAGAACAACTAGGAAATATTTTTAAACCATTAGAAAAGACGAGCAGTTTTTTATCTCCTTTCACTGACCAAGAATCCGCTGAAATTAAACCTTTTAGATAACTTTAGAAGTTTGACTTAATCATTGCCGAGATACTCAAGAATTTATCATATAAAGCACTAATAAAACTCGCATCCATAATGAATGCATGTGTTGAATTCAAATTTATTCCATTTATTATTTATGTTGGAAAGTTTCGGAAATAAAAATGATCCTTAAGCCAGGAAAAAGTCCCAATGAAGTCACCCCATACCGACCAATAGCTTTACTTCCTGTAATCGGAAAGTTGTTTGAAAAATTATTTTGCAAAAGATTGAAGAAAGTTATTGCATATAAAGGTAAAATATCTTTTTATCAGTTTGGATTTCGAGAAAAACATTCGAATATTGAACAAGTTCATCGTATAGTATACACCATAGAAGAAGCAATAGAAAAAAACAAAATTTGTTGGGCAATATTCTTCGATGTTGCACAGGCTTTTGACAAAGTCTGGCATGAAGGTCTAGTCTGTAAGCACAAAACAATGCTCCCATACTAATTTACGGAGCTTATGGAATCGTACATTAAAGACAGGTACTTCACAGTAAGGCAATTTTAAGCATTCTCAAGTATTAAGAAAATTGAAGCCGGTGTACCACAAGGTAGTATGCTTGGACCTGTTTTGTATTTACTTTACACTGCAGACATACCAGTTTCCAAAACATGCAGAGTAGCCACTTTTGCTGACGACACTTATGTCTTAGCTGATGGCACTAACGAGAATGATTCTATCGGAAAACTGCAAGAAGCGATAGATAAAGTTGTCGCTTGGACATAGAACTGGAATATCAAGTTAAATGAAAGCAAGTCTGTTCATGTTGATTTTAAAAATAGGAAAATAAGCTACAAACCACTGAAAATATCCTCCATTATAGTTCCATATAGTAACTCTGCAAAATACTTGGTATGGTATTAGATACTAAGCTCAAACGGAAAGAGCACGTTATAATAAAACAACCGATATGAGCATAAAATTTAATAAACTGAAGTGGTTGATTGGAAGAAAATCAATTTTATCAACCAAGTGATTAAACCAGTGTGGACTTACGGTATACAACTGTAGGCATGTACCGCTAAATGCAATATTGAAATTATACAGCGCCTGCACTGCTTAGTGATATTGTAGACGCTTCTTGGTATATACGGAATAATGACCTGCATAGAGATTTGTCTGTTAAAACAGTTGGTGATACAGTATCAATTTTTGCAGCTAAGCATGAAAGGAGACCAAAATACCAAAATCCTAAGGCCATTAAACTTAGCGAACCAACCTATACGAGAAGACTTCGAAGAATCAAACCCATTGATCTAATTGTCTAATATTATTTTAATAACTTAATAATTATTATTTTGTTTTTATTACTTCCTTAATATATGTATAAACTAAATCAATTTTACTCGTTAGCTAATGCTATGTGTAATATCATGAAATGTATATAAATTAAGGGACATTTCAATTTAAAAAACTTAAATCAGTGAACAGATGGTGAGTCTAAGAAGAAAAAGTCTCCGTTAACAAACCTAGGTTTAGATATTGCATGGTCTAATCTTTGTGAGCGTTTTGAAAATCATAGAATTTTAGTCAATCACCAGTTGGAGATACTTTTTAACTTACAATCAATAACATCAGAATCTGGAAAGAATATCCAGCAACTTCTACGTACTATAAATTCGAGTATTTATGTTCTATAATTGCATAAAATCGACTTTGAAGTTTTGGATCCTATTTTTGTTTTTCTTTGTTCAAATCGCCTTTCTTAACCCACTTTGACTCTGGAAGACTATCTAAAAAATAAATCTTCCATTCCAAAATGATCCGGTTTTGACTTGTTTCTGACCAATCGGTATCGAACTTTAGAATCGGTATTTGAAGTCCGAAATTTTAACTTTCTAAAACCTTCCTAATCCAAATCGAAACCAACCGTTAATCCTGTAGAGAGGATTAGTATTTTTCAGAACTACGTTTTAGTACCAAAATGTCCACTTTGTCCTAAATAGGTACGTATAATTCGCAAATGTCTAAATTTACAGAAATGAACTATGCACAACGTTATCAAAGAATATCAAGACAAGTCTTGTATATTAATTGCTAGCACTCTTCATTCGAAACCATTCAACTATACTTCTACTCCTGATATATATGCATTTACAGTCCATTTCAAACACAAACAATATTAATTCATGTTTTGCTATTAACTCTAAAGACATTCGCTTAGGTACAGCAATGGTACAAATATATCATTTGGGCGTAAATTATCAGGTTCGAGCATTGATTGATTCTGGATCTGAAGGATCTTTCATTATTCAATGTACTAAAGCTTCCATATAAACGCAGGAATGCTCAAATTTTTGGTTTAAATAATTCTTTACCTGCTACAGTCCATGAAGAATGTTAGTTTCTCATAATTTCTTTGTCTGACAGCAGTGTTCAGGTAGCTCTCATGACTTTAGCTATACCCCATTTGGCCAATAATCTTTCCTCGCGAACTTACGATAACTCAATTTGTTCAAATTTGTCAGATATTCCATCCACTGACCCACATTTTAACATTAGTTCTAAAATTGACATGTTAATTGGTGGTGACGTTTTTTCTTCGATTATATTACCAGGCTAAATGTGTGCAATTTTTTGATAGCCCAGGAAACCATCTTTGGATAGATTCTTACAGGTCCTTTAAGTCTATCTTCTACTCCTAAGTCAGTCGTCGTGTCATACTTTTGCGAAATGTCGCTTAGATTTTTGGAGATGGAGAATCTTCCAAGGAAGAACACATTCTCACACAAGAAGAGACTCAAATGGTCGATATATCTCTACCCATTAAAGAAGGGTACCCGAAAAAACTTAAATTAGGACAATCAAGAAATAGTGCTATGGCACAATTTTCTGCAATGAAGCTAGACTTCTTCGTAAAGGAGGCCTGAAAGCAGAGTATGACACTGTGGTAACAGAATGTATCAAACTAGATCACATGTTCAAAGTGTCAGTTCCAAAACCAAACGATATAAATTTTTATATGTCTCATCATGTAATTATAAAGCCTGATAGCACCACCACAAAGGTGCTTGTTGTCTTCAATGCTTTCTCTTTATCTTCAAATGGTCAAAGCTTGAATGATGCTCTCCATACTGAGCCAATTTTACAAAATGATTTGGTAATTCTTATTTTGAAATGGAGATTCCATCGATTTATATTTAATGCTGATATTCAGAAAATGTATCGACAAATTCCTGTCGAAGTTAATCATTCCAAATTCCAAAGAATTATTTTCGAAGTAATCCTAATAGACCGTTTCCGATTATGAATTCAAACTTTGACGTTCGGTGTTAATTGCGCGTCGTATTTGGCTAAATGCACGATTCTCCAGTTAGCTGAAGATGTAGCTGTATAGTATCTTCCAATAAGATTCTTCGATATTCAATGTATGTTGATAACGTTTTAGTCGGCGCTCATTCCATTGACGAAGAGAAGAGCTTATCCTTGCTCTCAAATCTGCTGGATTTTCACTGAGGAAATGGTCAGCCAATTCAAAGGAGATACTTTTTGGAAGAATATCGATTGTTTGATGATTTCTTAGATTTTGACAGCAGCAGCTCTGCGATAACTCTAGGTGTTCGTTGGAATGCTCTTTCGGATACATTCTATTTCGTAACAAAACCAATTACTAAATCTTCTGTTTACACAAATAGCCAGACCATCCGATTCTGCATAATGTATCGTAATAGCAGACGCGTTGATGCTGAGAATTTGGATTGAAGGTACCAGTGGAAACAGTTTCAATTAAACTATCATGAAGTTAATAAATTACAGATTCCTCGGTCTATTGATTTTACTCCACCCGCAAATATCCAATTCCATGGATTCTGTGATGCTTCAGAAAGAGCATACGCAGCAGTATTACATATTCGAATTGATGATGGCAATACAGTCTATACATTTGTTGCTTTCAAGACAAAAGTGGCTCTCATTAAAACTGTTTCTATTCCTCGTCTAGAACTCTGTGGTGCAGTTCTTTTAGCTGATATGATCCTTCTATATGAAGTCGCGTCAGTTTTGAATCCAATCCAATCCAGCTGACATGGCTAGCAGAGCTCTATATCCTAAAGATCTCATCGGCAACAACTTGTGATAGCACGGACCAAAATGGTTAAGGAATTTGCGAAATGATTGGCCAAAATATAATAAACAAAACTGCGATACAACCGAAATATAAATAAAAACTGTAAAAGTACATTTTTCATTTTTCCAAAACTATGAGGACATTTTAGAACGATTTTCTTCTTTTCCACGTACTATTTTTATTATTGCTTATGTATATGTATATCGATTTTTTGCATCGTACGCACCCAAAGTACAAAATAAATTTTAATAAGAATTCTGTTGTTCTATCGAATTTGGAGATTAATTATGTTCAAAATTGTCTAATAATCGCCTGTCAGAAGGCACACTTTCCTGTGGAATATAGGGCTTTAGAGTCCAAAAAAGCTATATCATTATCTAGTTCTATTCTTAATATTTATCCATTTTTAGATTCCGAGGATTTAATACGTTCCTGTGATAGACTTGAGAAGTCCCCCGGACTGAACGCTATCAAATCACAGTTCCTTACGATTGTCAGTTTTCTCGTCTTTTTCAATCAATTTGTTTTGCGCCTTATTCGCACCCAATATTGGATAAGTTATAAGTAATAAATTTAATAAAAGCTACAATTCGTAGGTGTGGAGTCTTTTATATAAAGCTAGATGTCAAAGTCAACTTATGGCTGCATTACCTCCGACCTTTTACCCATAGTTGGTTATACTTCGCATAGCCTTTTGACAGTAATCGTATTCAGGTAGAGTATTTCGTTTATCCGAAGGCTATGTTTGCATTTTCATTTGTTTCTCTGCAAAGGCTATTCATCTTGAAGCGACAAGTGATTTGTTCACACCCGCCTTCTTAGCATCCTTTAGTCGATTTGTATCTCGTCGTGGATATTCATTCATTCCGCCTGGTGCTCCACATATGGGAGGGTTGTGGGAAGCGGGAGTCAAGAGCTTTAAGGGTCATTTTCGTAAAACGGCTGGTAATTTTAAATATACCATTGAAGAATTCATGACATTGCTTGCACGTATCGAAGCTTGTCATAGTTCTAGACCCTTATCGCCTATGTCAGAGTACCCCATGGACCTCTCGGCACGTACTCCAGGTCATTTCCTTATAGGTTTTCCAATACTTAGTCCGATTGATCCTATGAATACCGAAAAAAATATCTATTGTAAATCGTTGGCAGCGCTTAAAGTCAATTTATCAACATTTTTGTTTGCGCTGGAAGAATGAATATCTAATGGAATTAGAGACGAGAACCAAGTCGAAAAAAGTTCAAGATAATATTGTTATGAACATAAGGTTGGACATCACTGCGTTTATTACATCGCTAAAATAAATAAACAAAAGCTACAAGAACAACTCTATGTGCTGTTTATAAATAACCAAATCTACAATAACAACTATTAGCAGACACAAAGAAAATAAAAATAACACGGCAACAACAATAATTAAGCAGCAAAGAAAACAAGTAATAGACAATAAACAAGCAACAACAAATACTAAGAGCTGAAAGAGGTAGATGTTTACATACGCATGGCTACAAAAGAACTAAAAAGAAATTAAAAGAAAAATGGAATCTATCTGAAATATCGAGAGGTTCGAGAGCTTTCGATGTGTTGTTTACTCAGCCATATAAAAGGCACATCGATGCGAACAGCAATCAGTTTATCTGGTGTAAACTCAGTGAACAAGTTTATCTGTAGTAAACTTAGCGAGTGCAGTTTAAGTGAAGTAAACTCAGCTAGTGCAGTTTGTGTGAAGAGAGTTTATAAGGAGTAAACTCGTGAAGTGAATCGTGAAGTAGAAAACCAGTTTAGTTGGAGCTAACTCAGTAAAGAGAGTTAAGTGTGGATAACCTCTGGTTGAAAAGGTTGTGACCGAACATAAGTTATAACTACGATAGTGTTGGAAGATCTTTAAGTAGAAAGATCTGCCGAGTAATTGTTGTTGTTTACAAAATTGTAAACAGACAGAGTAATTAAGAATAAAAATTGTTATTGCCAGTAAAAAGATTACAAGCAGTAGTGCACATAACTGTGTTGAATAAAGGTTTTTAATTAAAACCAAACATAAAATTTATTTTATTTTAACTACAATCTACGAACTCATAAAAACACGTTTTTAAAAAGTTAAAAACGTAATAATATAAAGGAAAATGACTTAGTTATAATTAAGAATGAAAACCTCCCACCAAATTCTTAGCGGCTTGGAACAATAATGAAAGTTTATCAAGGATCTGATAAATGCGTGCGAGTTGTAGATATTTGTACCCAAAAGGGAACCATTACGCGTCTCATTACTAAGATAGTACATCTTCTTCTCATCTAAGTACATCTTCTCCATACAATTATCTTTATTTTACAGCAACCATGCCAAAACACAATTCAAAGAAACCTAACGGTGAAACTAAACAATATAAAATCTACCTGCCAAAGAATTTTAACGCTTTTATGTGAAGTGTTTGTAATCGTCTATATGGATTAAAATCTTGTCGTAAATTTATTGCAATGAATATTTCTGAACGAATAAGAGCTGTTCAATTACATTAATACTGCCAGAATTGTCTTGCACATGGTCACTCGCAAAGAACTTTTTTTTCAAAACAGGAATGTCATCATTGTAAGATATTTCACCATACTTTGCCTCATATTAATCCACGCCTTCGTAAGGAGTTAGCGTTTTCGCTATCTCGTTCACGTTTATCTTCTCCATCTAGCTCGCTGTCAACAAGTCCAGAACCATTAACTTTAAAATTGAACCCTAAAAAGGAAACACCTAAAATATTTAAAACTTTTAATCTCCTTCATTGCCTTCATTGCTACTGTCAGGGCTGCCAGATGAAATTTGCAGAAAATCATCAATTTTCCGATAAATTCTAAAAATATCGTCATTTCAGTTTCGGAAAATAGTCAAAGAAATCGTACCAAAAAAACAAGCAAGTTTTTAGTATTTTCAATTTTTTTACAGTACCTCTAAAAAATAACACATTTTTAAAGCGTTCTCAAAAGCTGTTTAGGAATGAATACCTCATTTGCCAAATCGACTAAGTTAAGTTTTAGAATATTGCTAGATAGTATTGTATTTACTAAAAATTATATTATATTCAAAGCAAATTTCTTTAATAGAAACTTTTAATAACACTAAACGACAAAATTATTTATAATTTTAGTAAAAGCTTAAAAAGTTTTAGAACTAACTTTTGATTTTTTTAAGTTCTTTCTTTAAAATTAATTTTTTTCACTTTCAATTCTTTTCACCAATTTTTTTTATATATAAATAACCGTTACTTTTTTGTTTAGTTGAAATGTTTGGTATGAAGTCAAAATAATTGAATAAATCATACACAAGAAAGTTTTTAGCTTAAAAAACTCATGCGCATATATCTTTATCTTTGTTAACAAGCACAAATCATAAGAAGAAAGCTAGTTAACTCAACTACAAAGAGTTATTAATACTTTTAGAGCTGACAATTTTTTATATAGAAAAAATCGTCATTTAGAGGCAAAAAACGTCAATCGTCATTTTGCCAAAATTTTGTTAATCATAAAAACGACGATAAATCGTCAAATCTGGCAACTATGACTATTGTACTTCTACAAATAGTTTTGGCAAAAATTGATACCCACACGTTGTTTACTAGATTCTGGATCTGCTGTAAGCAGAAATCCAAAGAAATTTGCTGATTTTTACTACTTTAATCATGCATAAGGAGACTATGTGCCTATCAACTTAGAAGTCCAGATTCGATTCTCAAGTAAAAATCGGCTGTATATTACGCGTGGATAACAGCATTTTAGTGCAAACACCTACTCAGTCACTAAAAAGTTAGTTTAAATTAAATTTTAGAGATTTAGTTCTTGCAGATCCGAAGTTTTATGAATCAGCAGGAATCGATTTAATTCTAGGTGATGACGTATATCCGAGGATAATACAAGGTGGCGTTTTTACAAAACCTCAAGATACTATCTTTGTTAAGGTTGTTTGCACCTTCACATTTATCTTAAAGATACAAGTTAAACTATTAAATCTATTTGAACTTTTCGATGTATTTTAGTGCTCGATATATTTTTTTTACTTTGTATTTGAATTTTAATAAACTTATTTATATTCATTTATGTATACATACATATGTATTTGAAAATTTATTTATATGAATTGAATTTATTGTAAATAACTTGAGCTTAACTCGAATATTCTTAATTTTAGAAAAAAATTTATGAACTTGTAATCAAATATTGAATAATTTTAATTTATTGTATTGTAAGTTTCTTTTTGCAAGAACCAAGTATCTTAAATTTTTTGATTGCTGGAATGCTGCAAGACGGGAGGTAATGTTTATACGAGATTAGTAGATTTGTACTTTGCCTATATTTATCCCCGCAATTCCCATATTTACCTATATGCAAAAGCTGGATGTTTCTACTGCAGCATAAATTTGCTATTTTCTTCTAAATGTTAAAGCCTAAATTAACTGCCAAGTGCAATCACGAGCTTTAAAATAAGATATAAGATATCTCTCGATCTCTTCTTATTTTAACCTTCAACATATGCAGTTGGTAAGATTCATCGTCCTACAATTGCTAAAGAAATTTTATTTATCTAATTCTAAACATATCGCTTCTCTTCTTTCTGAGATATTTCTTTGTTGGAGAATTTCATATTCTAGACTTGGCTCAGAGCCTTATGAACGATACCAATTTTGGTTCACGCACCAACTCTCCATCCCATCAGACGTCTATTGTTATATTATATTATAAATCTCTTAAAAATGGGTTTTGCAAATGTGTATTAATATTGATTTATCACACTGTAAATAAAGTAACAAGCAAATGAACAAAAAAATAAAATTTGTGAAAATATTTTTTACTTCTTTTATGCGATGCACAGTGGTGGCAGTTGTATAGAACAGAGTGGCAAAAATATTAATAGTAAAAATATCGTCTTGAAACTTGTACAGTATGCTCATAACAATTGGTAACTTCAAAGTTAACCGTAGTATATTGTGGTGGCTTGCAAAGAATGACAACACCGGTTAAGTTTAGTGAAATACAATTATTTCTTTATTGTCAAACTGTGACGCAACCTGGTATTCAAATTCCTTAAATTATAATTCAAATTAAATTTTAATAAAATTAAGTTTAACAAAAATACATACTTTTTCGTTTTATACCACCAACAATATTTTCTAGGCTTAAGCACGTTGTGTAACTAACCGTGTTAAATTCGGTTACAGTTTATAAAAAAACTTAGCACGTTGTGCGCGACTACCAATGTTATATTTAACCGAACTTTTACAGAATTAAGTACGTTGTGCGTAACTTGCCTAACCTTAAAATTATCCAATTAAAATATGGTTAAATGTAATAGATTAGGTAATAAATAAAGATAATAGATAAAGATGAAATGACGACCAGAGCTGCATTTATTGGTAGGTAGATAGTGGCAGTTACAACAATATTAGTACTAATTTCAGAAAATGTGGGCGTGGTCTCTTTCGCCGGACGTCCACTTTATATACGAAAAAACAAAATTTATGTGTAGTAAAGGGTCCGCTAATTTTTTTTTTTTTGAAGATGCTATAAAAAAACTACTGAATATTTTCTCAAATTTCTTTTTTATTTTAAAGTACAATCCTTCCGGTTAATAATGGAAAATAATTTCATTCAAATGGCTGCCTCGGCTAGCCATGCAGTCCAATTTTTAGCACATTATCGATTGTGTGCAGCTGTATTTCACCAATGGCTTCACGAATATTTTCCTTTAAGGCGCCAATTGTCTCTGGCTTGTTGGCGTAACACTTATCTTTGACGGCACCACACAAATAATAGTTCAACGGTGTCAAATCGCAGCTCCGAGGTTGCCAAACGACATCAGCTCTGCGGCTGATAATGCGATCTTCAAAAACAGGGCGCAAAACATCGAGTGTAGCTTCGGCTGTGTAGCACGTAGCGCCGTCCTGTTGAAACCAAATGTTGCTAATATCCTCCTCTTCAATTTTTGTGAACAAAAATTCGTTCAACATGGCCCGATAACAATCGCCATTGACTGTAATGGCCACTCCTTGCTCATTTTCGAAGAAAAATGGCCCAATTATGTATGCCTCTGGATCAAAATCCTCACCAAACAGTGACTCGTCTTGGGTGTATCGGCTTTTGAATGTATGCATGCGGGTTTTCTGTGCCCCAAATGCGACAATTTTGCTTGGTTACATACCCGCCAAGATCAAAATGAGCTTCATCTGAAAAGATGATTTTTTTTGGCAAAATCGGCATCTTCTGTAAGTCGATCGCAGGCCCTCTTAGCGAAGCGTATACACAACCATATTCGTTCAGCGGAAGCATAAAACTAATTATCTGTCAAATCAGACATGAGCTAAGTGTTACCATTCACGAAATAAGCACTAGTTGAAAAAAAAAAACGTTAGATGGCGGATCCTTTTATACAAAGTCATATGTTTGTTAACAATGAAAAACATCGTTTATTTGTATTTATGTTTTTTTTACTTACTTAACTGAGACTAATGAAATTTTTTGCGAAAAAAATGCTTCCAAAATTAAAATGAAATGAAGAAACGATATATTTCTTTATTTGTACGATAGAAATTGAAGGTATATCAGAAAACGGATCAGAACTCAGTAATAGCATGTGTGGTTTCAACGCAGAAGATTTTTCTTATGCGATTTAGGCTGTAGTCTTGAATATTTTTATTTTTAGCTTCCACGGCTTTCACAGATAGCTCACTAATTGATACTATTGCGTGTTCAATTACTTCCGAAGCATACAAAAGGATCTTATGTACTAATGGAGAAAGATAAAACCAAGGGTATCTCTTTATGAACATTTTACCAGTTTCAAGCACGAAATTTTTAAATTTATCAGAATTTATTTTACAGCCTGATGACGCATCTAGTTATGACGTCTTCATTAAATATGCTTTGCAAATACAACATTTAGCCGAAGAAGTTTGCATTAGTGCGTTGCATACCTTGTCATCTACTCGTACCATAGTTAATTGCAATTTGTGTTCTACATATATTTTACGGTTGGAGCTAACATACTCTGTACATTTCAACGTTTCAATTTTTCGTTTAAAATATTCCTTTTCTTGATACAAATTTGGGTTGTTTCTTTGATAAATTGTAGTTTTTCTGCAATAACGTATAACACAGTACTAGAACACTTTATAAAAATTGAGGTTAACATTTTGAGTATTACCAAAAAATTTGCAAATTAATCACCCAAATTAAGTATAATCTTAAACTATATACTTTTTTAGTTCAATTTAAAACTCTCTATCAATTTAAAACAAATTTTAGAACATGTATGAAAAGCTACTTCTCTAAAATTTGTACTTTTTCAATTTGCAACACTATTGATCGACACAAATTAACACAAAACTTATACCATCAGTCTTTATTTCCATTTAAAAAATTTTTCTGAATCACTCTACTAAATTATATTTCCACAACTGAACTTAAACTTTGTTTTCGCTTTATTTTATTATTGATTTATTAAATTGTTTATTTATTAAATTGTTTATATTATGAAAGTACATACATACATACATACATACATACATACATACATACATACAAGCATAATTCCCGCAACATCTCAAGAGGGACAAGGGGGACTTCTCTCAATCAATGAGCTGCACCCGATTCTATTATTAGACTCCTTGAAAGGGACCTACAATTCAACGCCGGCTCCGAACGCCATATGCATTAGCTAGTTTTCATAGCGTAAATAGTTATAACCAGTTGAAAATTATCTTTTGGCCTGGTCTGGTATTGAACCGAGCACCTCTTTGTTGGTAGGCGGGTGTCTTACCTACCATACCACAGCGGCATTATGAAAGTGCCGTTAGCAATTAACAGAACAAATTAAAGGTGTAAAAATGTAATGGCTTTAGTGACTAGTTATTACCCTATAAGACCGAAACTTTAACATCACTTTTATATTTTTATCGTATGGCTGCAACCATGCGATGGTGGCTACAAATTGAAGTATTTACAGAGACCAAATACCTAACGATGAAACGAGGTACAAGAGAAAGCATTCTAGAGTGGTCCATTGTGCATTTAATAATGCAATGATAACAAAAAACAAGCGAGTAATTTTGACATTTGTGTTCGTACGAACGTAAATAAAACGATATAGTGAGCCGCAATTTTGTATTTAAATGTGTACGTTATCTTTCGCATTCATTTTCTTTCAACAAGAAAATATTAGTGACCGCTACTCAGCTGTTTGTCGTTCGAAGTGTTAACGTTTGACATCGTAGTCAGGCTGTTAATGACCGATATTTTTATAAAGTATTTTTTTTTATATTGCACATACAGTGTGAAATGTAAGTTTTTTTTTCATTGACTGCCAAAAAGAAAAACGGATAATGTTGAAGCGAGAGGCCTTTGTTATAATTGTATATAACATTTTTACACTAAAAAAAAAAACGCAGCCTGTTAATCAAATGACAAAAATTTGTATTATCTTTTATTTTTTAATATATTTTGTATGAAATTCAGTCTACAGTTTTTCTCTAAACAGTTGATAAAAGTTCTGATTGCTTTAATGGCGGTTCACTCCATGCGAATAATTGTTACCGATCTGCAGTTCAAGTCAACAATGAAAGTCCTAGATCTATACAAACAGTCCTTGAATACTTGGACGTGAAGTTTGTTGATGAAAAGTAATGTGCCTTCTTTTTAAATGGAATGAAGTTCACCCTAAACTCATTTCTTTTATTTTTAAAATAAACTTTAAAGGAAGTGCTTTCTACTTTATTAGACAACTGCCCTTCATCAGGACAAACAGGCTATACTTTTGCAGCATTTCAATAATAATAACAATCATTCTGTAGCCAGTCTTAATATTTTGGCAAAATTTATGGTCTCCAAAATTGTTTAGTCGAGCTCGTCCAATAACCGAAAATTGAATCAAGATGTAGGAATGGAAATTGATACTGATTTTGAAGAAGTAAAAGCGGCTAGAATTAAATGTACATTTAATTTTACAATGTATTTGAAATCAGACTCATCGAAATCGGATGATAGTTGTATGTGCTTAAAAAATTTATTTAAATTTTTCTTATTGGCATAATAGTATACAATCGGTTGAGTTTCAATTTGTAATGACTTTTGCACTGCTGGGATAATGTACATATGTGCGGAAATCAGCATTGCCGTTGTGACACTAAAGTATCACTTTTGACCCTTTTTCATACACAGAAAAAAATACGTAGTAGAAAACCGAACAAATATGTAGTTTTTCTGAACATTTATTACGTTTTCTGCACCCTGAATATTAGTAGTAGAAAATTGAATAAAACGTTCGGTTTCTAGTAAAACGTAGATTCAGTTTCCAATTATGTAAAGTTCAGCTTCTGAAGAAGGGAACGTGCGTTCAGAAATATACTACGTTCGTTCAGTTTTAAATGCATGTTCAATAAATTACTATGCCTATTCAGTTTATCTAAACTAAATGTATATTCTAAAATTACCTATGCGCATTCAATATATTTCATTTTCAAACTTTAGTTTCATTTTTATCAGATGCGTTTAGTTATTAAAATAAAACAATTTTTTTATTACTATTTTCTTTCATTAAAACAAAAAATAATGTAATTATTATTTTTAATATTAAATTATAATATTTACCATTTGTACATAATAATAACATACAAAACATATTACAATAACAAATTACAGTTTTTGCTAACGTATATACATTTTCCCATTATTAGCAAAATTCATAGACTTTGAAGTAAATGATTCGATATCAATAACATAAACACAATTGCCTTCAGAGTTTAATATTTCATAAGAAAAAATAAATAAAATGGTCGCAAAATTTAGCCATTTCTATTTGACTACATATCACGGAAAAAGCAAAAATAATATCTTTTACCTTATCAGAAAATATTTAATTATGGATTTGAGTCTTCTTAATAGTCTGAGTTTCATACTGACGGGGCATGGCTTTTTCAATGGATTTTTGCTTCGGCTTGGCCAGACAGAATCCGCTGACTGCTGGTCTGGGCTGGAAACTGAGAACTGGATACATGCCCGGACAATGCTGACATTAGAAACTTAGACAGTATGGGTATTACTCATACTGGGAGGGTTTGGGATTTCAGTAGGTGTTCGCTGGGCAATCGGCCTCTTAGGAGGTTGGGTGGTTGTGCGCTTGCTTTATGAGAAGACGGAATGAGTCTCCTTAATATTCTGTTTTAAAAAACTTTTGTTAAAAAAAACTCTGGAATATAATTTTATCTGTAATATAATTTTATCTGTAATTATACCGTTTTGCTCCTCCGTTTTTCTCGGAATTCTGCCACTGGACCAATTTTTTTATTGCATCAACAATATTATTTTCATTTAAGCATTCCAGATGTCGATATTCAATTCCTGCTTCTAAAAATAAAGTATATTATGTGTTTAATTTTCAAATAAATTGTTTTAAACGAAGTGCAAATTACTTACCTTCCAACTCCGGCAAAAGAAATTGTAAATTAACAGCCTGTTTCCATATGAAGAGTGTAAGAAAACGTTCGTCTAACAAGTTGAGTGACTTGTCTATTTATATTTCAAACACTAACAAAAATTGAGTGCTTTGTTTGTGTTTTACAGAAGGCTTTATCAAGCAATATGGAAAACCATAGGAAAACTGACTAACATACATACAGTTAAGGAAAAAACTCTACATACACCCTACTATTTTGAACTTTTAGAGAACTAGTAATGATATACATAATTTTGATGTCAATGTTTACGACATCAATATTTAAGAATTTTGGAAGAAAAAAGTTTGAATATATTGATAATTTATAAACTATTGACGATAAACATAAAAATCCGTGGGAAAAAAGTCTATATACAGCATTGGCAACTCTTAAAATTAAGAATATATAGGAAAAAAACCGTTAGTTTTCTTGATTTGCTTTATTTTTCAAACATAAAAAAAGAACATTAAAAGTAGAACAGCACGCAAAAAGCCATTTATTTCAGCCAAGAAGCGTGAACTTTGCCTGGACTTTGCTAATGCACAGTTACAGAAAGGATTGGATTTTTGGAAAAAAGTTATATTTACCGATGAAAGTAAGTATAATATTTTCGGGAATGACGGCCGATACATGGTTTGGCGAAAACCGAACACTGCACTTGATCCCAAAAATGTTATACCTACTGTGAAACATGATGGAGGCAGTGTTATGGTGTGGGGAGCTATGGCGGCATCTAGAGTTGGTCGATTGGTCTTTATTGAAGGCGTTATGGACAGATATAAGTATAAGACAATATTGGAACAAAATCTGAAGCCATCTATGGAAAGCTTGGGCCTGGGAAACCAATGGATTTTCCAACAAAATAACGATCCCAAGCATACTGCGCATATTGTTCGAGACTGGCTCCTTTATCATGCATCAAGGCAGCTCAATAAACCTCCCCAGTCACCAGACCACAATCCAATTGAGCATATTTGGGACGTTTTGGAAAAATTTGTGCGCAAACATGATATCAGAAATCATGAAACCCTGAAAACTGCCCTAACTCGCGCATGGCCGGAAATTTCGCCCAGTATTACGGAGAACTTGGTGATGTCTATGCCACGTCGTCTTCAGGCGGTTATTGAAGCCCAAGGTGGTCCTACAAAATATTAAAAATATATTGTTTTCTTTTATTTATTTAAAAGAAATTAAATATGGTATTCGATTTTTAAGACTGTATGTAGACTTTTTTCTCATGAATTTTTATTGTTTTTGTTATTTCTGTTACTGTTATGCTTTTGAGTTAGCTTTTTGTTTTGTAAATAAACTTTGTTTTTGGTACTTTAAATATTAATGCAAACACTTTATTAATTTGCCTTACGAATATCTTAAAAACACAAAATAGGGGGGGGATGTATGTAGAGTTTTTTCCTTAACTATATATATATTATCGCGGGTACCAAAACTTTAATTTATAGTAAAGTTGTTTTGAGCTATAAAAATAGGAGTATTATAAGTGTGACGAAAACAAAAAGTTAAAAAAAACTAGAAGTTCCAACATAAAATTTTGACACTCACGATAGAGCATGTATGTAGGTAGTTACGCTATGGTTTAACGTACATATTAACGGCTTGGGTTGGCATTTAAGTTTTTGTTGAAACAATTATGGATCCTTTCACATATTCCAACCTTATCGAATATGATTCGAGGCATTCTGTGAATAAAACAACTGTTTTTGAAAGCTGGTACTTCTAACAATGCAATAACCCAAAGGATGCAGTAAGCGTCTTAAAAGATTGGTTATTCTACAACGTTCCTAAACGGCTTTACTCTAATTTATTATAAATTTATATAGTAATGCTTCCACTGAAAGAATTTATTAAAACTATCATTGATTAAAAATAAACTTACAAGCAAACTTAAAATAGAAACTTGCGAATCCATGCCTTACTTTCTCAATATGCTCGAATCGGAGCTAGAAGAATGAACTTCAAGTAAAGAATTAATTATAAAATATAGAATAAGAATAATATAATTATAAAATATAGAATAAGTATTGCTAAAAAGTGAAAATAGGACGCCAAATAATTTTTAAAATCGCCACGTTTTGTGAGATCTGACAACCCTGCTAGTGAGCATGGTGAAATCAAATAAGGTGAAGTTGTCTGTAAAACAACTAATTTTTGTACAAAAACAACGGGCAACATTTTTTGTATATTATATTGTAGATGGCAAAAAAATTCTATATAAAAAAACGTAAACAAAAGTTATATACAGTTGATATTGTAAATTAGAAATATGTTATTTTGTTGAAAATTTTAATTTTCAAATATTTCGTTTTTTGAACGTTTTTCAATTACGAAAATTAAATATTTAGAGATATTTATAAATATTACACTGTATTATATAGCATACTGTATTTTTGGATATTGCTTTTTTAATTCCTTAAAAAATATTTTTGTTTTATTTTTTTTATCAAAAGTTTAAGAAATTGTAATAAATAAACAATGCTACAAAATCTTGTATAAAAAATGCATACGCTTTGTTTATATTATTTCAAATGCCAACCATATGTACAACAAAAAATATGTGTGTGCGCCACAATTTTAATTCAGTCGCTTGCTTATTGCCAAAAAAGAAGAACTGTATCGCATGTTTTTGTATTTTTTTTAATTTCACGTGATTGAGAAAAGAGTTAAAATTTTGCTTATTACACTGAGAAGTTTGATAATAAGCCACATAAATTTATGCATGTTTATTTATACTTTGTATGAATAAATATTTCTTTACAGAACTTTGAAAGAAATTATTTAATAAATATATATGTGGGATTTTTTTATTTTCTATCAATACATTTAATGAAGCTAAATGCCTTGTATGTAATCAAGTAATAAAAATATGTTTGCATCTTGTCTTAAGCGACATCATGATAGAATACATCCTGAAATGCATTGTATTTCTGGAAATGATAGAAACCAATTAGTAAAAAAAAACTTAGAGAAAATTTTCGACTTAAAAATCTTTATGTTCAAAGTAGACATGCGAGTAGTTCTTTAGATTGCACCACTGATAATCATATGCAAGCTAAATGTATTATTAGTTTAGCTTTAGCAAAAAAATGTCGCCCTTTTGAGCATGGAAATTTTTTCAAAGAACTATGCTTATGTTTAACTCATTTGAGGAGATATTAAAAGTCGGGTCCTTTTATGGAAGTGTCCCTGGCGCAGCTATTTATGACGCTTTTAGCAAAAATGTTTTAGCTCTAATAGAAAAAGAAAAGCTACCCGCTATTTGCACTGATGGGACTGCAGTAATAGTTGGGCGAAAACAGAGTTTCGTGGGGCATTTGCTAAAAGCAGGAATCAATATATACACTAGCAAACGCTGTTCTCAAAAAGTATAGGTCTTAAAGAATCGATGAAAACAGTCGTTAAAATAATTAACCGCCTAAGAGGAGGCCACAACGCACTTTCTCACAAATAGCTAAAAGCGTTTCTAAAAGAAATAGGTGCAGATTATGGTGACGTGTTGATCTTTACGGAGGTTAGATGGCTGAGTCGAATTTTTAGAACGTCTTTTCGACGTCTTAGGTCGGAGTTATAACTTTTTTTCCTATCACAGGATTGTAGCAAAGATGCAGACATTTTATATGTTTTAAAATGTCCTAATTTTCTCTACGATTTAGCCTTCCTTGCTGTCGTAACCCATCACATTATTAGTTTAAACCTTGTATTACAAGGCAAAGATAAAAATATGACAGAACCTATGCATGCAATAAATGAGTTTTCAAGAAAACTTTTTATTTTGCAAAATCAAATTCATTGCCATGATTTATCCCCTTTAACAAAAATTAAGATAATTTTTACACAATTTCCAAATGTCGGAAAATTAAAAAAAAATAAAAGAAGAAATAAATTTGCTTTTGGAAAACTTTCAAGGTAGATTTAAAGATTTCTTGAGCTAGCAATGGACTATAAACATATTCAATAATCCTTTAGCGTGTTCGTTAGAAAATCTCCCACACAATATAGAAGAGGGATTGACATTGATGAGACATTTATTTATTTCAACGGAAATGGGTGCCAACCTTTGGAATAATGTTTGCCCCAAACAATATCCGATTGTTAGGGATTTAATATTAAACCTTTTTTCAATATTTGGCACCACATATATCTGCGAGTCTGCTTTTTCATCAATGTCGCATATAAAAAACAAATTCAGAACAAGCTAACAGATAGCCATATTGAGTCATTGCTAAAAATTAAACGCTATCCGGAGGAAATTGATATTAATAAATTGAAGGATTTTATCAAACACAAGAAAAATGATTTAACTTCGCCTACTGTTCTTTAAATGAGACTAATTTTTTGTTAAAATATTTTTGTATTTTAAAAGTTCTACACTCTAATCCTATTTCTTTTTTCTATTAACATCTTTATCAAAAACAGAGATACAATTGCACTTTTGTTTTTTTTTTTTCTTTTTTTGCGAAAAAACTTATAGCCTTAGAAGTACCAGTGCATAATGTCCTTTCACATAGAATAGAAAACCAATAAAGCATTTATTTGACAGTACTTTATCTAACAGTTAATTAAATATGTAAATCGGGCTTTGTTTGTGCAAAATATTTTAATATATGACGGTAAGTACTCACTTTAAAAAATCTAGATTCGGATTTGTCCACATTTTCATATAAACACACGGAAAAGTATCTAGCTTTCTTAATCCGCCCTTTTGTATCCCATTGCATATACTTACATATTTTTCGTTTGGCAGATGTACATATTATTTTTAAAATTATTTTTTATTTTAAGGCAAAAAACAAGTCTTATTTAAGAAAAATTAAATCGGTAAACTTAATTTTGCTTTCAGTGTAGTTCTCTCATTTTAAGTGTGGCGCCCTTTTTGAGCGTCACTGTTATAAAGAGACCGAACAATGCAATGTTATACGAGAACAAAAATTAAGAGAGCAAATATCAAAGACGGGTGAGAATGATACAGCCAGCGTTGCCACACAAGAAATTGACTTCCTACCAAAATTTGCAAAAGTTCTACCAAAACCGTTCACAGCCTACCAAAAATTTAAAAATAAATTTTTTAAATAAAATCGAAATTTCTGTTTAGTTATACACTCTCGTATGTAGTTATAATAACAACAAATTCCACTTTTTAATAATAAACATTAAAATATACATAAAACAACAACAACGAAATTCTGAGAAACTTTTCAGAAGAAACCATAGGTCTAAAATCAAATCCTATTCTGCTCAAATGGACTTAAAGATTTTTTGTTTCTTTCAAATTTAACATTGTATGTCATGAATGCAAACAAAATAAGAAGCTGAATACAGCTGCTATAAATGTATTTAAAACAAATGAAACAAGTAAAATATAAGTGCTCTTAGTGAAAGGAAGTTAAATCAGTTTTTAAATCATTTTTACTTTCCATTCGCGGTAATCTGGTCCGACTTTTTATAATTACGGCCATAACATAACCTCTATTTTATGCTATAACTCGTTCTGAAACAGTGGTAAGCAGTAACAGTGTGACATTATTGAAAGTTGTTGTTAATTCAATTCAAAGTTACTTTTATAATTATGTTATGTACTGTGTTTTTAAGAGGAAAAATTTATCATGACTAAAACAAATTGTTACAGGCGGAAAAACTACCAAAAATGTAAAAAAATTGCAACAAACCAACCAAACTATCAAACTGTTTTTAAAAAACAAAAACGCTTGATACAGCTCTTATAGAACAATTTTTTTTTATGGGACGCACCCTCTAAACAGTGTTACCGTTGAGTTTTTTTAAATAGTGGCACAAAAAGGGGACTTAAAACAAAGTCGCACAAAAAGTTGCATTTGAGAAAAAAAAGTCGAACAGTTTATTTCATCGTTTATATTTAAATTAAATGTTAAACAGAGAAAACCAAAACTATTTCTAGATTACTTATAATATAATTAAATTCTGAAATGGGATCTATGCAGGCAATAACTTCATTACTTGTAAAAGCGCTCGGTTGAAAAAACTCAAGACTTTAAGCCTTTTATAATTAATTTGTAATAATATTTCGTCACATATTTTTTGGTAAAACTTTAAAATATTTGTTTTTATTACTATACATTCTACATCTGTTATATTTTTAAAATTATTGTTATTTCAGCGTCATAGCGTATGTACCCGTATATATTTTTAATATCTTTTATATTAGAAGTAACTTTGTAATTAGTATTCTCAGTCTTTGTTATTTTAATATATTCTATTTTGAAAAAAATTGCACTGAAATTTCTTTTGTGTAACTCAGTAAACATATAATTTGTAATGTTTCAATCTGAAAACATTTATTTAGTTCGTTCGTTATACAAGAGCAAAATTTTATATAAACCAGACTTTCAAATGTTAAACCTTCTTGAATAACGCAAATTTTTTTTAAAGTTGATATTATTTATTAATATTTTTGCGATAATAAAAATCTGATTTAAAAGAAAAAAATGTTAGTGCTGCTAATGTCAAAAGTGGCATAAACATATCAAAAGTAGCAAAATTTACCGCATTTTGAAAAGTCGAACAAAATGATTTTGGCCGTCCAAATAGTTGCAAAATGCGACTTTAGTCGCACCAACAGTAACGCTGAACTTAAATAATTAAATATGCGAAAAGAGGTTCGCTTCCCTCGTTGCTGGGAGGCTTTGTGTAGTATACCTATAAAATGTAAAAGGTGGGCAATTTAAAATTTAAATATAAAAATGCAATTAAACAAAAACGGATTGAAATTTTGCTAAATTTATTTTTTTGTAAAGTACAATTGTTTCGGTTAGAAATGAAATATTATTTCATTCATATGGCTGCCGCGGCTGGCCTTACAGTATCCCATTCGATCGGACCAAGTTCCGTGAACTTTTCGAGTGTATGGGTCATATCTCGACAGCATCATGAATGATGGCCTTATAATGCTTAATTGTCTCTGGTTTGTCGGCATAACACGTGTCTTTAATGGCGCCTCACAGAAAATAGTCCAACTGACATCACCATTTCGGTTAATTAAACGGCCGTCAAACGTTTAACGCAATATATCGATTGTGGCATGAGATTTATGGCAAATTGCACCATCCTGTTGAAACCAAACATCGTTCACATCAATACCATGAAGAGTGGTGCGATAGGTGTCTCCATTGATGGTAATGGTTGCGAAATATGAAATATGTGCTAATGATGCCTCCGCTCCACAAGCCACAACGTAAATTATATTTCTCTACGAGATAAGTTTTACGTAGGTATTTTACTCTTAAACCACGCTTAAACTTTTTTTCTTTACTTATGATAATTGTACATTGCGTTAACATTTATTCAATTTAGGCCTCAGCGCCAGTACGGCATTTTTGAGGCAAGCTGGCAACTTTTAATACTTAATATACATAATGTGCAAATAGGTACCCTAAAAAATTAAAAAAAAAAACGAATTAACTAAAATAAATTTATTTTCAATGTTCAAGTTCAAATCAGTTACATAAGAAGCGTTTCAACTAAATCACATAAATATTTCTTGCACAAGGATTTAAATGTTTATAATTCAAATGTAGTTGTATTAAGCCATTATAGATCATTAGCTTCGCTTTCACGCTCAGCTTATTTTTAAATTTATATAATATCCTGATAGCAGGAGTTACGAGTATTTTGTTCTTCACCTCCTTGATATGAAGATCATTCAGGTTATTATTCTCTAGGATATTATCCTCTAGATAAAACAAAAGTTTATTATACAAAAGTTTCTCAAATATTTTACCTTAAGTAGAAAGTACAACAATTGGTCGATATTATATAGGCACTATTTTATGAATTTTCAAGATATCACGGTACTGTGAGGTTATAATCATTTTGTTGAAAATTTCAACTAAAATACTTGAAATTTCACTAAAACATTCCTTTACAAACTTTGTTGATATGTTATCGAAGCCTGGAGGTTTGTTCGATCCCATGTTACACACAAAGTTATTAACATCATTTACATTAATGATATTTAATACAAACGACTACGTGCTGCTGTTAGGATCCTTAGAGTAAAAACAGTCTCCAGATAAAATATCAATTTTTCGCTTGAATTTCTTAATAATAGAAATACAATAACTATTTAAACAAACTACTTTGACCTTTCGAATCACTGAGTTTGACACCGCCAACTCTAGATCGACCAAGGGTATCGAGAGTCACTTCCAGCTTTATCCAAACTATGCCTATAATAATCTTCCCTACATTTTCTAATAGCCACTTTAATAACTTTACTCAGTCTTTTAAAAACTATTTCAATATTTAAATAATTTCTTGATCTACGTCGTTTTTTAATAATTTATGCTTAAACAATATTAACCCTTGAAGATTTCTATTCACCCACGGAGTTAATTCAAATTGCAACAGTATTCTGAACTTTGTAACGACATTTGAGTTGTCAAAACAGAGGCATCAAAATCCTAGTAATTACACGGTAATATATCATAATCGCAATAAGTTTTTGATATTTCAATATATTTCCTAATTTTAAAACTATTTTCTCATTTACATGATAGTATATTATGATCTGAAAGAGTTCACTCAACAGAATCAATATAAAGCCTCTCAGACAAATTGCTAAAAATATTATCTATGCATGTTTTACTATCTGGTCTAGTAACAATATTTAGTTCTGAAACATTGAAATCAATTAAGAATATGGAGAGCCTTTAAGTAATGGAGAGCCATCCAACAAAACGCTAAGTAGATTGATAAAATACTCATCACCTCATTTTTGTGAACGATAATATGAAACAAGGTTTAGATTGTATCCTAAATTTACCTAATAGCTAAAAACTCAACACCAATCCCATCTTTCCTACATGAGTGAACACAAGCAAAACAAGATATTTCATAAATCCGTATAATATCCTTTCTGAATTGCTATTATATCTGCCAGTTTTTGTTAATACTGATAATATTTAAAAAATTACAATTTAAAATACTAATATAATTTTTAAAATAAAATATTGATTTCTAATCATAAGAAAATAACAAAAAGTTATTAAACAGTTCAATGAACAAAAATATATTAACTTTTACGTATTTATTTATAAATGCATTATATTTGGAGCTTGTCTTATCTTGCCTACAGATCTTCTACCCCGATGCTTACTAGTTGTTGCATTCAGTAGTATTTTATCTACATCATCTTCATCATATATTAACTATTGCTTGGAGGCTTCACTTTTTTCAAACACCCCTTCATTTCTTATAAAAACGTGTTGTTTAAAGATTTAGCATGATAGAAAAGATTCATAGTCTCTTTGCTGTTAAAATTGTTCACAAACACATTTTTTTCATTTTCTCTGAGTTTTGCTTTAAATGACATAAATTCTAGCTTATGCGCTTTAGAAATAAATTTTACACTATCGTTTTTTGTCATTAATATTGTTTTTATTTTTTAGAAAATATGCATCTTCCACAGCATTTTTATGTAACGAGACACCGGTGTTTTCTGACATGTTTTCCGCAGCGTTTAAAGCACTGATATTATCCGCCACTTTTAAGCCATTAATTTCTAATTTCTAAGCATTAATTTCTAATCCGATAATCATTTAAAGTTTTTATTAAAGATTTCAATGATTTTATTTCTGTTTTAAGTTTTTTATTTACCCCTCTTTAAACATTTCATCAAATTTAGCTGACATAAACATAATAGATTCACTCAGCTGATCTATTTTTTCAGCTCTTAAAGTTTTTTAAGTTCCGTTTTGATTGCATTTATTTCACCTCTTTGCTTTAAAGAAATGACATTTAAAAATTTAATTTTCATATTTTAACAGTCTCTCAAACTCTCTTCTACTCACTCAATATTGTGAGTGAAAATTTTTCTTGCACATGTCGCATTGAATGTAATCATAGGTTTCTTTTTTCATTTCATTTTCATATTTATCACAATATGTAATTTTGATTTTGTTTGCAATATTATGGCGAACTGATTTCTTCATTGGCATATTCGATTATTTTCAAATTCCTTATGTTTTGTTTTATTTATTTACAAAGATTTTTTTTGTTATTTATTATAAGCTTTTAATCTCAAAAAATTTCGGCTTTTATAACACCGATTTAAGCGCTGATGAAAAATATTTTTGCTTCATGGGCTTCCAGCTTTTTTTAAGCTTTATGAACACCTTTTTTCTTCCAATTTTTCCACTGCCTTATTCTACTTGAATCACAAATATTTTCCAGGTTTGACTCCTTTGGACATATTTCGAAGTTTTGATTTTACTTTAGTCCAAATTTATTCTTTGGATGATGTTCGAGGTATTGTTTTTCTAACTTTGATGTTAATATAATCTTTCCCTTTAAAGAAAAAAATTGGAGGGTATTTATTTTTTACAAATAAGGGAACTTTATAATTAACGGTTCTTTCAATTCTGTTTAAATTTGTAATAAAATTGTCGTTAACATGCTTTATTTCACATGGTAATAAACACCTTTACAAAAAAGTAATAACACAATAAAAAAGCTTGGACTGCAGAAACGAATTAAAATTATTATTTGCTTGTTAGATGAGATATGTGCAGATTGAATGCTTAAGTTTCTTAGTACGCGTATGTCAGGAAAGGATCAGCAAAAACAAATTTAAAATTCTACTTTCTAATCTACAGTCTAGTAGCATCGATTTGAAAATCGTCCTATATGCATCTTCTAGTACAAAATTCGGTTGCCCTGCATATGGTTAAGAGACAAGTGTGAAGTTCTTGAGGTTGTCCAGCCTTGTTTTGAGTTTTAGGTTATTTTACACCTTGGCGGCTTTTTAACACAAAGGCAACGCTGAGTGGGAAGTTGACACAGTTTTGTCTAACGCCAGCTTAATAGGGATTGTACTTAACTGTGTATAGCGTAACATAAATTTCGATGATTTTCTTAGGACTTCACGGTGTCGAAAACCTTTTCGAAATGTATAAAAGCAATATCAATTAGTGAATGTAACTCAGAGGTCGGCCCTGTTTATTCGTTACGTAGCAATATGCAAATGTACGCTTTTTCCAAACTTAAAAATAGTTAATTTTGTATATATTAGAAACGGTAATAGTGCAAGTTTTTGAATTTGGTTTAAATGACTTCTTTCCCAATACAAATCATCAGTAAAAAAAAAAAAATCCAACATAGGATAGCGCCTCTAATTTTTGTATTTAATACATACTTAAGTTCAATAGAAGCAAATTAAACAAATATGTATACGATATAGTTATTGTCATATTTGAATTATTATTAAAAAGAACTAAAAATAATAAAATCTTATTTATTTAGGATTTATCAAACCTTTATTAAAATGAAATAAAAACACCTGAAAATTAAAATAAATTAATATGAATAGAACTAAAAACAATTATAAATTTAGTGCTTTTTATACATAGCGCGTTTTTCTCAACTTTAGTGCTTTTTGAAATTTAA
Source organism: Wohlfahrtia magnifica (assembly GCA_023159175.1). Taxonomy (NCBI): domain Eukaryota; kingdom Metazoa; phylum Arthropoda; class Insecta; order Diptera; family Sarcophagidae; genus Wohlfahrtia; species Wohlfahrtia magnifica. The sequence continues at coordinate 311,871 of JAKWBJ010000159.1, read as the reverse complement.
AAGTTGACAACGCTGATAATGAGATTGCCTGAGTATTTGACAAATATAGGGTCCACCAAATAAAATTTTTTTTGAAGATGCTATAAAAAAAACTACTGAATATTTTCTCAAATCTCTTTTTTATTTGAAAGTACAATCCTTCCGGTTAATAATGGAAAATAATTTCATTCAAATATCTGCCATGCAGTAGCCTACACGATCGGTCCATTTTTAAGCACATTATCGATTGTGTTCAGCTGTATTTCACCAATGGCTTTACGAATATTGTCCTTTAAAGCGTCAATTGTCTCTGGCTTGTTGGCGTAACACTTATCTTTGACGGCACCCACAAATAACAGTCCAACGGTGTCAAATCGCAGCTTCGAGGTGGCCATCAGCTCTGCGGCTGATAATGCGATCTTCAAAAACAGGGCGCAAAACAACGAGTGTACCTACGGCTGTGTAGCACGTAGCGCCGTCCTGTTGATACCAAATGTTGCTAATATCCTCCTCTTCAATTTTTGTGAACAAAAATTCGTTCAACATGGCCCGATAACGATCGCCATTGACTGTAACGGCCGCTCCTTGCTTATTTTCGAAAAAAAATGGACCAATTATGCCTCTAGATCAAAACCTGCACCAAAAAGTGACTCGTGTTGGGTGTATCGGCTTTTTAATGTCTGCATGCAGGTTTTCTGTGCCCCAAATGCGACAATTTTGCTTGTTTACATACCCGCCAAGATCAAAATGAGCTTCATCTGAAAAGATGATTTTTGATTCTGCAACATTACCATGATTTTCAAAGTAATGTGGCAATATTTCCCAGCGTTGTTCAAGCGTATACACAACCATATTCGTTCAGCGGAAGGATAAAACTAATTATCTATCAAATCAGACATGAGCCAAGTGTTACCATTCACGAAATAAGCACTAGTTGAAAAAAAACGTTAGATGGCGGACCCATTACCTTACAATTGTGTGATGACAGTTTTCCATTGCCTATTTTTGTGTAAGAAAATTTCTATATTTGCGTTCTTCTCTTGCTTGTGCTAAAAGGTTTTCAGATTCAACTGATGTTTCAGTATACAAAAGTATAAAAAGGGTATCCAAAACTGAGGTATTATTTTAATTTTGCTGGCATTTTTTTCTACTCATAATTTTTATTCTAAATTTTATTTTCAGATTCTAAATACATACCGGTTAGTTAATATGGAACGTTACACGAAGGAACAAGGTGTTTTTATTATTAAAACAATTTTTGAAAATGGCTAAAGTTTTCAAGATGTAATTAGGAAATTGGTGGTTTGTGGTCCGTAGGAATCATCGGACCATTTTTTTTAACGAAGGATTGTCTCACTTGTCACACAACAAGAGAAAGAATGGTACTTTAAAGCCTGCCAACACAGTAGGGGGATCACTTAACCGCCATAATTTTTCATTTTTAACCGGAACCTATTTATAATAAACTTTAAAAATCTTTTTAATATCTGAAAAAAATTATTTTTTTATTAAAATTAATATGATAACTCAATTTGGACACCCTTTACTATCGAAAACTATCGATGGTTAAACGATAGTCCCAAATTTTAGTTGGCCTCGACAGTACTATCGATGGTTTCCTATTACTAACTATTAAACAAAATTAGTAAAATTCAAATTTCTAATTATTTTCTAAAAATAAACATGTTTTTACGCCGTCAAAATGTGATATTAATAGTAATAAATTTTGCATTTACTATACACACTGTATATAGCAAGGAGAATATAAATATATTATTAAATTATTTAAATAATGAAACAAGTACAACTCTCGCTCCAATTAATTGCGGCGAAGAAGCTAAATGTGGTAAAAGTTATTTTGTTTGTTATGAATCATCGACACAATATCTGTATCAAGTCGAAATTCGTATGAAATTATCTCAAATGAAGAATTTAATTGATGAGTCGACTGCCTGTTGAAATTTAGCGACATTGTCTGTCCGAATAAAGCACAATAATTTTAACTGATATTGACTGTTAGGACTCACTAATAAACCGATGCCTGCATGACAAAAGCTACTTCTGTCACCTATGACTATTTGGACAATTACTTCAAAAAGCCATGTATGACACTAAAGAAAATTCATCGTCCGTTATCGACATTGGCCCTTTTAGTTTCAAGGCACAGATATAATGCTAAATAAAAAATTAAAAAAGGATATCTTAAATCACTTTAGGGCAAATTACTGCAGAAAATAATTAAAACTTTTATAGATGTATAAATGTGGAACCATATTGATTTATTTAGAGAAGGAACTGATGCCACTTTAACTTCTATAGAGTCTTATATATGTATATAACCATATTAATATAACCATATTACTTATATTAATGAACGTTTTGAGATGAAGGATAATATATTTGAAAAGCTGAGATTATTCCAATTTGGTTTATGATATTTCATTTGATGATTTCTCTGTTGTAGGTAAATTGTTTTCTATTAAAAATATTGATATTATTAAAATTGGATATTATTAGTATTAATTAGTTATTCGACTTTTTCTTTAGTTCGGGTAAGAAATTAATTGAATTTAAACTTCTAATTTTGCTGGATTAATCGGGTAAGGTTTTCAAATTATTCAAATAACTCGAACAATTAAAAACTTATTCAAAAAATGTCATCTAATGGAAAAAAACAAACATGTGTATTTCGTGAAAATAGGTTACGGGAAGGAGGATAGAATCCTTGTGTTTGAATTAAATTTATTTATGTCGGAAGCGGCAGGTTAAACTGTCGAGGGAAGATCGAACGGTGCGCCAAAAAACGAATTCTTTATATAATACGTTATGCGATTCATTGGACAATCAAATGCAAAGGAATACGCTCTACGAGAAAAACTAGTGCTCCGTGAAAATATATAATTATTAGGAGTTGATTCCCTTATTTCGTTATTCCATTATAGTACCGATAGAGCAATGAGACATATGTTCATCACATTACGACGATGCTCTAACGAATGGAAAGAGTTGATTACTCGACCGTCACTATAAGTATCTTCGCCATCTCCTGTACGCGGTAGAGAAGCTTTAAAATAGACTTTGAGCACCGGCCGATATATGAGAGTTGTATACCATTTTGGTTCGGTTATAGGTCTTGTAAATATTAATGCTTGAATGCTTCTTTTGACACATGAAATATGTGGTCGTTCCAACGAACGCCACGGTGAATTCTCACGCCCAGAACATCAAGAGCATCTGATTTCCTAATATCTGCATTACCAGTGAACACAGATGACAACACATCACCACGTCTGAGTATTAAAAAAAATTTCTGCTCTTCTGTCTATTATACTAATACTTTTTGTATTAGATTTCTTAAAATTTGCAATACTTAGTATTGTTTTGTTGAGCTCGTCTAGAAGATTGTTTTCGTTTAGACCCACATCTTCTTCTTCTTAAAGGTCATCGTCTGGTACATTTTGGTCAGATTCAATATTAAGCAATCGATTGCATGATTTTATTGCAAGCTCTTTTGTTTTAGTTTTTGAAATATATCTTAAAAAGTTATCGCTATTGTGGAACCTTGCAGAATTTAGGCTGATTTTACAAACTAACTAAAATGTCTAACAAACCAGTAACGGTTGATCAGAAAGCAAGCAAAATTATGTTCGAAAAGTATGTAAAGAAAATAGGAAGAAGTGATATCTATACAGGCATCTATGAATTTCGAGAAATGCAATTATTATATTTGATATTTCACATTCAAACGCTTCTACATAACAAATTTGTAGACAAAATATCGACTGTTTTAGTTACAGTTATACAAGTTTAAATCGTAAGAAAACAAAGAAATATAAAGAGTGTCGAATAGTGAGGTATCATTTTAATTTAATAAAAAACAATGTTTCTTTTTCAGATATCAAAAATATTTTCATGATATTGCTTTTATAATTCCTGAAAAACTGTTTTTATAATTATTCAGTTAATGGTTGGAAACTATCGATAGTCGACACTATCGAAAGTAGGCGAAAGGTTTTTAGAAACCATCGATAACTATCGACAGTTTTCGATAGTCTTTTAAACTTAAAATTTAGTTATGTAAAATATTACGGTAGGGGTTTCTTTGAAAAACAGATTACAAATTCAGTAATTGTATATTCATATACTTTCATTCATAGACATAATACTACTACATATACATATACTAAGATCAAGTCAATCATAAGTGAACACTTTGCATTACCAGTAAAATTGAAGTAAAAATAAATGTTTACTGATAATTAAATTTTATTTGCATTACCAGAAAAATTGTTGCTGATTATTGAAAATTCTTACTACTGATCACAAATCCTAAACCGCATTATTTTAGTTTGACAATTTATATTTACAACTTTATTCATATTTGATAAAAAGAAACAAATCCGAATTGCGATACAATAGAAAAAGAATATCTTAAAGATAACATCAGTTTCTATCAGTGACCGTAACAATTATAACTAATATTATAAAAATAATTTAATTGTTATTTTGCGATATTTAATTTTTTAGTGCACTAAATTTCCACTACCACTAAAGTCATTTCATTTAGTGCACTAAATTTTCACTATCACTTAAATCGCTTCATTTGGTGTAATCAACTTTCACTACCACTTAAATTGTTTGAGTTAGTGGTTAATTATTTCCATCTGCCACTAGTGGTGGCTGCAATATTGCAACATTAATGCTACGTCGTTTTGTGGTAATGGAAACGATAATGCATTATAAATTTAATGCAATAAACCTAACTCTGGTATTTATTAAAAATATATATATTTTTTTTAAAAGAGTACTATATTATGTAATAATGTATTTGGTTTTATTATTGTTCATATTACAGATTAGTATCGAAAGCAATTCGAAAATGTAATTTCTTTTTTTACTTTACTGCTATCCTGGTAAATTTCAAAGTCAACCTTTTTGGTAAAATGTGCATATTTACGTTCCTCGAGTTTAGTTTGCTTCTCTTGTTTAAAATTACACGGTACGACAAAAAATACCTGGCAAGTGATATTATATTTTTGATAGGCGCTATCGAATAGAACAAAGATCTATTTTTGGAGTTTTCGAAATACCTTCAAAATCACGAGTTACGGGTAAAAAATCGGTTTTTCGGACCTTCATGCCCTTATAAGCTAATAACTTTATACTATCCGATTGTGCCGCTATGGTATGGAAGGTAAGACACCCGCCTACCAATGAGAAGGTCCTCGGTTCAATACCAGGCCAGACAATTTGAAAAATGAACAAGATTTTCAACAGCGGTATTACTCATAACATTTGCTAGAAGCTGGTTATGCGTATTACTGAAAAGTTGAAAAGTTCTCTAATGTATTTGCCGTTCGATCCCTTTCAATGAGTCTAAAAAAAGAATCGGGTGCAGTTCATTGAGTAAGAGATGTCCCAGTCTTCCTGCATGGAATGTTATGGGAATGAATATATATATATATATATATATATATATATATATATATATCAATATATATATATATATATATATATATATATTGATATATATATATATATATATATATATATATATATTATGTTATGGGAATTAATATATATCTATATATATATATATATATATATATATATATATATATATCAATATATATATATATATATATATTAATTCCCATAACATAATATATATATATATATATATATATATATATATATATATATAATATATATAATATATATATATTAATTCCCATAACATTCCATTCAGGAAGACTGGGACATCTCTCTCTCTCTCTCTCTCCATTCAAGCGTCCATAGAGATCAGATGAGAAGGAAATGGATTAGATGCTTTCTTTCCATAGAATGTCTTGGAACCAGATCAGATCATTGACACCAATCATAGCTGCATTCCATAGCTCGCAACCATACAAAAATAGACTTCACACATGAGTTAAAGATGTTAATTTTCGTTTTTGGAGAGATACGTGAAGAACGCTCTACAGCATTCAGTCGGCCAAAAGATTTCAATTCGAAAGATCGTTGTGTTACTAACGTTGATTCGCATAATTTTGGTTTTGGAATTATTTATCGGCAAGCCCGCTGCGCATGCTTGTGCTTTCCGTGCAAATGTCTGTGAGCCAGGAGATAGATGTCGTCTGGGTAGTACAGGTCTTCCAAGTTTGCGTTAAGTCCCCAAGTCATGCCACGTTGCAACAAACAATCGAAGACCACGTTAGCAGTAGAGAATGAACACAACCTTGTCTAACATCAGGTCTGATAGGTATTTTATTTGTGTTACTCCTGAACCCAATAATTAAGATACAGTTTTTATGTTGCTGTTTTGTTCTAATTCGTTTTAAATTTTTTTATTTACGCAGTCGTTCAAATTATTAAAATATCTTTAAATTAAAATTGAAATTTGAGTAAAAGAATTTTTTTTACAATTTTAGTAAATTATTCTTTTTTATATTAACGCCTTTTTACAGAACGTTGATCACAAATACTTACAGAAATTATAATTTAGCGCCTTTTGAGTAGGAGATATGTACATAAATTACTCATTGTTTATGTTTAGCAACATAATTATATCTCTCCGTATATTATACATTCCAGTATCCTATTGGTAATGTCCAAATTTCAAAGTTCAAGAAGAGCGATATATTATATTGTGCGAAGTTTGTAAACTCATGATTAAAAAGCTTGGCGCACATAGTGGAATACGACTTAAAAAGTATTGTACCAAGTTGTGTTAGACTAGTCTTATGATTTTACATATAGAATCTATACAAAAATGATGTTTTAATGGTTTTTATATTAAAATTAGGTCTTAATGGTTTGGTTATTTCTGGTTACTCTTGTATTGAAATATGCAAAAAATTATAAATTGTGGCATTGCAGATTGTCATTCTCTGTTGAATATTCCTCGTTCGTGTGTATACATATACGGAGCAGATAATTCTCAGATAAGATAATAAGCACTTAAATGCTTATCTGCCCATGTCTAATGAAAATATCTATATAAAATTAAAAATTTGTAAATCATTCTTGCACACATTTTTGCACATTTTTAGATTAAGTTTTTTTATTCTGTTGCCACTTAACAATATTGAAGAAATTCCTGTAAGCATTTTTCAAATACTGTTGGGATAATCTTAGTAAAAACAATTCGAAATATTTTACTTGTAAAATATAAAATAAGAAAATGTTTGTTAAGCATACTTCGACAACTTACTACTTATAAACAGAGTTATGGGAAGCCATCTAAAGGAACTGTTTCCCTCAGATTCTTTATTAACGTTATAATTATCCTGTTATTATTGTTTACTACAACTACGAACGTGCTACTTGATTGGCTACGTCGTAATACACAGACTCTTACAACCCTTAAATTTTAAGGAACTTTAAGAGCATAGAAAGAAAAAATTCTTTAAAAGAGGAATACATGCCCACTTACTCTTACTTGCTAAGCGAAGAAACAATTTCAACTATTTGCTTTATTGTTTTCTTTTCTACCCCCATCTTTTAACAATTATAATTTTAAAATTTACATAAATACACTTATGACCAAAATTATCTCAGTAGAAGAATTAAAAAGAAGTTTTGCCAAAAAAAAGCAGTAAAACTATATTCATTAACATTATTATTATTGTCCTATAAAGGAAATATTTAAAATTATTAATTTAATGCAATCCATAAATAAAATTTGTAACTTATAAAATATGTAAAATGCTTGCACAATATTTTGATAATTTTAGTGGTAAGCAAATTATAGTTCCACTATATAATTCATATTTTATCAAACCTTAATTTATTTTGTTTCGCATTACGGTAGAATCTCAAAAAAGGTTGCTTGTGTAAAAGTAGTAAAAGTAATAAAGGTAAACTTTTCTGGGCGTACGAATTTCTAAACAACCGGTACACTTAATGATGGGAAGAAATGTTGACATGTATATATATATATATATATATATATATATATATATATATATATATATATATATATATATATATATATATATTTTTATATATATATATATATAAGAGGTTTAAAAAAGCAACCGGTACTTCGCACAAATTAAAAGCCGTATTTGAGCGACATTGTCACAATATCAGTATCAAGACGAAATTTATATGAAATTATCGTAAATGAAAAATTTTATTGATCAATCCTCGTGCCAATGACGCAAACAAAGGCATGACAATTTTATTACAATGTCCCCATTGAAAAGAATGCTTAAATTTAGCTGCGTTGTCTGTTATGAGTTGACTCCAAGTTAAAGGATACAGGAGCTTGTCTGCTACACCTCCAACTAAATGAATAAATCACTAATGATTCTGGATGATGTCGGTTAGGACTTACTACTAAACGGGCGACTACAAGACATAATCACCTTCTGTCATCTAGGAAAATTCGGACAATTATGTATGACACCAAAGAATATATATCGTCAGACTTCGAACATTGCCAGCGTTTTTCATGATGATTCACTATGACGTTCGCTAATGGAAACATTTATATATTAATTTTTTGCTCTCTAATATGGTTAAGAGTGTTTGTGAACTTTAAACCAGCCAGTGGGAATTAAATTTAAGTTTCTTTAGTAAGGAGGACATCTAAACGCTCAATTAGACGTGACTTAACATAGCTGCAACGCAAATAACCAAACTTATGAGCAGCAACGTGTTTGATTAGTGGGGACATAGATAACTCCGTAACCGATCAACTTGAAATTTGGTTGTTTCAATTCTGATTACGGTTATGTATTAAGCTACGTGTAACTGAGCCTAAAGTTAATAAAATAAGTTGTGTTTGCGAAAAGCCTACATATGTATGTATGTTACGTATGCTTATAATTGTACTTTTCAAATTTTGAAAACCACTTAGAAAGGTTAATAGTTCTAAACAGTTAATTACCCTTGGAACACATCGATTAACTTATTTGAGATTCTACTGTATCTTTTAAAATAAAAATCTATTATATTGGTAGAAAATAATATTTCGATTACCGAATAGATAATTTGAGTTTAATTAATTTTTTGTGAAAAGTTTTTTTCAACTAGTATAAAATTTTCACAATTATTCATTGTGAAAATCTAGCAAGTGTCTATCATATTAGCATTATTTATAATGCTGTTGGCTGTCTTTCAAACGCTGACTAAGTCGAAATGTGTCAAATTATACATCTATAAAAATTTTTTTGATTTGTTTTCGACACTTTATTAAATAATTCGTAGACGCACTAAATATTAGTTTTCTAGGTTTGGAATCAGCAGTAGAATATGTATTCAGAAATGATTACGTCGAAGTTATTACCTAAATAAAAAAAGATTAAATTTTGACGGTGTCCTTTAAACTTTATAGATATAGTAGAACCAGATTTCTATACGCTGAAAAAGATTACCAAAAACTGGGCAGTGAGAGGCTCGAACATGTACTTCAAATTTAGATTTCAAAAATTATTGATCAAAAGTTTTTAAAGTAAGGAATAGTGTTGGTGGAACTCTTTTCCCTTTTTTTGAAAATTTTTTACAAAATTACTTTTTAAATTGCTATTTTCTAACACTTTCGTGGAAAGAGTTTTTATAATGCTAACAGTATTTAAACTGATTTTAGAAATAAGCTATCAACTGATATAATCACGTCCATAATTTTAAGGAGGGTATTTAAATAGAAGAAGAATTCGAAGAATCCTGCGTATTCTTCTGGCAAAATGTCATCTCAAATACTAGACTATGGGAACAGGCCAATCAAAAGATTAAAGCTTACAAAATAAAACTTCGAAATGGAGGTGAATTAGACTATAGAAGGCCAGGTAATTACATAACAAAGAGCACCATATATTGAAATCTGCAAAGAAGTCGAAGAAAAGGAAGTTCAGCTCATACATAGAGAAGGAAGATTGAAGCGAATTTAGCTACAATGGGTAAAACTTGGAGCGAAGTGAAGGCGTTGGCACAAGACCGGAATATGTTCATCCAATTTCTCGGGGCCCTATGCTCCTAACAGGAACGATGGGAACGTATATAGTGGCGAGAAGAATTGAATACATACAAATGACATTTGAATTAAAAGTGCAAAAAAGGAAAAGTAGTTCGACTTTTTGTTTAAAATAATCAGTAGAGGAATAAGGCAAGAGAATAAAAGCAAATTTTATTAAAAAAGTCAACGTAAACAAGTTTGCACGTTTAAGCTTATTCAATCCGTCGAAACAAATTAAATAAATATTGAAATGAATTACAGTTTTGCTACTTGTTAAAGAGTTTTGAAAAAAGTTTCAAAAGAAGCAGCCACATTTTTGTTACGAATTGTCAACTACTTTCAAAGATTTTGGTCTTCAAGTTGAAACGAAAAAATTTTCAGATTTGTTAGAAAACCAAATTGTGCAACTAAAAAATAATAAGTATTAAGCTCTTCAAGTTGGTAAAAAGTTTGGAATTAGTTACTAAATAGTGCTCCAAGTACGAAAAAGATGAAATATAAGCACGACAGAAGCAAACAGATGTCGACCGTGCTTTTCTTCTGAGAGAGCTATGAAAGCATTTATTATCTTCCAAACAGGTAAAAACACCCAAACAGCCATAAACAAGACAGTACGTGCATGGACAGCTCTTCGTTAAAATGGCTTTATGTCAGCTATAAAGAAGAGTTTGGCTAGCTCTTTAGCCAATTTAGCAAGGAACACAAAAATTGCAGTGTTGATGACTGAAAAACGGTTATTTGGTTCGATGAAACCAAAATCAACCGCTTTTAGTTCAATGGAAAAGAGTATAAATGACAACGTCCTTATTGATGTTAAAAGCGCTCTAAGCAAAATATACAAAAATTATGACGTGAAATTCTGATGTGGGCATGTTTCACTAGGTGGCATCTCGGTTACTTAATAAAAATAGATTGTATTATTAAAAAAGAAAATTATCTTTGTATTTTACAATACCACATTTTAAACTTTGTGGAAGACAGCACCATTGCAAAAAATTTAAAAAAAAAATAAACATATATTAACAAAATAATACCTCGATGTATACATCAACAATCGTAAAGAATTGGCTTTTGGTCCAGGACTTTCTAATAAATCAACGACCAACACAGCCGGATTGGAACACCAACGAATATTTGTGGGTATTGCTAAAAAAAAAAATATTTTGCTAAAAAAAAAAAAACGTTTTGCTCATTACGATAATGATCCAACAAGTCTAAATGAACTTTAGACAAAAATTCAGAGTGGACCATAATTCTGGATCAGAGCGCCGTGACTTTGGTTCAAAGTATTGAAAATTCTAATTCTTAGGACGTGCATAAAATTGCCTAAAACTTAACACCAAGTTTAATTGCTTGTGAATTTAACATTTTTATCTTCACTTATTCCTCTATTGATTATTTTAAATAAAAAGTCGAACTACTTTTATTAAATTCTGGGTTTTACTGCGCTTTTAGATCAAACTTTATTGGTATGTATCCAATTCCGCTAGCTACTGTATATGTTAAAAAATGCATATATAAGCCATGCTTTACATGTTTGTTTTAAAGTACAAATAACTTTAAAAAAACCTCCAATATTTTTTATACTATTACACTTAGTTTTATTTAATTGGAGGCAACTCTGCAACAAATAATTAATTCAGTGATGTGCAAAAGTAAAAATGTAGTTGTGTTAGAGAGAGTAAGGTTGATGTTTTAAAAAAAACTTTTAAAACATCAAAATAGATATATCCACTGCACATGTGCACTTGTCGCTATTTCAATGATAACTAAAAGCAAAAGCGAAAGAAACTTTTTTATCATTTGTCTGTGCCATAAAAAAATTCGTGTACATTTACCACACATGTGCATTCGTCACTGTCTCTTTGACGACTAAAAGCAACAGCATATGAGTACGTGTGAGTTGAACGGGGACAAAAGTCTCATGAAAAGCTTATGACTGAATTCATCTCTTAAAAAACAGTCAGCGAAATGTTTTATTAAATGTTTTTAAATGTTTGCCAACGTTGTAATGCTGCAATTCATATGACGTATCAGCACATTTTAACTTATTTATAATGAATATAAAAATTTATATCATTTTTATTTGTTAAAAAAACTTAAATTTATATCAAATACATTTCAATACATTAATAGTATATAGTGGCTCAAATTAATAACCGGACAACTAAATAATGTGTATTTTCTACAAAGGAAAATTAAATAAATAAATAAAAAAATGTCCACTAAACTAAAAAAATGTTCATGTAGCTTATTTATTTACATGGAACTGGCTATAAGAATGTTTACAAAGAACGAAAAAAATCTCTATACAAAAACCAACAAAAAATAATTCATAATTAGAGAAAAAAAAAGATCAAATCAATAATCGGACAATTCAGAATTTCTTAATTTAAGTCAGTGTTGTTTTCAATTTAGTATATTGTGGCCAGTCCTTTATTCTTTGGAACAGATTCCACTTTTCTAAGTGCATTGAGTAAGAGAGAATTGCTATTAACTCAAACACAAACAAAATGACAATGTATGTGTTTGACGAGCACTGACATACATACTTACATAGGAATATTGTTATATTTGGATTCGTTTTCATGGAGTGATGAATTCCAAGCGCTACTATGTATCAATACAGGTATACTCAGCGACCGACACAATTAGCACTAATCTAGCATCTAACCAGTGTCGCCAGAAGTAGGGGAAAATCCATACAAGTAGGTTTTCTTGTTAGTAAAATAGAAGTGTAGGGAAAATCGGACAGGTTTTTCATATTCGCCAAAATGTAGGGATTTTTTTTTCTTATTTTGCATTATTTATGCAAAAAAAAATACTTTTAACATTTTATTGTTCACAACGCTTAGAAAACTATTTTTTTTCCAAAAATCACTTAAAAATAAATATATTATCAAAAGAAAACAGAACAGTTGTGGTTTATAATGTAGACGACATCGATATTAATTTACAAAATTCAGTTTAAAAAACTATATTAATTTTAATTTTCCGTTAAGTTTTTAACTTTAGACCACGGAAGGCTTAATTTCGCTCAGCATGCTTTAAAGCATAATTGAAAAAGTATTATGGGTTAGGTGTGTTTCCAAAAAAGAAAGGTCTGTAACTTAGTAAAAATCGACGAAAATATTGCAGCTTATGTGTTTGGTAAAACACTTCAGAAAAATTGTGAAAAATCTGCCGAAGAAATGAAATAAGGATCCATTTTCTTCTACCAGGACAGCGATCCAGATTATGCGTTGCAAAGTAATTTTCTTGAATTAAAAACCAAATATAGGAATGTTTGTCTCAATTATCAGATTTGTACCCCATTTATAAAATGTCCAGCTCTATACATTAAAATCTAACAATATAAGCTTCTGAACATGGACACAGGTTAAATGAGCAAAGATTCCTTGAGAAACATTAGACAGGTAATAAATGCTTATAATTTAATGTAGGAATTAATTTCATTTGATATGTTGGAATTTTATACTTTCAATAGTTGAGTGTGAATTATACTTTAACTTATAAAAAATCCTTAAAAATTAAATATTTTTGTTTCAAAACTAACTTTTATTTTTCAGATACGTTACTATTTTATATTTTAATATGGGTGTTGAAAATGTGTCATGTGCTTTTTTATTATTAGCAACATGATCATATTAATGACGAATTTATACTTTCTATTGTCGCCTAGTGTAAGTGATAAGAACGACGAGCGACGACGAACGGAGAGCGGCTACACCAATATTTGGTGAAAATCGAAAAATGATATCAAGGAATTTGGGGACGATGGCGTGATGAGTGACTACAAAGCTTGAAATAAATCCTAAACAATAAATTATATACACATTTTCAATTTTATTGAATAAAATGAACATTAATTGTTAAAAATAAAAAAATATATATTTTATGCAATATCTCGAAAACTTAAACCAATCGAAAAAAATTGAGCTTGAGAGATTTGTGGATACGAAAGATACGATGATGTAGACATTTTTCCGATTTTTTATTAAAAAATTGTATACCTTCCTGCTATTATTCCCAACTACACGTTGTATTTAGAAACTGGTTTTAAATCGATGTCCACATCAATTCTAAAAATAAGATAAGCTGCATTAAATTTACAATTCCACGATCTTTATTCTAAACTTGATTATGATGTAACTTCTATACTTACTGCTGAATTTTCGTCACATGTTACAAGTTTAATTATAAAGGTTTTGGATACACATATGTTGGCCAAAATTCACAGAGCTATGCTGAAGTATTAAATGTAATTAATACAGAAACCTTATGTTAAATGAATTCGATGTTTAATTTTCTATTTATAATTTAAAATCAATTTGAAATTGGCTTTTGATTGCCAATCGGGCATACAGCATTATTGCTACGCCTCATATAGATTGTAATCATGAATATTAGTATATGGAAAATTGTATATATATTACTTAAATCTATTAATAAATAATAATAATAAAAATGGAGATCATATTTGAATTCATCGCCCCAATTCTCCTATGTAATAGCTTTGCTCTGATTGCTCTGATACAAAAACGTGTCTACTTATGTTATGAATAAGAATCTTAAAAAAAAATCTTTTTTATCCATTAAATATATGTATTTTAATTAATTTGAATTTAAAACCCAAAACAATATATTTCTATGGATACGACTATTGTTTTTTCTTACATATTAATGTCACAGATGCGTAGTTATTTTCGTAGGGAAAATCTTTTTAGCGTGTAGGGAAAAATCGGATTTTTTTGGTTCGCCACTATATAGCTTGAATCATTATTTGCTATTTTTTATACACAATAAATTAATAAAATTATTACATTTCTTATACAAATAATCGATCACAGTAACTAAGAAATTATTCAAATTTTTAAAAACTAAGACTAACTAAATATGTGGTTTTTAATTTTTATAACTTTAAATTATAGACACAACTGTCACATGGATTTCCATACTCTGATCGAAGAAGTGATTATGGAGGTGGCTTATCAACTGGTACTACACACAGTGGACGTCTGACACATGATCACGATCCATTAGCTTTACATCAGGCGCTTCAGAATGCTGTAGATGATGGTCAAAATCCCGGAATAGACGATAATGTCGGCTTTATGTCAGATCTACCTCTAATCAAAAGTAAGTAAAATCTACATGTATTATAATGCACAACCGTTAAACAAGGCTTCAATGTACTCAGCATGCTACTGCTTTCCTCTTTGCTATTGAATAAAACTTCGCTGTTTCAGTCTTGTATTAAGCAGAAATTGGGTGTTAACAGAAACACACCTGGATGCAGTGTGAATTTTGATTTTAGAGAAAACAAAAAAACATTTGTTGTGTGCATTCATGACATTGTGTAACATAATCTCGCTAATTACCAGTATTGAGAGAAATTTGTAAACAAGCGATATTGAATTCTTAACATAATCATTATTTTTTCCATGACAAAATATAGAGAAACATATAGCCAGCCTTTATTATAGGTTTTGTTTTGTATTTGTTTTCTTGTAGGCATGAAAAGTGGGAAAGATGTTGGAAATATTAGCTCTGGTTCACCCAGTGAAGTTTTTTGCGCTGTTCCTGGTCGTTTAAGTCTTTTGTCTAGCACCTCAAAATACAAGGTTACAATTGCAGAAGTTCAAAGAAGATTGTCTCCCCCGGAATGCTTGAATGCCTCATTATTAGGTGGTGTTCTCAGAAGGTTTGTTGAAAATTGTTTATTTGAAGCACTTAAGGAGTTAGTGTTATTATTAAAATTAAAATATTTGATTTAGAGCAAAAAGCAAAAATGGTGGTAGGCTTTTAAGGGAGAAACTAGAAAAGATTGGATTGAATTTACCCGCCGGACGACGCAAAGCAGCAAATGTAACATTGCTTACATCGTTGGTTGAAGGTGAAGCCGCCCACTTAGCCAAGGATTTCCATTTTGTTTGCGAAACAGAATTCCCAGCTCGACAACTTGCTGAATATATTGTTCGACACAATACTGAACCACAAGAATCTTATAGAAGGAAGGAAATATTAATGCACTCCCAACAGGTAAGCAAAGTAATAACAAAAGTAGAACAAACTTTTTTTCTCTTTTAATTAATCAGGTTTGTCGAATTATTTATTTTTGTATGTATGTATATGAATAATTTTAAAAGCTAGGATTATATGCAGAATAAATCTTTATAAATCGAAAATTATTTTTTATTAAATTATAAGTGTAATATACACAAACATGTTGAACTTTGTTTTGGTAATAACTAAAATATATTTATAAGAAGCCAATATAACGCCAGGTAAACAACTAACTCTTGAAAAGCGATAAATTATAATCGATTTGTATGAAAAAAGTATAAATCTTATAGGAACATTGATAAAATAGTTTCTCGTAGTCATTTAAAAAAGAGAAAAGTCATTTGCGCAAAATAAAAGTAAACAGGATTAAAAACCATTTTTATAAGTTTATTCTGACATATTTGGAGACATTTCATATGACATTCAGAGGTGTCGTGACATGTTGGTGCGGCGTAGAATAGTATTGCATGAAAAAGTACTATAACTATCAAAGTTTTATTTTCAATAGAAAGATCTGACTTCCGATTAATAAAGGGGTATAGTAATTAGTTATCACAGTAATTTTATTAATAATATGACTCCAAGATATTTAACATTATTTTCCCAAGCAATCACTATATAGTTAACTTTAATTTGATATTAAAAAAGTACAGATTGAGTTTTGTTAGGGTTAATTAGAATCCTCCATTTGTTAAAGAAACTAATGACTAAATTTACATTATCTTGTAGATAGCAAAGAATGTCATTGGCTAACACGTTTGAACACTAGATGGCCCTATCATCAGCAAAAATTGAAGATTCACAACGTGATAACATATTTATATATATATATATATATATATATATATATATATATATATATATATATATATATATAATATCTCATGAAATATATATAAATATATTATCATATATATATATATATATATATATATATATATATATATATATATATATATATATATATATATATATATATGAGATATTATATTCCCATTAAAAATCCTTATAGTAATATTGCACTTCCATATTGCATATGATTATATTGCAATAAAACTTGAACTGCCATTTCATCTACAACCATATCATCTTGTTATTACCGCTAAACATATCATACATATATAAGGTAAGCACATATTTACACACATTTACCCATTTCTCACTCTCTCTAACCCCTTTTCTTTCTCCCTTATACCGCTTATATAATTCCTCATAATTTCTTATTTAATATAATGGGAATATAATATCTCATATATATATATATATATATATATATATATATATATATATATATATATATATATATATATATAATATCTCATGAAATATATATAAATATATTATCATATATATATATATATATATATATATATATATATATATATATATATATATATATATATATATGAGATATTATATTCCCATTATATTAAATAAGAAATTTTGAGGAATTATATAAGCGGTATAAAGGAGAAAGAAAAGGGGTTAGAGAGAGTGAGAAATGGGTAAATGTGTGTAAATATGTGCTTACCTTATATATGTATGATATGTTTAGCGGTAATAACAAGATGATATGGTTGTAGATGAAATGGCAGTTCAAGTTTTATTGCAATATAATCATATGCAATATGGAAGTGCAATATTACTATAAGGATTTTAGTTACAATAAATTTAGTTTATAAGAGTTTCAATTATATAATCGCAGTGTAATATAAATTTAGTTCAATTTAGGTTAGGTTTTAGTTTAAATGCAAGGAGATATAAATATATATATTAGATTAGATTATTATTAGATTAGAAGATGCGCTTGCTTTAAATGTCAGAAGATATCTGCTCTTTTTCTTTTTACTTTATGCGCGCCTTAACATCTTAACATATACTACCATTGTGTTTTAACTTTTTTTTTCGAAATTGGAAACTTATTCGTTACAATTACTTTTTACAATAATAAAAGCTGACAACCGATATTCTACAAATTCGCAAATATTTTGGCGATTTTGTACATTCCGCCCACCGAAAGCCGCAAGTTATTCCGCCTGTGCGCACAGGACTTCTGCCAAGGACTTGATGGCTTGAGACAATACGTGCTGGTTTGGTCTAGAAGTGGTCGTTTGTTGAACCGAGCCTGTTGGTGATGGCATTGGACTGCGTTGTAAGCGTGATGAAGCTTCTGATGAACTGTTGTTTACACTAGACTGCCTTGCTGCGGTTGCAAAATTGCGTGTGATACTTCTCCTGGACGGCCTCGCTACGATTGCAGAATTGCGGGTTGCAGTAGTAGTCGATCTTCCTTGATAATATCTTCATGACTTTGTGATGATACTCGCCGCAAATTCTGCATGAGTCTACGCAGGGGCACGCTCGCAGGTCATGGCTTTTTGCCAAACAATTAACACAATACTTATACTTCCTCACAATTTTGCTTCTTGTACGCACGTCCATGTTCAAAAACCGTTTGCAGAACCTAATGGAATGAAATCTCCTGCAGATCGCGCACTGATAAATGTCCGGATCGCGTCTGATAAATTGGGAACCTCTGTTTTGGTGTCTAGAACTTTTAGAAATGGAGAAATAGAAAATTATTTTAATTAGTTATGGATTTTTTTGCGAGTATGGTTTGAAGAGAGAAATTAAAAAAAAAATTAAATTGCAGATTAAGAGAGTGAACGAAAATATTATCATTGGTGAGCACCCGATTCATCAGAGTTATTTAGTAGTGGAAGATAACACAATTTAACAATGGGTCGAGTAATTGATCCAGTTGTGGTTCGAATGTCCGCCACCCTAACTTTAGAGCCGTTGCCAACATATGTCTTTTCAATTCTTCCCAAGCGCCACTCCGAGGGAGGAAATAAATTATCCATTATTACTACAAGGTCCCCAGGATCCAGATTGGGATGAGTGTCTTTACATTTATAACGTTTATGTAAGGACTTTAAATAATCTTCTTTCCATCGTATGGAGAACTGATGGTGAATGACCTTAAGTTTTTCCCAGCGGTTGACGAGTCCTAGTCTCTCGTTATGCTGTTCGGGGAAGCTCATGATGGGGGCACCACGTAAAAAGTATCCTGGAGTTAAAGCAGTAATATCGGTGGGATCCTCGCAGAGCGCTGAAATCGGGCGCGAGTTTAATATACCCTGTATTTTGGTCAGTATGGTAGAAAACTCCTCGTAAGTAAATCCGTATGATCCTGCAACGCGTTTCAAATAAAATTTAAAGCTTTTTACGGCTGCCTCCCAGAGGGCGCCCATATAAGAAGCATGTGGTGGGATGAATATCCACTCGAAGCCATGAGTATTATATTTTCCGGATACATCCTGTGATGCTAAATTCATAAACGTCTCAAATTCGCGTTTGAGCTGCCAGTTGGCGCCGACAAAATTCCGACCATTGTCAGAATATAACCTGAAGGGTATTCCATGAGTATTATATTTTCCGGATATATCCTGTGATGTTAAATTCATAAACGTCTCAAATTCGCGCTTGAGCTGCCAGTTGGCGCCGACAAAATTCCGACCATTGTCAGAATATAACCTGAAGGGTATTCCCCTCCGGCCAACAAACCGAGAAAATGCTGCTCGAAATGCTGCCTTTGGCGGGTCTGAGCATACCTCCAAGAGTACTGCTTTTGTTCTAAAACAGACGAAAACACATACGTATCCTTTTACAATTGGTGCCGTTTTTAAGGTGGAGCTTTTGAGTTCAAATGGGCCAGCAAAGTCTATTCCAGTTGTTTGGAACGCGATTGTAAGAGTGCATCGATCGAGCGGTAAGGGTGCCATAATATGAGAACATGGCTTTTGTTTGTATATTATACATGTCTTACACTGGCGTATGATTTTCCTTAAGCGGAGTTTTAAATTCGGTTTGTACTATCCTGTACATCTGGGTACATTCTGCATGTGCTAGAAATAAGTGTAAATTTTCCAAGTATAGCTGACAAAGTCTTGAGTTCCCTGGAAATATTATTGGGTAACGCTCATTGTAAGATATTAGTGCATTCGTCAGACGACCATTTACCCGTAAAATGTTCTGTGAATCCAAAAATGGGTTCAACGTTTTTAATGGTCTTTTATTTGATAATGACATGGAATTTGCGATATCGTTAATTAGAAATTAATTTCAATTTTGTGTACTTTATCTCTTTATGACTGAGATCCTTTTGTGTGTAATTGTATTGCGTTCTGTATCTAGATGAAGTGTTGTGTAGAAAACGTAGTACATATGATAATACTCTAAGCCCTATGGGATATGAAGAGAATCTACTCAAAATATCTACTTCTTTAATTGAAGTATGTAAACATTCAACCTTTTTTTCCATATCCAGAATTTCCATTGGTGTTTGGCCATTCGATTAGGTTGGAGAGAACGACATGAGAAGCCGTTTGACATCGCAAGTATACTGTTGCGCAATATGCACTTTTTGACGCATCTGAGAATCCATGAATTTGGATATGATATTTGGGACTATATTGTAGCCATCTCGGAATTCTGATTCTGTCCAATTTAGCGAGGTCATCTAAGAGATCATTCTATTTATTTTCAATGTTCGAGCTTACAGGTTCATCCCATTCCAAACGCTGTAACCACAACTCCTGCAATAACATTTTCGCCCTTATGACTACAGGGGTTATCCATCTCGCTGGGTTGAAGATTGACGCTATACCGGATAACATGTTTCTTTTCGTGATACCTTTGCTTTGAGCTATTGTGGTAAATGAGTAAGTGAAGCTATCCGTAAGTGCATTCCATTTAGTACCTAGAGTTTTAGTGGTACTGGTGTCTTGGAAGCGTAAAAAATCAGAAGCATATAGGTCATCAATTGAGATATTCGCGAGTAAAACAGTGTCATTCGCTGTAATCTTTTTTAACGGAAAGCCAGCTGATTCGAGTGTTTCCGATACTTGGGTTAGTGATTCTCTTGCCTCGTCAATCGTGTGACCTCCGGATAATATGTCGTCCACATACGTTTCCGTGCGTAGTATGTCAGCTGCTCTGGGATACTTGCTTTCTGAGTCCATAGCAAGTTGATGTAGAGTGCGAATCTCTAAAACTGGGGCACAGTTAACACCGAATGTAACTGTCTTGAGTTGGTAATCCCTAGTTTGTTTAGATTTGTTTTCCCGGACAATTAAGCGCTGAAATGGGCGATCTTCTGGATGGATCCAGATTTGTCGATACATTTTCTGTATATCCCCGCCAAAAACGTACCTGTAACACCGCCAATTTAGAATGATCGACATTAAATCTGATTGTAATTTGGGCCCTGTGTATAATACATCGTTAAGTGAATAACCGGATCTGATCTTCCGAGAAGCGTTGAAAACTACTCTCAACTTCGTAGTCTTGTGTTCGGGTCGGATTACTGCGTGATGTGGTAAATAGAAGGAAAAGTATTTGTCATCTGAGATAACCTCACGGAACGAAGTTGGATCCATATGACCAAGAGTTAAATATTCCCCGAGAACTTTGTTGTATTCTTCTTCCAGTTCCGGTGTCTTAGCGAGATATACGTTCATTCGACTATTTTGTACGAAGGCTAAAATACGAGAGGCGCCGAGAAATTTAGAGCTTGGGAACTCCTTTTTGAATGGGAGTCGTACTATGTATCGTCCATCTTCATCCCTTACGGTGGTTTTCCTATAGTTTCTTCACAATACTGACGGTCTTCTGAGATAACTGGTTCAGAGGGTAGCTCTTCTTGTTCACAAAATTTTCCTAATGTTTCGTTTAGAGCATTGTTTTCCGACGGGACCACTGTGGTAGTAAATGTGTGAGCTGAATCACTTTGAACCGGGCCGCTTAATACCCATCCGAATATTGTGTTGTAAGCCGTTGCTTGTCCACAAACATTCCTTCTGATACCATCAATGTTCACAAATTGTTCAGAGTCGTTTCCGAGTATAAGATCTATGGGAGAACAAGTGAAATTTGGATCGGCTAAATAAAGATCAATAAGCTGTGAGGAGATTGGAGATTTCAAAGGAGATTGAAGGAATTTGTTTTGTTAATTTTGGGAGTATGATTGTTCTGACATTGAACCTTGAGTTGTTCCTCTTAGCAAATACTGTGAAAGTACATTCCTTATTTTCCGATTGAGTTTGGTCACCTATACCAATAATTTCGATGTGTGACCTTTGGTAAGGTAATTTTAGAAGACTTCTGATCCTCTCTCATAAAACGTCCTTTGGGATCCGGGGTCTATTAGAGCCCTAACTGTAAGGAAATGTCCTTCGTATTCAATTTGTACTAAAGCCGTTCGCAGCAATATGCAGTCGCTATTCTAAGAGAAGTTCACCTGGACCTTTGAGTTCCTTGATGATGAGGGTAATTCGTCCGTAAATTCAGTGTTTCTGTAGTTACGAAAGTCCTGTTTCTCTAAGTTTGTACTTCCCTTCTGATTCCCTGAGATTTCGTGATTTGATGGGGCTTTAGATTCTTCTCGAGTTTGTCGCATATGCAGCAGAGTGTGGTGGTCTGATCTACAAATTAAACAGAGTTTCTTACTACCGCATTTCAACTTTGTGCGACCTGATGAGAGACAGTTATTGCATATTTTGTTCTTGAACACATAGTCTATTTTCTGCTGTACCGTGTATTTCCTGAATTTAACACATGTTCTTAGGGAATGATCACCATTACAAAGGTGGCACGTAGGGCTAAGTTTCTCCTGTGAAGAATACGACTGAATATTTGTATGAGAGGGAGCTGGAAGACTAAAACGTTCTTTTGTGGTTCTTATAGAGGAAATTCTCTCAACCACTTCATACCTGTTGACGAGGAATTCGTCCATTTGTGACCAGGTTGGTAATTCTCGTTGAGTTTTAAATTGTTCCCAGAGGGCTAGTGTGTCGTCAGGAAACTTTGTGGACACCAAATAAATTAGTATTGCATCCCATCCATCTACATTAACTTTGAGCGCTCTTAGGGCCGTTTAACAGTCTATTACTGTGGAGTGAATTTTCTGAACGGATTCACTATTTTCCGATGTGGCTACTGGTATATTAAAGAGCAGTTTAAGCTTATTGTCCACTATCAAAGCGAGCTTTGAGGGCATTCCATGCGTGATCGAAATTTTGATCGCATAGATTACAACACTACAATTGCCCCAGCGCTTCCGCTGGTCTTTGAGCGGAGATAAAATAATTTCTGTGCTTTGGGCATTTCATCGTTTTCTATACAAGCCATTGTGAAAAGGTCTCGAAACGCGGGCCATTCTTCGTAATTACCACTGAATGTGTCTATCTCACACGGTGGTAGTTTTATGAATGATTTTCTATTGGACATTATTCGAGTAGATATATTAAAGTGGTTTTCCGTGTTCGGATCTTCGTATGCTCTAGTCAATTTGATTAAATCTAAAATTTAGGATCTGCAGTTTATCCTGGCATTTTCCTTATAATCCTTTGTGTTGTCCTTGCTTGGCGCTGTTATGAGAGCTTCGTAAGAATTTTGCAATTTTGACCACCGGGATTCCAAGTCCTGTACTTCGTTTCGAGCAACGAATCCGTTTGATCCTCCATATTCGATTTTTCAAAGTATGTGCAGAAATTTAAAAGATGATCGCAATCAAATAAAAATTTTCTTTGTTTTGTTGAGTATTCGTTTTCCATGGTTTTCTCCTGTGTGGAATTCATGTTTCGTTGAATTCTGCGTGGTTATTGAACTAAGTTAGGAATCTGATGTGAATTAGTCTTTCTTGCGGTGAAAAAAATAAGATATAATTTGAAGACTAAATCCACTGATAAATGTATGTCAATTCAAGCGAATGTGAAGTGTGTAAAGGAGAAGGTAGCGAAATATCCTATGATATGTTGCAGTGTTTTCCTTACAAGGTTGGTAAGCGGGTTAGATAAAAGCCAACTTTGTAATAAAATGGGGTAAGAAATTTCAAGAGAATTGTAAATGCGAACGACAAATATGTGTTTCTATGAGCAATCAATTCCCTGCTACAAGTACTATATGTCATGGGTTAGTGATAAGAGTTAAGGAATTCAGCATTCCAAATAAGTTGGGTTCAACGTACAAGAAAAAACGCTTCGTGATTAGAAATATCCAATTTCTACAATTTTGTAAAATCGGATTAATAGAGTAGTTAATAACTCTATTTGAAACCAATAACAACTTCACCTAGTAATTTGGAATACGAATTCCGTATATATAAATCGCAATCAGTAAACGTTACAGTTCCGAATTGATGAATAGACAACAGTTCGCGGATAATAAAAAAAATTCCAATTTCAACAATGACGTGATATCGAACCAAAAAAGGAGTTAATATCTCCCTTATTTTCGAACGCAATATTATACTGTTAACGCACGTGAACAGGAAATATGTAATGTTTAGCAATGTGTGAGCAATGTATAGGAAAATGTATTAAATTTATAATAAATTTATAAAAATTTGTAAAATGTGAAAAAAATTTTAAAATATATGTAATAAATAGTTTGTTCGTTACCTTGTGCTATAAAGTTTGTCTCAACTGTCCCCTATGTTAATTGTGCTGACAAGAAACACTATAGTGATGTTAACTTTGCTCTATGGTGGGTATATTCGTTAAGCACTGTATTGTTCTGGGGTTGTTTTGTTTTGTATTTATTTTTTTCTTTTTCTATATATATATATATATATATATATATATATATATCCATATATATATATATATATATATATATATATATATATATATATATATATATATAATTTTAATTTTCTTTAGTTATAAAATTTTCAAAATTTATTTGGTTTTATTTTATATTGTTTTTTTTTTTTGTTACTTTATTTTTCACCGCCACTGTAAGTTTGTGTGTTTTATGTATTGCGCTTTTTCTTTTGTTCCACTCAAACTGCCTTGTGTTGTTTTTGCTTTTTGTTTTATTTTCACTAACTTGTGTTGTTCGTGTTCCCGTTTCTCTTTACTATCTATTTTTTCAGTAAATGATAATTTTATATAATTAGTGTTTTAGGATCCAAATTGTTTTCTTTTTCTTAATTTTCACCGAATTTTTCAAATTATTTTTTTTCTTTTCATATATTCTTAGGTAGAATATGCTGTACGTTACCTGTTGTTTTTAATTTTCTCTAAAACCATATGTGTATATTTTTATATGTGCACATAAGTATCACTTCATATAGACCTAACGGTAAAATTTCTAAAGGTTTATTTTTCTGTTATTTTTCATGTGCGCCTGTAATTTTAAACGGTATTGAAAATTTGTTTTTCCTTTTTCTAAATTTTCAATTTATGCGTTTTTTTTAAGTTTAGATTTTATTTAATACATCCTTTTTTATGTAGCTTATGTATGCGTAATTTTTTGTTGTTTTGTTTTTCACTTTTACCGGCACAGATTATAATTTCACTTAACCACCATGTTTAAAAATATTCGTTTGGAAAAAATATATATATTTTTGTATATGTAATTCTAATATTAACTTACACTTTTATTAATTTTAGTGGCGTTTTATTTTCTTGTTTTTTTTTGTAATGTTATTTTCACATATTCACACACATATACCCATTTCTAGTCCATGGACTGTAATTCTGCTGAAAACACTAATTCTTATTTAATATAATGGGAATATAATTTCTCATGAAATTATGAGGAATTATATACGCGTTATAAAGGAGAGTGAAAAGGGGTTAGAGAGAGTGAGAAATGGGTATATGTGTGTAAATATGTGCTTACCTTATACATATGTATGATATGTTTAGCGGTAATAACAAGATGATATGGTTGTAGATGAAATGGCAGTTCAAGTTTTATTGCAATATGATCATATGCAATATGGAAGTGCAATATTACTATAAGGATTTTAGATACAATAAATTTAGTTTATAAGAGTTTCAATTATACATTCGCAGTGTAATATAAATTTAGTTCAATTTAGGTTAGGTTTTAGTTTAAGTGCAAGGATATAAATATACATATATATATATATATATATATATATATATATATATATATATATATATATATATATATATTTATATATATATATATATATATATATATATATATATATATATTTATATATATATATATAAAGTATATATATATATATATATATATATATATATTATTATTATTATTATTATTATTATTATTATTATTATTATTATTATTATTATTATTATTATTATTATTATTATTATTATTATTATTATTATTATTATTATTATTATTATTATTATTATTATTATTATTATTATTATTATTATTATTATTATTATTATTATTATTATTATTATTATTATTATTATTATTATTATTATTATTATTATTATTATTATTATTATTATTATTATTATTATTATTATTATTATTATTATTATTATTATTATTATTATTATTATTATTATTATTATTATTATTATTATTATTATTATTATTATTATTATTATTATTATTATTATTATTATTATTATTATTATTATTATTATTATTATTATTATTATTATTATTATTATTATTATTATTATTATTATTATTATTATTATTATTATTATTATTATTATTATTATTATTATTATTATTATTATTATTATTATTATTATTATTATTATTATTATTATTATTATTATTATTATTATTATTATTATTATTATTATTATTATTATTATTATTATTATTATTATTATTATTATTATTATTATTATTATTATTATTATTATTATTATTATTATTATTATTATTATTATTATTATTATTATTATTATTATTATTATTATTATTATTATTATTATTATTATTATTATTATTATTATTATTATTATTATTATTATTATTATTATTATTATTATTATTATTATTATTATTATTATTATTATTATTATTATTATTATTATTATTATTATTATTATTATTATTATTATTATTATTATTATTATTATTATTATTATTATTATTATTATTATTATTATTATTATTATTATTATTATTATTATTATTATTATTATTATTATTATTATTATTATTATTATTATTATTATTATTATTATTATTATTATTATTATTATTATTATTATTATTATTATTATTATTATTATTATTATTATTATTATTATTATTATTATTATTATTATTATTATTATTATTATTATTATTATTATTATTATTATTATTATTATTATTATTATTATTATTATTATTATTATTATTATTATTATTATTATTATTATTATTATTATTATTATTATTATTATTATTATTATTATTATTATTATTATTATTATTATTATTATTATTATTATTATTATTATTATTATTATTATTATTATTATTATTATTATTATTATTATTATTATTATTATTATTATTATTATTATTATTATTATTATTATTATTATTATTATTATTATTATTATTATTATTATTATTATTATTATTATTATTATTATTATTATTATTATTATTATTATTATTATTATTATTATTATTATTATTATTATTATTATTATTATTATTATTATTATTATTATTATTATTATTATTATTATTATTATTATTATTATTATTATTATTATTATTATTATTATTATTATTATTATTATTATTATTATTATTATTATTATTATTATTATTATTATTATTATTATTATTATTATTATTATTATTATTATTATTATTATTATTATTATTATTATTATTATTATTATTATTATTATTATTATTATTATTATTATTATTATTATTATTATTATTATTATTATTATTATTATTATTATTATTATTATTATTATTATTATTATTATTATTATTATTATTATTATTATTATTATTATTATTATTATTATTATTATTATTATTATTATTATTATTATTATTATTATTATTATTATTATTATTATTATTATTATTATTATTATTATTATTATTATTATTATTATTATTATTATTATTATTATTATTATTATTATTATTATTATTATTATTATTATTATTATTATTATTATTATTATTATTATTATTATTATTATTATTATTATTATTATTATTATTATTATTATTATTATTATTATTATTATTATTATTATTATTATTATTATTATTATTATTATTATTATTATTATTATTATTATTATTATTATTATTATTATTATTATTATTATTATTATTATTATTATTATTATTATTATTATTATTATTATTATTATTATTATTATTATTATTATTATTATTATTATTATTATTATTATTATTATTATTATTATTATTATTATTATTATTATTATTATTATTATTATTATTATTATTATTATTATTATTATTATTTTTATTATTATTATTATTATTATTATTATTATTATTATTATTATTATTATTATTATTATTATTATTATTATTATATATATATATATATATATATATATATATATATATATATATAATAATAATAATAATAATAATAATAATAATATATATATATATATATATATATATATATATATATATATATATATATATATAGGTTTAAATTTAATGTAGGTATGTATATGGGCCAAAAGAGAATTTAAAGATTGAATAGAAATTTAACTTCAAGTGCAATAATAGTTTTAGATATAGATAGATAGAAATTTACGATTTGAATTTAAGATAATTTAAAATTAGGAAAAATTTAATGTAATTTGTTTAAGTTAATTATTTACAAAATTGCAGTATAGCGATTTTAACTTTAATGAAGACACTTTTGAATTTTATGATATTTAGATTAGAAGATGAGCTTGCTTTAAATGTCAGAAGATATCTACTCTTTTTCTTTTTATTTTATGCGCGCCTTAACATCTTAACATATACTACCATTGTGTTTTAAGTTTTTTTTTCGAAATTGGAAACTTATTCGTTACAATTACATTTTACAATACATATGGCAACATTGGCCTGCAAATAATAAAAGCTGACAACTGATATTTTACAAAATCGCAAATATTTTGGCGAATTTGTACAATAATATTCATTTGAAAAGTGTCCTGTAATATGGACTCTAAATTTGCGATCGATTAGGTAAGACCTAATTAACTTGATCAATCTTCGGTCTAAGCCTATTTTTAAAAGTTTATAAACTAATTCATCGTGCCAAACTGAATCAAAAGCTGATTTCATGTCCAGTAGTACTACAGCGTCACTCCTCCAGGGAGCATATTGGTTTTCTACAAAACATCCATTGCTTTGTTGCAGTTTCTTTAGTTAATTTGATCTTTTAAAGCTATGTAGCTTCCTCCATATGATTTTTGCGTAGTGGTAAAGATCCTTGCTAACTGGTGTTGATCTTTACTTTGGCATTGTAATTTTTTCCCAGTAGGTGTTTTCCTGATCATTCGTCTGATGTTTGTCATCATCGCCAGAGGTATGCGGTATGGTCAGTGGGTTTTCTTCTTTATTTTTTATTTATTGTTATCCTCAATGTAATTAATTGTTCTTTATTTACAACCTTTTCCAAAACTTTCCTCATTGTATTCAAAAGACTTATAGGTTTATAAAAATCAGGGCAGGAATGATCTTTTCCAGGTTTTGGAATGGCAATCACTTCAGATTTTTTCCAAACTATCGGAAAGTGACTTAGTTTAAAACAGGCGTTGAAAATACGTGCAAAAAATTTAATGACTCTTGAAATAGTGCTTTTTGATATACCATCCAGTCCAGGACTTTTCTTATCTTTTAAGTTTCCAATAATATGTTTTATATATGCTGTACTTATAGTGAAAGAATAACTCGATGTATCGTCCTGAGAATTCAGGGACATCATGGATTCAGGCGCGACCTGCATAATAGCTGTGTCGCCAAATTAGAAGAAATAGAATGGTTCAAAAGATTTTTGAGCCAATATTTTTGATTTTTCATAATTTTTTGTGTAAACATTGTTATTAGTTTTGAGGCAAGGAATTTTCTTCGTCTTCTTCTGGATAATTTTAGAAATACTCCAAGATTTCAGTGGTGATTTGTGGAGACCTTTTAGTAACCTATTCCAGTTTGAATTTCTAAACTTACGAATTTTTCTATTTAAGATTGAAGTTTGTAGTTTAAATAAAGGAAGCCTAAATCTTATCTATTTCCGCCTAATAGTGTTTCTTAAACCTATTAAGCAGGTAATAGTTTAGTCAAATAATTGGATACAATCTTCTTCGGAACACTTGAATCAATAGCATTATGAATCAGTGCGGTAAAATCTATTAACAGGCGTTCTATGTTATTGCAATTGTTTTAAGTAACCTCCAAAAGGTTATTTATATTATCATCTACAAAGCTTCTAAAAGATTTCCAGTTAGCACATTTATAATCTTGTTTCAAACGCTCCGTAGCCAAACAGCTTGAATTGTAGGTACAACAAACTGGTAAGTGGTCAGAACTCAAAATATTTAGTACGATAGCAGCATGTTGTTTATTGAGAACATTTATAATAAAAAATCTAGCACAGAGGGACTCGATCTACTATTGGCAAAAATTAGAGTTAATTCGGCGGGATATATAATACCAAAGTTATTAGTTGTAATCAAACATAGAGTATATTACCCCAAGAACCTGCACAAAGGTTACCCCAGCTTTGATTTCTACAGTTTAAATCACCGTCTAAAATATAGTGTTCACGTAACTTTGAAAATTTCTTCAAATCGGACTTAAATTGGTATTTCCTTAGACCATGAAAATAGCAACAAAATGTAAAACATTTGAGTCATCATTAAAACTTACTTTAATACACAAATTTTCTATCATATCTTTATTAATTTTGGGTAGCAGTTTATGTTTAATATTCTTGCAAACTATAATAGCAACACCTTCATCTCTGAAATGATCATAATCTTTACGATAACAATGAAAATCTTGGTGATACATTGAAATTTTGTTATTTAATCCTGTTTTACTCACTAAATAAATATCAACGTTTTCTTGAATCAAGAAATCGAAAAATTCTAAACTTTTATTGCGATTCTGGTATTCAAAATTAACAACTTAAAATTGGTATTCATGGCAAGAATTAAAAAACTAAATTTGTAATGATACCAAATTGATCAGTTTTAGTTTTGTAATTTTTTAGATTGTCAATTTATTATATATGTTTATTACTAACCACATTAGCGAATGTGTTATAATTTTGGAATTATTAACATTTCCATTGTTGAAACTTGTATTATATGTACTATTTGTTAAGCGAGGATATTTTCTATTTGACATGGCACGATTTCTCAAACCAACAAAGGATGATCTACTAAGTCAAATATTATACGAAGATTTATGTTCGCCATTACATTTGACACATTTAATAATAGTTGAAGTACATTTATAGTTTGAGAACCAGCGCATTTTGCACAATTTTTTATATGACAATTATTTTACCAAACATTTGGCAATTATGGCAGTGATAAGCTTACTGATTCATTTTTAAGGCATACAACGTACAGTATAATTTCCCGATTGTTGTCTAATTTACGATAAACAAACTTAACATCCAAGCACTGTAATACAAGCTTACATAGCTCCAATTTTAATTTAGCAGGTTCCATTTTGTCAGGGCCAGATAAAACTACTTTATATGATCTATTATTTTTGGGAGTGTAAGTAAAGCTTTCAGCATTATGAGTACGTATATAATTTACAACTGCGTCATAATCGAACTGGAGTTCACAAAACAGTTGATGACCAATCGATATTTTTCTTATTAAATATATTAATATGCGATTTTCTTAACAATGTTTATGTATATCATTTGTATTGGTTTTTAAAATAGTTAGAATTGGTATATGTACTTTAGGAGAAACTGACTGAGTTCCAATATTAATACCTTTTTTTCTTTATCATTTAATGCCTGAAGCGGGCGGTCATAATTATTATTATTAATCTTACCACTTTTATATGAATTGGCAACATCATTATAGAACATGAGTTCGAATAGGAGAAAAATTCTTCCTCAGTATGTAGGTTCTCTCAAAACAGCGTAAAACAGAAAACAAACGAAACGCGTAATCTTATCTTGTGTCAACGAATGATCAAGAGACATTGATGGAAAACAAGAAATCCAAATTAAATCACAGCTGAAACCAGTTGTTTTGGATAAATGGAGTAAAATAAGTTCTGAAACCGCGAAAAACTTGGTAAATCCAACTAAAAGTTTTCTTACATTATATAAGTTATCCAATCAAGTATTACAATAAGTAAAAATTTAAATGGGTTTGTAGTTTTCAGAGTAAATATTTAGTATTCTTACAGCTGATTCCTATTCCTGATATTATACTAAAGTATAATATTAATAATATTTGTGTTTTTAAATATTTCCTTATTATTCTTTTACATTCTTAATAAACAAAATTAAAGAAATCCTGAAAACATGCTGCTGTGTCCCAAATTTTGCTGCCTACTGTACATATATGAATAAGAAAGTATCATTTTATCTAAAAATAACTTAATTCTATACCACAACGCATAATCAGACAAAGCAAAGTAGGAATACTTAAAATACCTAATACTTAACTTAATTCTTATGAATGATTTGCTTACCCTTTGTAATCTAAAAAAGTCAGTAAGCATGTTGGAATTGATATTGACAAATTTTTATTACTTACGGCTATATGGAGTTCAATATGTCTAATAATGCCATGTTTTGCTGAACAAGCTAATTTCTTTCAAACAACACAAATTGCATAAGGTTCTAGGCTCCAAGCAGGTGTTTCTATAAGTTTGAAATAATTTCGAATCAACTGTGACATCTGATGTGTGCTTTGTATCGTTATCTTGACTTAACATAACGCCATAGTTGCAACGCAATCAATCCACCTTATGGGCAACACTGTGTTCGATTAATGGTAACATACTATAATGCCATAATCGATCAATTGAATTTTGGTTGCTTCGACTATGGTACGAGCTTGGCGTTCTGTTAAAGTCACGTCTAATTAAATCTTCAATCTAGTATCGGCGAACATTTACAATTTCTATTTTCAATTCTATTGCTATTCGCACCATACTTCTAGAAATTATCTCTTCCAAATTGACGACATTACTGAATAGAGTTTTATATATCTTAAGTGTATTTTAAAACGTGCTTAAAATTGTTCAAAAAAAAAAATAAATAAATTAGAATTAATTAAACATTACTAAATTATGTATGACACTGTACTAGGCGAAAATTTTAACAAGCACCTTTTTGATAAAGGTATTCAAGGCACGCTGAATTCAATGATAGCCGGTTTTCAAACTTAGATCTATCTCATTTTCGAGATAACCGCTTTTTTAAATTTTGATGCTAAATTACTTTAAAATAATATTTTTATTATTTAATTTTAACAGATTTCTTTAAACATTAAATTTTGTTACTTTTTCCGACTTTTAAATGAGTATCCTGAAATTATTTGACATTTGGAGCATATTTTAGTATTCTGCATTAGCCCAATTTTTACATGCATACCTTTATTTTAACAACTTAATAGTTTTTTTTTTTTTTTTTTTGGTCAAATTCGTTGGTTTGTGTTAATATAAATGTACAACTTTTCGGCAGTGTTAGACGTTTTATTACTTTTTAATTACTTAATTGAGCTGCAAGAACATTTTAATAACTTAATCGACGTTTGCGGGTAACGTACACTTAAATACCGTTGTCGAAAAATCTGATATGATTTTGTTTAGTTATATCACAAATAGCTTAATCAGACGATATTTCGTCTGCCGTTTGTACTGTATGTGGAACAAATAGAAACAAATTTCGAAAATTTGCAAACTAGGTGTACACAATTATCATTGTCATATTCTGAAAATATTACAATACCCAGCAGGACAAGTATAACAGAAGAATGTACGCCTCCACTGTAGTATTCATAAAAAGACACATTTTCATTCGAATACATATTATCATTCCTAATAATTACAATAATTTGGAAATTGACCCGTTTGGATATTTTGGTACGTCGCTTTAAAACGTCACAGCGGTAGTACTTCCTTTTGGCTAAAGAATTAAACAAAACCTATGTTCTAGCATCTGACGTTCGAGTTTTTGGAGCAGTCGATCGTCATCACCAATTTACGAATTTGTTCAAATCGATTTAAGATAACTTTCAGCATTTTGTACCGATATTTTTTCTCGTTACTCCTCTTGGGAACATAGGGATTCCACAAAGCATTTCCATCTGAAATCATTTGCTGCTGCTGTCTTTGCCTCTTCCAATGTAAGATTGTTTTGCTTAGTTCTTGGATAGTTGTGCTTCGCTAGATGTTTTTTTGTCGACCGCGGTTCCTTGATCCCTAGGAATTTCACTCAAGTGCCATCCTTATAATACTACTGGGATTTTTCCTTAAGGTGTGGCCGATCCATCTCCACTTTCTTTGGCTTATCTGCTTCAGCATGGGCTCTTCGTTTGTCAAATTCCATAGATCTATCTTGCTTATGTTGTTAGGCCAGAATATCTTGCATATAATTCTAAGGCATTTGTTGGTGAATACCTGTAGCTTTTGCGTGAAGTGTTATACACATGCCAGGTTTCACTGCCGTACAACAGAATTGACTTTACACATGCATTGAATATTCTGAGCTTGGTTTGTCTGGATATGTATGAGCTTCTGCATACTTACTGTAATCGTCCGAATGCCGACCTTGCTTTGGTGAACCTGTTGTTAACGTCTATTTCTGCATCGCCGTTTGTTACGATTGTGCTTCCAAGATAGCAGAAGATATCTACATACTCTCTTGGTTGGCCCTGTAGTATGATGTTTTCTGTGCTATTATGGTTAATTCTCATAGCTTTGGTTTTCTTGATATTTATCTCAAGTCCAACATTGCGAGCCAGTCTTTCCAGGTCTTTTAATATTGACTGCATGTTGGAGATCTTGTGTGAGAGTAGACATAAAATCCAAATCCTAGAGTTGTCGTATGAGACTTAATGTTATACCTATCCTTTGTGAACAGATGATCCTTGCTTTACTACAGCGTTAATATGGAATAGCTGGCTGATGCTCCCGTTGTGAAGAACCGAGAGTTCTGCATTCCTGTATATTGCTCGTATTATTCGGATTATTTTCTTTCCTTTATTTCATTCTAACTGGGAGAGCTATATTTTATGTTCAATGTAAAGGGTCCGCCAAATTAATTTTTTTGTTTTGAAAATGCTATAAAAAAAAAGCTACTGAATATTTTCTCAAATTTCTTTTTTTATTGGACAGTACAATCCTTCCGCTTAATAATTGAAAATAATTTCATTTAAATGGCTGCCTCGGCTTGTCATGCAGCAGCCTACAGGATCGGTCCAATTTTTAAGCACATTATCGATTGTGTGCAGCTCTATTTCACCAATGGCTTCACGAATATTGTACTTTAAAGCGTCAATTGTTTCTGACTTGTTGGCGTAACACTTATCTTTGACGGCACCCCACAAATAACAGTCCAACGGTGTCAAATCGCAGCTCCGAGATGGCCATCAGCTCTGCGGCTGATAATGCGATCTTCAAAAACAGGGCGCAAAACATCGAGTGTACCTACGGTTGTGTGGCACGTAGATCCGTCCTGTTGAAACCAAATGTTGCCGATATCCTCCTCTTCAATTTTTGTGAACAAAAATTCGTTCAACATGGCCCGATAGCGATCGCCATTGACTGTAACGGCCACTCCTTGCTCATTTTCGAAGAAAAATGTCCCAACTATGCCTCTGGACCAAAATCCGCACCAAACAGTGACTCGTCTTGGGTGTATCGGCTTTTCGATGTCTGCGCGCGGGTTTTCTGTGCGCCAAATGCGACAATTTTGCTAATTTACATACTCGCCAAGATCAAAATGAGCTTCATCTGAAAAGATGATTTTTGATTCTGCAACATTACCATGATTTTCAAAGTAATGTGGCAATATTTCCCAGCGTTGTTCAAGCGTATACACAACCATATTCGTTCAGCGGAAGGATAAAACTAATTATCTGTCAAATCAGACATGAGCTAAGTGTTACCATTCACGAAATAAGCACTAGTTGAAAAAAAAACGTTAGATGGCGGACCCTATATTTTGTATAGGGCTCTTATTGTACATTTCGATTCTTCATCAGTGTCCGTTCACAGCACTTTTAACATCCTTTTGCACAGCTTTTTTAACATGTTTTGCCAGCTGTTGGTATTACTGCTTCGTAACAGTGTTATTGTTTAGCTGCAATTTAAGTACCCTCCTTTGAAAGATCAAGTTCCAAGTTTGCCATTACCATTCCATCTCATCTCACTTATACCCAAGATGTCAATCTTATAGGGTGCTATTTGATGTCCTTGATGCTCCATGAAGAATCCGTATATTTCATTGCGCAATGCGCGTCCTCTTCCGTATGCCAAGGGTCGTTGCCGCGTTATTCTGTCCATTATTTTGCTTTGTTTCAGTTTCTCTAATCGTTATTTGTTAAAGCTAAGTAGATGGTTAGTCTACTGTAGCCCATTCCATGATGATGGGGCTCCATCTTATCGCCGCCTAGAAACGATGCCACCATTGAATTTTATTATTGTATTAAACATTAGTTTTAGCTAACCTATATACACTAGCTTTACCTAGCCTATATATAAAATAAGTTCACAGTACTTTTTTCGATTTTTATTTTAGAAAAATAAGGAAATTTTTTATTTGTTTTTAATTATGAAATTATTTATTCAACGTTATTAAATTTATGCAGATATATATTTTTTCAATACGTCCTTGTGAGAACATAAATAAAACTTAAAGTACACCCTTGCAAAATATAAATTCACTTTCAAAATACTAAGTTGAAAAAAGGAAAATACATACATTTTTAAACCTTTTTAATTAGCTATGGGCTCGTTTAATTTTTAATGACTTCAAAAATTTGTATTTGGAATAATTTTCTATGGATTTTCTATATAATTTTCTATATAATAATTTATTTAATGTTTAAAGTTTATATAATATATAATATTCTAAAATATTGCTCTTGAGATCCTGAGCGGTCTTAAATTGATGTCTAGTCGAAAACTTCTTTAGAACGGTAGCCCCATGAAATTGTTATTGTATTGCGGTCGGCCACTTTACAGGCCTTTCAAAAATTTTCATATCATTATCTAGATACCATATTTTCACAACTGATGCTTTATTAATGGAGGCGTTATTTTGTTTGAAAATAAAATCTTGGTCCTTAAATCTTTCTACCATATAAATTTTCGGACTTTTCAGAAGCTGTACATGCT
The DNA here is from genome assembly GCA_023159175.1 of Wohlfahrtia magnifica. Lineage (NCBI taxonomy): Eukaryota > Metazoa > Arthropoda > Insecta > Diptera > Sarcophagidae > Wohlfahrtia > Wohlfahrtia magnifica. The sequence goes on along the minus strand of JAKWBJ010000159.1, from coordinate 274,718 downwards.
CTAGACAAGAACGCCTGTGAACATTTGATTACACTGGTCTACAAAAAACAAAACATTTTCTAAAGGCTTTTTTGCTGTAGACCAGTGTTATCAAATGTCGTTATCTTATACATATATAAAAATTAATGTGTGTTTGCATGAATATACGTTTGTTTTTTGTGCCATATAGGCAGATAAACGGCTGAACCGATTTTCTTGAAAATTTTACAATATCTTTCTGTATGTCAAAAAGGAACTATAAGCTTTATAAATTAAAATATTCTATGGGCGGTGACGCCTATACCAGGTAAATATTTATTTATTTGTCTATATCTTCAAAACGGTAACAGTAAGAGTCTCTATATTTAGTCTAAATAGTTTAAAAGTCAATACAAATCGTCAGTAAAACAGTGGACGGAATCGGATAAGTTGGTATGGTACCACCCATACAAACAAAGTATTGATTTTTGTTTATCTTGAGAACGGTTAAAACTAAAATTTCTAAATTTGGTATGAATGACTTCGTGGTTGAAATGTGGACGGAATTGAACAATAGAGCTTGGCATCACCCATATATAGTAAACAATAATTTTTGTTTGTCTTGTGAACAGTAATAGTAGAAGTTTCAAAATTTGGTTTGAAAAGCGTAGTGGACCATATACAATAAATGATCGTAGTACCTTTCATTCATACTAATTATAAAATTTTGTATATGTAGAGAACAACAACATGAGCTTCGTCATTTATTCACATTAACCAAAAATTGAAAAATATTGTATAAGCGGATATTGCACAAAGCACACCTGGTAAAAGCTATCTACATATATATCTTATCTATAAAGACGAATGTGTGTTTGTTTGTAGACCGTATACAGCTAAAAATTAGAATCTACACCGTCTTTTTGGGTGGAGCTATCCGCTACCTTAAATTTTTGATTTGAACCCGAAGGAGATAAAAAGGGTAATAAATTTTATCTGAGATAAGAGTTAAGATAATAAAAGTAGACGTAGCGAAGCACGCCAGGTGGAAAGATTTAATAGAACTCTACAGGAATATTTACGAAATGTAGTGAGTGAGTAACAAAAGGACTGGGACGAACACATTTAGAAATTTCTACTGGCCTACTGATCAGGCGTCCATTAGATCATACGCCAAGAAAATTTTTGGGACTGAGCTAAAATTGCCTGGTGACTAAGAAATTGGTGTCTAACCTACCACAGAGAGAAGCCTCATATGTTGAAAAATAGGAAAGTCCTAATGAACTTCATGAATATGATAGAATGAGAGCCAGATATGATCAAGCAGCAAATACTGAGGGCTTATATGTGGAACAATTGTTTCTATTATACAACCCACAGCGGGAGAAGAATTATCTGTTGAACTACAAACTAACTAGGACGCGCTTTACAAATAATAGCGCACAATATAAAATGGAAGTAGTACATCTAGAGGGATATGCGAACTATGAGAAGAAGGGTAACGAGCTTATTCGGAACAAACAGGCTTAAGTGGGTGGCGGTGTTACGAAAATGATTTCGCCTAAAAAGCACTGTCAACATTTGTTAAACAAAAGCTAGAAACGAAAAAAAAGAAAAGGTTGGTGTCAATGCTACAAGAGCTATAATTGATAAGTTATCTATCAGATCGCCATGTTAAATGTATGTAGCACGGTTGTATCAGTTTAACCTGCATTGTCAGTACATTATGATATTACGACATCAATTAAAACTATAAGTCCTAAAGTTACTATAAGCATAAATTTAAATTAAGAGTAGGTTGTAGAATTTACTAGTACTTTCTAAATAACTATCAATAGCTATATAAGCGGCGGTACTCGAGAGTCCATCAGTCATAATTCAACAGTCATGTGTAACTTAGAAGGGTTTAAGAAAGTTATTTGTGTTGAGTAAATTAGTGTAAAGTGGAATGAGTTAAATAACAGTTATAATTAATTTGGACAACAATGGCTTTATAATTAGTAACAAATTCGTTGCATTTTAATTTATTTTCACAATTTATTAGAACTCAAAATTTCCAAAATGGCTAAAACATAACAATATAAATTGATATAAAATAAAAAAACTAAACAGGAGATGAAATCGAGTCAATATATCGGAGTTTTATTACACTTACATAAGTTTGGATCACAATAAAACAAAGATATATGTATACTTTTAATATCACTGAAACAATCTTTATTGAATAGAAAATTTTATGACATTAATGCTTATATGTATATGATTTCGGCCATGTGGATGACATTGCTGGTGTCTACAAGGCGCAATTTGAAACACAAAATTTCACAAAGTGTTAGCAGCATATGCGACCTTATTTCGACAATAACACGTTAAATGTTGATTTGTGTTCAATTTTCTCTGCTTTATAATCGCACATTGGTGTATTTGATAACGAAAGTGGGAATTGATAAAAATAAATAAATAAAAAATTATGCATGTATATCAGGTTAAAATAGATAAAATTCTATATCGCCAGGCATAAAATTTCTTTATCATTTTTAGTTATTCTGCTACGTACTTCCAAAGTCAGAGTTTATTTTGTTTTTTTTTTTTTTTAATAAAAGTAAAAATACAGATTTTTTACTATTCAAAGTTAAATATCAAGTTTTTTTTTAAAGATAATATAAAGCAGCGACGCTCATCCATATTGTTCAGATTACGAAGTTTTTGGGCTGTTTTTTATTCTCTTAGTGTGTATTACAACCAGGGCTGCTAAAAGAAAAACAATCCCACCAAAAATTTTCTTGAAATGTACCAAACTCAACTATACCGCTAATCTTTATTAAATTTCAAATTATATATCACACTGTACTTTTGGATATTGCTTATTAATTCCTTAAAAAATATATTTGTTTTATTTTCTTATCAAAAGTTTAAGAAATTGTAATAAATAAACAATGCTACAAAATCTTGTATAAAAAATGCATACGCTTTGTTTATATTATTTCAAATGCCAACCATACGTGCCAGGGTTGCAAAATGAAAACATTAAAATTGCTCTCAGAAGCTCATAAAATTGTACTATTTCGACCCCAATTGTACCAAAAATAAATTTTTTAATTAATTTTTTTTTTCAAAAAAATTCATTTTTATAAAAATAAAATTAACATTTGTACGTAAAAGTTCATTTATACTTTAAAAGTATAGTATATCTTTAGCCCTCTGTAACAGACGTTAGAGTCTGACAGACACCAAAAAATTGCGTAACTTCGAGTAATTTGATTTAGAAAAATCAATCATATTTTACAATTCGTGAACGACGGTTGTAGAGGGTTAAAAAAACTACACTAAGGTAAAAGTACCTGCTTAAACGTAAAATAATGTATAAAAAGTATATCGATATACCTACGTACATATCCATGTCAGTTTTAATAACATATTATTTGGTATTTAAAAAGCAGCAAAAATTGTATGACTTAACAAATGTCTCAATAAGACCGGAAACTGTAGGCACATGAAGCCTATTTCGTTCTTTCGTTTTAATCAATAACTTAAACGATAAACTAGAGAAAATACATTAAAAAAATAAATTGAGAAAGTTCGTAAATAGTACCAAATGAGTAATTGGTGTACCATTGTACTTTTGATTCTGAAATTATACCAAAAAAGTACAATTGTACCAACTTTTTCAACCCTGATATGTACAACAAAAAATGTGTGTATGCACTACAATTTTAATTGAGTCGCTTGCTTATTGCCAAAGAAGAAGAACTGTATCACATGTTTTTGTTTTTTTTTTTTAATTTCACGTGATGTAGAAAAGAGTTAAAATTTTTGCTTATTACACTGAGAAATTTGATAATAAGCCACATAAAGTTATGCATGTTTATTTATACTTCGTATGAATAAATATTTCTTTACAGAACTTTGAAAGAAATTATTTAATAAGTATGTGGGATTTTCTTATTTTCTATCAATGCATTTATTGAAGCTAAATGACTTGTACTTAATCAAGTAATAAAAAATATGTTTGAATCTTGTCTTAAGCGACATCATGATAGAATACATCCTGAATTGCATTGTGTTTCTGGAAATGATAGAAACCAATTAGTAAAAAAAACTTTAAGAAAATTTTCTACTTAAAAATATTTGTGTTTAAAGTGACATGGGAGTAGTTCTTTAGATTGCACCACTAATAATCATATGCAAGCTACATATATTCTTAGTTTAGCTTTAGCAAAAAAATGTCGCCTCTTTGAGCCTGGAAATTTTTTCAAAGAACTATGCTTATTTGGAGAATATTATAAATGAAATGCTTTTATTTCGTGATATAGGGATATTTATGCAATGTGAAACGACATAATGTATAAAAAATGCTAAATACTTGATAATTTGTTTAACTCATTTGAGGAGATATTAAAAGTCGGGCGAAAACAGAGTTTCGTGGGGCATTTGCTAAAAGCAGGAATAAATGCACGCACGTTTCAAGCGCTGTTCTCACAAAGTATAGGTCTTAAAGAATCGATGAAAACAGTCGTTAAAATAATTAACCGCCTAAGAGGAGGCCACAACGCACTATCTCACAGAAAGCTAATACTGTTTCTAAAAGAAATAGGTGCAGATTATGGTGATGTGTTAATCTTTACGAAGGTTAGATGGATGAGTTGAATTTTTAGAGCGTCTTTTCAATCTTAGGTCGGAGTTATAACTTTTTTTTCCTATCACAGGATTATAGCAAAGATGCAGAGATTATAAATGTTTAAAAATGTGCTAATTTTTCTGCGACTTGCCTTCCTTACTGACGCAACCCATCACAATAATAGTTTAAGCCTTGTATTACAAAGATAAAAATATGACAGAACTTATGCATACAAAAATGAGTTTTCAAGAAAACTTTTCAGTTTGAAAAATCAAATTCAATGGCCAAGATTTATCTAATTTTCCAAAACTTCAGATAATTTTTACACAATTTCCAAATGTAGAAAAATTAAAAAAAATAAAAGAAGAAATAAATTTACTTTTGCAAAAACTTTCAACGTAGGTTCGAAGAATTCTAGAGCTCGCAATGGATTATAAACATATTGTTACGTTTTTACCTTTTTAAAAACGTGTTTTTATGAGTTCGTAGATTGTAGTTAAAATAAAATAAATTTTGTGTTTGGTTTTAATTAAAAATCCTTTATTCAACACAGTTTTGTGCACCACTGCTTGCAACCTTTTTACAGGCAATAACAATTTTATATTCTTAATTACTCCGTCTGTTTACAAGTTTGTAAGCAACAACAATTACTCTACAGATCTTTCTACCTAAAGATCTTCCAACCCGATCGTAGTTATAACTTAGGTTCGATCACAATCTTTTCAACCAGAGGTTATCCACACTTAACTCTCTTTATTGAGTTAGCTCCAACTAAACTGGTTTTTTACTTCACGATTCACTTCACGAGTTTACTCTTTATAAACTCTTTTCACACAAACTGCACTCGCTGAGTTTTACTTTGTTTAAACTCCACTCGCTGAGTTTACGACATATAAACTTTTTCACTGAGTTTGCACTAGATAAACTGATTGCTGTTCGCATCGATGTGCTTTTTATATGGCTGAGTAAACAACACATCGAAAGCTCTCGAACCTCTTGACATTTCGGGTAGATACCATTTTTCTTTTAATTTCTTTTTAGTTCTTTTGTAGCCATGCGTATGTAAAGATCTACCTCTTTCAGCTCTTAGTGTTTGTTGTTGCTTGTTTATTGTCTGTTACTTGTTTTTTTTTGCTGCTTAATTATTGTTGTTGCCGTGTTATTTTTATTTTCTTTGTCTCTGCTAATAGTTGTTATTGTAGATTTGGTTATTTATAAATAGCACGTATAGTTGTTCTTGCAGCTTTTGCTTATTTATTTTAGCGATGTAATAAACGCTGTGGTGCGCAACCTTATTATCGTAACAATATTTTTAATAATCCTTTAAAGTGTTAACGAACACGAAAATACAACAAAATATAGAAGAGGAATTGACACTGATGAGACAAGACTTATTTACTTCAACGGAAATGGGTGTCAACCTTTGGAAAAATGTTTGCCCCAAAAAATATCCGATTGTTAGGGAATTAATATTAAACCTCTTTTCAATATTTGCGCCACATATATCTGCGAGTCTGCATTTTCATCAATGTCGCATATAAAAAACAAATTCAGAAACAAGCTAACAGATAGCCATATTGGGGCATTGCTAAAAATCGATAGCTATCCGAAGGAAATTTATATTGATAAGTTGATGGATTTGCCTACTGTTCTTTAAATGAGTCTAATTTTTTGTTAAAATATTTTTGTATTTTAAAAGTTCTACACTCAAATACTATTTCTTTTTTATATTAACATCTTTATTAAAAAGAGAGATACAATTGGATACAATTTTTGTTCTTTTTTTTCCTAAAATCTAAACTCGGATTTGTCTACATTTTCATATAAACGCACGGAAAAATATCTAGCTTTTTTAAGCCGCCCTTTTGTATCCCATTGCATATACTTACATATTTTTTGTTTGGCAGATGTATATATTATTTTTAAAATTATTTTTTATTTATAATGAAAAAAAACAAGTCTTTTAAGAAGGAATAAATCGATAAACTTAATTTTTCTGTCAGTGTGGTTCTCTCATTTTAAGTGTGGCTCTCTTTTTGAGCGACACTGATGTAAATCAATAATAGAATCATTAACTTAATGCTAGTGGAATTATTTTTATATTTTATATTTTTATGTTAAGTCAATTTACGCATTTTTCATATTGTTTGAAATAGAGGCTAAAAATACGCAATTTTTGGGAAATATGTGGAACTAAAGTAGTGAGTTCAGCGAAGTTTATTTTTTCCTAAAAATACAAACTTACCAGCAACTACCGAGAGAAATATGAGCAAGTTATATTTGCTCCTTTTAAAAATAAATTGATTTATGTTTACAGATACATGAAATACATATGTATTAAACTTTGATGAAATTATAACAGAGTATTTTTATGAATCACGTAGGCATTTAGGGCCTTTTCTAAATAACTATAACTATGTTTTTAACCGCCTTCGCATAATAGTCTGGAATATTTATACACAATCACTGCTTTAACAATATCTTTTTATTTTGAACCGGCATTTTTAACGGCCAGCAACAATGTTTGTTTCTCGGTTTGGTTATTGATCAGCCAAAACCTGGATTTGGAAATTCCAATGACATCGCTGCAAGGCGTTTCTTCCAAAATACAGACATTTCGGCACAAATAGCAAACCTTGACGTCAATCTAATAAAGCGAATGCATTTAATCATGGTAACAGTTTCAAGTGGTTTTCAAACGAATACTGACACTTTAAGGGAGTTTGCTCTTGATACCGCTAAATATCTTGGGAAAATGTATTTTTATTATAATACATATGTCTCCAACTGTTAACAAATATTTAATTCATGGACCAGAAATAATAAATCATGCCTTATTATCGATAGGGCAGTTGTCAGAAGAGGCTCAAGAAGTTCGAAATGGAGACTTAAAAAATTTTAAAGATAATTTTTCGCGAATATGTTCAAGTGAAAAATCTAATGAGGATATATTTTTAGACTTCTAGTGACTTCCGATCCTATTATTTCCAATATGAGAAAGTTAAAAGAAAAAAAAGTAATAACTTATCAAAAGAAGCACTGGGCTTATTAATATTTGAGCAAAATCCAGAAAATCGTCACTATAGGGATGATGATGACGACGATAATGATGATAAGGATGACGATAATTATGACGTTGATGACAATGATGTTGATCCGATGATACTGAATAAAGCCTTTTTCATATACTATAATTATTTTTATTATGAGAAAAATACAAGTATTGAGATAATAAAAATAAAAAAGAAGAAAAGTAAAAATTTCCAATAAAGTATGCATAGGAACTATTTGTTTATACATTTCTAACTAAAAGAGATCGAAATCTATTGAATTTAGTTCTCGAAAAAGGCTCCCCAACTTGATTCCCATTTTAAGCATCAAATACCCCACTGTGCGTCATAGACAAGTAACTTGACATAACTCCGAAAAAAATAAACCAATAGGGTGAAATCACACGATCTTGGCTGCCAATTAATTGGACCACTACGTGAAATTACTCTTTAATTAAAACTTTCTTTGTGTAAATCAATTGTAGTGCGCGCTGTGTGGTATGTAGTGCCGTACTGTTGGAACCACATATCAGCAAGATAAATGCCGCCAGTTCACCATTGAAAGTATTATTTTGACCATCATCGTTTTTGAAGACATATGGATCAATGACTCCGCCAGTCCGTAAAGCGCACCAAACAGTAATTATCTGTGGGTGAAATAGTGTTTCAACAAAAGCTTGTGGATTATACTCACTGCTTCATCAGAAAACAAAATTTTGAATGATAATTCAATCAAAATTTTCAATAATTTGCATGCTTTGCTCTGTTGTAAGTCTATCCATATTGAAATATCAAACCAAACTAAACAAAAAGCTATGCTGCCAACTCAATATTATGAACCTCTAAAGTACGCATCCGATATATGTACATATGTAGAATATATTTAAGTATCTCTTTACTTAAACAAATCGTGTAAAACTGAGATAATACTGATTCTTTTATATTATTTTCATTCTCGTTTTAAAATTTTATATATTTGTTAACGTGTTTTTTTAAATAACTCAACAATAAATATGACAAGTTTAAAAACTAAGCAAAATATAACTTTCTAATAAAACTTCCCGGTAGTACACAAGCTATGCAAATTGAAACTCATCCGACTATATGTATGTATACTATTATATCAATAAGAAAAATAAAAATAAAATGTTTATGCACATTCACAACTAGCATTCGATTCGGATGCAGTTGTACAAGGAATCAATTATAGGCTATAAGCTAGATTTCCATAATTGAGTTTTAAAAAAATAAATAAAATGAAGAAATAAATACTTACATATGTATGTATGTACGAGGGCGGATTGATATTGAAGCTACCTAAGCAGGAAAAAACATTTTTTTTTTTAACCATTCATTTCTCAACATAGTCTCATTTTAGCTCAATACACTTAGTAAGACAATTTTCCAATTTTTTTTATACCATCTGAATAATACGATTTTGAGTACTTCTCAAAATACGCATTAGTTTCGGTAATCACTTCTTCGTTCAAGATTAATCTTTTTCCTGCGAGCCATTTTTTCTAGTTTGGAAACAGGAAAAAGTCACTAGGGGCTAAATCTGGACTATAAGGTGGATGATCAACCAATTCGAAGTGATTTATCGTAGTTTTAGCATCGTATCTAATGCTTTGTGAACCGGTGCGTTGTCTTGAAGAAAGAAAGAAAGAGACCTTTTTCTTGTTTAAATGTGGTCGTTTTTCCTTGATTGCATCAACCAATTGATCCAATAATGCACGATAATAATTTCCTGTGATGGTGGATCCGTTTTCAAGATAATCGATGAGCAATATTCCATGTGCATCCCAAAATACAGTGGCCATAACCTTGCCAGCCGATTTCGCTGTTTTCGCCTTCTTCGGAGCACTTCCACCAGCTTCCACCCATTGCTTCGATTGATTTTTGGTTTCAAGTGTGTAGTGGTGAACCCACGTTTCCTCAACAGTTATTAATCTACGCAAAAAATCAGCAGGATTATGCTTTATCTTGTCCAAACACCACTGTGAAGTGATCTGTCGAACTCGTTTTTGTTCAACGCTGAGTAAACGCGGCACCCATCTTGCCAATAGCTTTTTCATATGCAAATGTTATGCAAAATGTTGAACACACGTCCATATGATATGTTTACCATCTCAGCAATCTCACGTATTTTGACCCGGCGATCATTCATAACGATATCGAGGATTTTTTTGATATTTTCTTCAGTAACCACCTCTTTTGGCCTTCCTGTTGATGGTATTGTTACAGTACTTGTTGGGCCCCGTTTAAATTCAGCAACCCAATATTTTACCATATTCTGACGGAGCAGATTCGCCGTAATGTTTATCAAGCTTTTCTTTTGTCTCTTTCGCCGTTTTGCCTTTCAAATAATAGAGCTTAATCACTACATGAATTTCACTTTTTTCCATTTTCCAAGAAACACAAAAGTTGCTTACTTCAAACGACTACAACAAATAAACTAATCGATGAATTTGGCTAAAATTTTAACAGCTGACGTTTGACAGATCGTAATTTCTAAGAAAGAAAAAGTTTTTGTGTTTGTGCTGACATCTAGCGCTAGGTAGCTTCAATGTCAATCCGCCCTCGTATATGAGAGTATAAGCTCATCCAAATTTAACCTATAATGTCTGTAGCAGCGTACCCCTCTAACAGAATAGAACAACGCTGTGCAAATGTAAATAAAAGCTGTACACAGGCTTTTGATGGGTCATTTTTATCATATCGAAGATGTATGACGTGAAAAATTTTCTGGCTTATTTAAAATATACCTAAACAAGGGTTTAAGGATATAATTGTAAAAATTAGAATACTTTGACGCAGTTTTTGTCTAAGCCGATATGCAAATAATATTATTATTTTTTTGTCTAAACTTATATATATTTTATAGATCACCAAGGAGCTAATGCAAGTCCTAAGTCAGGATCGTACGACGCAATATGGAACAAGATCTCAGCATCTTTTAGAGCCATCTATGCAACGGCATTTAACACACTTTTCACTGATTACACATGGGTTTGGTTCACCAGCTATAATGGCAGTTTTGCACGCATTCCAGGTATTAATCTATACATTTTGTTACATGTTATAATTCATAATTGCTTATATTGTTATGTATAATTTCAGACATTTCTCAATGAATCGGTAAATTATCTGGAGAAACTGTATCCATCAAATGGTGGTGGAATGGTGTCTTCATCTCTTGACAAGAATAAAATGGACGGTGACAAGAAATGATAAAGCCAATTTATTTAAGTATATTTTAAAAACGTTCCAAACGTAATTTTTCTAATAACTGTAATAATATTAATTATCTTTAGCAGTATATATATAATTTAGAAAATTTGTAATCAAATGTGTATACAAAAACGTATACATTAGTGTGATTTAGTTATGCATAATCATGATGTTGTCCGTATATTTCTGAATTTCTACGCGCTCAAAAGTAATATGTATACATATGTGTATATTGAAATAAAATACATTTTAGTCTAGAATAAGTTTATTTATAAATTTGTATTTTATAATTTATTTGTATATAACACTAAACGACAAAAAATAAGGTATAAATACTAAAAAACAGAGTTATAACAGTTATAATATCTATCTATAAAAATTTAGCCATAATTGTTATATTGAAGGAATTAGATTTTTTCCTTCAACTAATAATAATTTTCAATGAAAATAAATTATGTTTTTCGATAAGTGTTATTTCATAATAGATTTTTTTTCGTTGCTCATATCTTTTATTTTACATTTTTTATTTTTACGTTGCATAATAAGAGTTATTTTGAAAAATATTTTTTACATTACACATAACTTTTATTTTCGAATTTTTTATTTTAACATTGTTTGATTTTGAATACGGTCCTTTCGAAACACTGTTTGTTCTTATCTAAGTACGTCATCGTTGCTGAGAGTATCAATTAGAGAGCTTGAAATAGATTCATCTTCAAAAGATGACGAAGAAAATACTTCGCGAGGGAAGAAAAAATTATACTTTTTCCACTTTTACGTAAAATGGTTCATATGGTCCATGCAGTGCCACCTACACAGGTTTCTGTTGAAAGAGCATTTTTTAGTTTCTTTTGAGACTTTAAAGGTAAAATATAATGTATGTATGTATGTATGTACTCCTGAAATGCAAGCAAAGAAGCAAAGCGACGAAACAAAACTACTTTTGAACAACGGAAAACAATTTATCTTGGGAATAACTGTTATCAGGCAACGTAAAAACAGGAGTTTAAATTGAAAATAAAAGTTATGAGCAATGGAAAAAAATATTTTTGCGAATAACATAAAAAAATATAAATCGGAAATAAAAACTATGAGCAACGAAAAAAGTATACTTGAGAATAACTTTTATTTAAAAACGTAAACTTTATTCATTGATCTATAGCCAAGTTCTTCAATCTTAAAAAAATTGAAGAACAGTTATTTTTGGTCTCTGCTAGAAAATTATAATATTTGTCTGATAGGTGTTACGAGTACAGCAAGAATCTGTTTTTGAAATTTTTGTAAATTTTTTTCTTTACTCTGTAAGATAAATTATGATTTTCACATTCGTAACGCATTATTCCAGGCAGACCAACTCAGATTTTCAATATACATTATATTTAATTTATAAAAACAATTAACTAAATGTGAATATTATTAATACACTTATGGGCAATAGATATTAAAAAATCAAATTTGCTCTATAGTCAGTAAACAATCGAGCCTAAGGATATGAAGATATAAGCAAAAATATAATCTAACGTTACGTTACAAAACGCGATAGTGGTGTTTGACTTGAATCACTGAATTGCATAACTCTGAGAATATGGCAAAACTTTTTGTATAAAACCTTATCTAGTAGGATTTTCCAATTTACGAAACTAAGGAATCTTTTCTCATTTTACTATCTGACGTGACGTTACATGGCTTTATGTTACTTAAATTGCCATTTGATATTTTTTAGTTCAGAAATAAGAAAAAGGTCGTTGTCCGGGAATACAGAAATGTGCAGTAGTGGCCGGCTATTTAAGGACAAAAATTTTTTATGTACTGTTTATTTAGTCTCAATAATAGTCAACGATCACTTACTGTGTTTGGGAGATGCCACGCCCTTTCATCGAATTCAGCCCACTTTGACATTCATACTTTTTTATAACTACTAAGCCACATAGGCTAAATTCAGAAACGTTCTCAAGATATGCCAAAATTAAGATTTACTTTGTATGGAAGGTACCATACCTACTTATCCGATAACTTGATCCCAATGATAGAGTTTTACTATTACCCTTTTGAAGATATAGACAAATAAATATTTTTATAGACATGGCACCACCCGTTTAAAAAAGGTAACAGTGATAGTACGCCTTTTCAACACACGTGTTGGACTTGGTTGTTCTCACGCAATTTATAAGAACCCGACTTTACTAAGTCAAGTTAGGAAATAAAGTCAATAATTGTCTCCTTTTTAAATAATTCATAAGACTCAAAAGCAGTCGTCAACATAAAGCGCTTAGGCACTATTTTCTCATTAATTATTAATGTATATTTTCAATCTACTGCTTCGGTGCTCTTTCTATTGGTAAAAGAAGAAGAATACATGACAAATGGTACTACTTTTCTGATAGGTACAATCGAATAGAACAATGATCTCTTTTTGAAATTTTCAAAACCCTTCCAAAATCACTAAAATATAGAAACAAATACTTGTTCTACTCGATAGCACATATCAAATAAGAAAGAAAAATATATTGGGTCCTTTAAATTTTTTGGTCAAAGTGGAAAAAAATTTTACAAAAAATGTTCCTGATATGTGCCAAAATCAACTGTGCCGATAACCTTTATTACATGCTCTCTTAATTTATATATCATACAGTATTGATTGAAATTGCTACGATAATTCCTAAAAAATTGCTTTTGTTTTAATTTTCTATAAAAAACTTAAGAAATTGGAATAAATTAATAATGCAAAAAAATATTGTAAAAAAAATTCATACGCTTTGTTTACATCATTTCAAACGGCAACCACAATTATAACAAAACATATGTGTGTAAAACAGATATATATTTTAGTGGCTTGTAAGTCGACAACGAGGGGGGGGGCGGGGGTGTAGCGCATGTTTTTTGTGTTTTTGTTAATTTTAAGAGATTTGAAAAGAATTAAAATTTTGATTTCTACACCGAGAAGTGCTAATAATAAGCTACATAAATTTATGCATGTTTGTACTATGTATGAATACCTATTTTTTACAGAGTTTTAACTTCAGTGTATTTATCATTTTAAGTGTTTCCTTTTGCGCACCCCTGCTTTAGCTATTAACTCTATATTTCGTAATTTTGATATGAATAAATATACTGGTTCCTTCAAATTGAATCAACTCCAAATTTTTAATTTCTCATTTTTTACAGAAATAGTTACGTAATCGAAGAAAAAAATACTCAATCTGCAAAAAAAATGTAAAATATGTAGAATAAAAATTACATACATCTATGTATACATTTTCCAGGATTTTTTTAAATTTATATAGCCAACTAAATTGTATTAGGGTCCATGAAGTTAAAAGTTCCTAGCTAAGTTATAAATATTCTAAGATAACGCTTAAAATTGAAAAAAGTACGGCCAGACCCATGTGTCCGCGCGTTAATAATACATTTTGCTAACAATCAATCTCCGACTGATTCTTAAAGAAAAAGTGTTATTTAATAGGAGTTCGCCTTGCTCTTGTTCAAAGTATTTTGCAAAGTACTTTGACAAACTCTTTTACATTTTATTTTAAACTTTGTTTCGCTTCTTTCTGCACGTTAAAATTTTGCTTTGACAAATGTTGTTTTCTTTTATTGGGTCGTTCTGCAGTTTTTTACTGTGCGAAATAAAAACAAAAGAAAATGTCAAATAAAACATGTAACCAACTAGAACTATGTATAAATACGAACGAAAAACAAAGTAACTTTGCGAGTACATCAAAGTGTGTACTCACCCCCGCTTGTTTTCTCTTCTCTCTAACAAACGCAAGACTTCGCAAAATACTTTAAACGTGCAAAAGGCGTCTAACAAAGAATTTGTGCCATTTACGAAACAATGAACATTATGAAGAAAAATAAACTGTGTCCGTGCCTCACAAAAAAAAAAAATACTATTAATACTATTATCAACATAACACAAATACAATCATCGAATATTACTGCAAAAGCTGAACCAGATAGAGCAACGACACCAAACTCTGCAAAAGAGCTTAAACAAATTATTGACTATAAAAGTAATAAAGCTTGGGTTTCTCTGGCCAGACCACAAGGTGCACTTAGTGGTGAAGTGTTGTTTATAAGATATCATAGGGTTAAATGTAATAGACTTCTTCGAGATATGTTTCTTATTAACAACTTTTAAAAAAAAGAATGTTAGTATGGTAGAGATTTTACGTAAAAATACAGTACTGCGAACAGAATATGGTAGCATATACATACACTATGCGACAAAATTAAGTATAAATTTTTAATGGATATGATCATTTTGTTTATAATTAAAAACCACTTAAGATATTGCCAAAATAATTTTAAATATAAAATAGTAACGCATCTGAAAATAAAAATCAACATAGAAAAAAGTAATTTTTATGGATATTTTATAAATAAAAGAATATTTCGCGTGAGACAATTTAAAGTATTAAAATCGAACAAATTAGATTAAATCAATTCCTACATAAAACTTATTATTTTTTTCGCGAACCTTTTTTTTTTAATGACACCTCAAAGTTGTTTCGGTACACTATTGACCAGCTCGACTAATGTTTCTGAAGTTATCCTTGTTTATTTAGCCTGTATCCTTGTTGACAAGCTTATGGCGATAGTTTTACTATTTAAAGATAATGATTCGAATTGATGTCATCCCGACAAACTCTACCACATTTGGATTTTTTATTTTTAAAAAATTACCTTAAAATGCGGAATTTGTATTCAGGATTGGTGTGCTGTTAGAACAGAATCGATTCTAATTTCATTATTTCTGCGATATTGCCACCGATTTTTACTAAGTTACTGACTCTTCTTTTAAAATGGCAGACCTAAATCACAATAATCTCTAAATTATGATTTACAGTTGTGACCACGAATGAGAATTGGGAAGTTTTTTTTCACATAAATAGTATTATTTCGAGTTGTGACGCTATGAATGAAAACAATTTTAAGTTAATCAAAACACATTTCCAGTTGAAAAGTCATAATTATATATAATACCCATTATTCAATGAAAAATTCAACAAAATTTTCAACTAAACAGCCACAACAAAATTACCTCTTATTTGCAAAATTATTGCACAAAATTAAACAAAAATTAAGTTAACTGTCTTCTAAGGCAGTTTAATTCAATGTGGAATTCAATTTGACTATCTTATAACAACCACGTTACTACAAACAGTTTTTTGCTTCTCCTGAATATTTATAAATTCTGAGTTGTGACTGTTCATGACTTAGTGTGCGATATGTAACTCTATTGTTTAACCGACTTACGCGATTAATTCTTGAGATATATAAAATAGTAAGGGTATTCGTTTAACCTGCTAAACTTAGCAACTTGTGAAGATTTTGGATTTAGGAACAATATAAAACGAACGCACTCTGTAAATAAACTACTTAAAGTTCTTTTATTTTTGTGTTTAATGAATTTTTTTATTTCAGTCATAAAAGTGTTACCTTGATTAATTTTTTTTTTTTTTTAGGAAATATTTTAACAACCCAAAAATATCATCATTCTAAAACTCTTTTTCAGTCTTAATATATAGGTCCATAGTACAATTTATCAGGTAGTCTCAAGTCTAAAGCAATACAAAAACAATAGGTATTTTATTGTTGAAAGTTGTACGATAAAATGTCAAAGTTATCTGTTTTCTTTTGGTATTTTTCAGAAATACACCAGAGTAGGAAAAGTGCTCGAATTGAATTCGTTCGTAAAGAACGATTCTTTTTGAGAGCCGATTAAAAAAAAATAAAATATGACAAGTGAGAAGAATTTAAAAATAAAATTCGGAATGGAAATCCAGTCGAAAAACATCAAAACGAGTTGAAACGAACAATTATTTTTAGTAAACGTAGTTTGTTAATATGAAACATGCATGTAACTAAAAATACTATGTATTCATCAATATTGTTCAAATCAGCAATTTGTTTCTTTTCAAAAAAATATATTCACTAAATTTGGTGTTTTAAAAAAATATTTTTAGTAATTAAACCAAATAAGTTTTTTAATTACAGTTTATTTGCCCCAGTACTTGGTGGAATAACCCTTATTTTTAATGACTGCTTAGTACCGTTGTGGCGTAGAGTCAACAAGTCTCTGACTTGTTTCTATTGGAATATTTTTCCAATTGGAACTCCAACGATTGTTTTTTATTTGAAGGGTTTTTCATCGGAGAGCTGCGTTGACAATTGTCCATAGATTTTCGATAGGATTTCAGTCTGGCAACTGTGCCGGCCAGCTTAAAACCTCGATGTCATTATTCTAAAACCAATCTTTTTCTCTTTCAATGTGTGTTTCGGGTCGTTATCTTGTTGAAACACCATTTACCATTCGGCGTAAGGCATCATGACGCTTAGTATATTGGTGTAACAAATTGCATCAATTATTCCTTCTATTCTAAATTGAGGCCCTATGCCATGGTAGGAAAAGCAATTAAATCTAAAAACAACCAAACCAAATAAGTCAAATATATATTTACAATAAATTAAAGAAGAGTGATGCTTAAAATTTTTGAAATATAACGGAATTATATTCACAAGCGATAAGTAAATTAAGTGCAGTTACTTTTATACATATAGTTCTTTGCATAAGAGATTTAGAAATTGTAAACTCTTTGGAAAGTCGGTGAATCTATTTTTTTGAACAGCTTTGAATTAATAATATAACATTCATATCGCTTTCAATATTGAATACATAAAAGGACTTAAAATATAGGTCAAATAACTGAAGGAATTTAAATTATAAAAAAAAAACTATACAAAAATATTCAATCATAAAATTAAACTTAACGAAAGGAGCTTTCGTCCTCTCATCAAGGTCGGGGGTACCACGAATACGACGTCGGCGACGGCTTTACTGTAGCAGATCCTCCAGGGCTATCGTCAGCATGGGGTGTAGACTTCTTCTTCGAACGTGAGTTCTTATGCCTGTGTCTGACTGCGTATCCGATCTGCATTCCGCACATCGCTCATTCATGTGAGAGTGAGCGAGGCAATTAAAACAGTAGCGGAACCGTTTAACGGTTTCCATTCGCCACAGACATCTTGCGGAACCTGTGGCATTTCAGCAAGGCGTGCTCAGTTTTACAAAGACAACAGTCCAGGAGGCTCTCGTCACGCTCCAACTTCGGTTGGTCCAAGGGTCCTTCACCAGGTAGGTCCAAACGACGAGATTCGTCCGACATTTTGCTGTATGGTAGAAAGAGAAATGAAAAAATATAAAAATAAACGTGGTTTTTAGTGAAATTGGAGCACAAGCTTCGCCAGAGGCCGGGTGAAAAAGCCAGAGGCTGATCTCACAGAACGGACTTTCATGTCGGGTCCGATTATTTTCACAGGTAAAAGTCCGTTGACATACAAGAAACAGACGATATCGGGTGAATTTCATCTTCAATTGGGATAAATATAAAGTGTCATACAAACATTTTCTGGGTATGAAATACCATACTACCTGAAACAATACGATATGATTCGCATTGCATGGGGTAAATCTGTAACTCGTTCAAGTATGTCAAACGTATAAACCTTCTTGTCTTTCCATATGTGATGTAGTAACATTATTGCTACAATCACCTCGGGGAATAGCGAACCGGCGGGGTTAAATAGCTTCACTATCTCAGACAAGATGGCACGTTTATTAACCAGATCCTGGCATCGGTGCGAAGTCAATTCAAAACAGAAACTGTTGGCATTCCATCGCAAGCCCAGGGGTTCAATAGTTCTGGCATCCGAAAATTTTAAAAAGTCTGCACCTAGCAGATTCTCATGTGGTAAAATTTCTAAAAGGCGTAGAAGGTTAGATATCCATTTTCTTAGTACAAAAATAACTGAGTCAAAAACTTGCAATATTTCAATACGTCCCTTAAAAACGTGTTCTAACTCATGAGAGCCAGTTAGTACGTCGTCGACATACCTTCAGGGTTCCACAATTTCAGATGCCAGAGGGCTCAGGGGTTCACAATCGTTAACCAATTGCAAAAATCGTTAACCGGTGCACAATTCAATCCGAACGTGACCGTATTAAGCTCATAGTCCAACACTTCAGCTGCAGCATACTTGCAGTACGAAATTCGCATACTCGGGACGAATCAATAATTGGTGATAAGTCTTCTCTTGTATCCGTGTTAAAAACATAGCGACCGTCAGTCTTACTATAAGTCAAAGTTCGATAAGGCTCTTTCCCAGATGTTTTATCTTCCGGAAGTCGAGTGACTTTTAGAACCTCTTTAAGCTCCCAAAAATGGGCCAGTTGAGTGTTTATTTCATTGTTGGTGCAAAACGATGCAATAGAGTGCGGGAGTTGAGACATAGGAACTTCACCAGTAAATATCTAACTGAAAACGGTTCTCTGGGCGATCAGGTTGCCATTCGGATGTATTTTCACATCCTTAGATATTTTTGGATATAAATATATTTCCTCCAAAAAATATATCTACAGGGGTACAATTGACGTCGGTCATAATAATATCGGCAAAACTAGGGTTATCAATTCTGATATAGAACACGAGGGAACCGACCAGTAATTTTGTCAACTACGTATGCGCAAATTTCGAGCTCAAAATCTGTGTTGATCGGAGATCCGAAAGTAAGAACGCACACAGTAGGTGATTTATCAGCTAAACGATCTATCATGCCAATCACTTTAGTGGCAGGCACCGAAAAACTTAAGATAGCAAGCCTCCCTTGGAACTTGCTTGAGATAAAGATACCTTGCGATCCATGGTCAACCAGCGTTCGAGCCGTACATCTTATTTTATCAATGTGCACAGAGCAGACATAAATACTCTTACACTCCTTAAAAGCATTGGAAGTTGCCAGACAGTTTGAGCAACATTTAAGTATCTATACTGTTGATATTCTTTCATCAACATCCTGACACAGAAAAGAAGGACAGAGTCTTAATGGGTGAGCTCCCTGGCAGAAAAAACAACGACAAATTGATGGCGACTTGCCAATGCATCCATAACCTACCACTTAAAAGACTCCTGAGAATGCTTTTTCGACTACTCCCAGAGACAGAATATTCTCAGGTAGTTTTTTGGAGCAAATATATACCAATATCACATGGTAAAATACTTCAGGCTTACTCAAGCAAAGACAAATTAGTTATGCAATCGTTTATGGTACGTTACAGGTTCTTAATATTTGGACCTGATTCATGAGTAATGGGCTTGGACTTGATTCATGAGTAATGGGTTTGATACTCAAAAGAGTCCAAAGGCATTCGTTTATAAGATCCCTTTTGTTCTCATACGTGTCCACCAATCTTTTCCATGCAATTGCATAGCCATCATTGGTCCGTTTAGATGATGTCATAAGTATCCTTAGCAGTTTTCTGCAAAAAATAGTAGCGTTTTTGCACCGGGGTTATACGAGGGTTATTACCATATAAGGCTGAGAACATGTTGCGAAACTACGGCCAGTTATTAAAATCACCGTAAAATATCGGGGTGTCACAGGGGGTAAATTCATTACGGGAACCGAACCTATTTCTGTCCGACTAGACAATTTTAAACGTGCTAAATAATCTGTTATCATTGAAATTCCGTGTGTGTATGTGCCATAAGAGGCCATGTATCCGGCCTTAATTTCCCATATTTGGGTATTTTTAACCTTACCGGCCTCAATTATTATTGAGTTAGGTTGACCGAACAGCTTCCCATAAACGATTAAGTCCTTTCTCGTGAATTCTTAGTGACACAATCTGGTGGTCCGCGACTGGTATATTGGCAATATATGCACCGAATTCCGCCAACTGGTCAGTGTTACGGATAATAGTAGTCATTTCCATTTTCGATTGTAAATTATATGCGACAATTTTGACAATAAAAAATAAAAATAATCGAGAATTGAAAGAAAGTACCAAATTTTAGGGACTCTCAAATCGAAATATTCGATACAAAAAAGAAACAAAATATATACCAAAATAAACAAAATTTAAATGGGGTGAATAATTCAAAAAGTGTTTATGGGGAGTTAAATATCAAAATAAATAGCAAAAAAGGTATAAAAAAGCAATACAAAATTAGTACTGCAATATGAAAAATGGGTACTCGATCCGGGTAAAAAAAATATAAAAATTTTTTTAAAGAAATTTTATTTAAATAGGGAGAAAAACTAATTTAAAAAATATTAAATTTCAAATTTAATTTAATTTCAAATTTATTATTAATAAATTAAATTTATTAAAAAATATTACACGAGTAAAAAATTGAGCAGATAATCAATTAAGTAACCGATTATTCGTACAAATAAAAAATTGCTAATCTTTATGTGACAATATACATATATGTGTATATAGCAAGATAAGAAAAAAAGAAACAAAAGGCAATGTGCTCTAACAGCTGGTATTACAGTATATACATATGTATCTCCAACCTGTAACACAGCTGAATATATGTAAATAAAAAGAGATCTCTATTAACAGAGGAGTTAACAGAGATTTGAAGTAGCGCGTATCAGACAAAAAAGAACATCAACACAATGATATTTGGAAATAAAATATACAAAATCATTTTAAAATTTTTTTTAATTTTTCTGCATTTATATATATTATATATATTTCTATATATATATATGAATGATTTTGTATATATATATATATATATATATATATATATTTATATTTCTATATATATAGATATATATATAATATATATATATATAATATATATATATAATATAAATATATATATATATATATATATATATATATATTTATATATATATATATATATGTATATACAAAATCATATATATATATAAATGCAGGAAAATTAAAAAAAATT
Source organism: Wohlfahrtia magnifica (assembly GCA_023159175.1). Lineage (NCBI taxonomy): Eukaryota > Metazoa > Arthropoda > Insecta > Diptera > Sarcophagidae > Wohlfahrtia > Wohlfahrtia magnifica. The sequence goes on along the minus strand of JAKWBJ010000159.1, from coordinate 253,089 downwards.
AAAAATGATTTTGTATATATTTTAGAATATAGAATATATATATATATATATATATATATATATATACATATATATATATATATATATTTATATATATATATATATATATATATATATATATTATATATTATATATTTATTTATATATTTATATATTTCTATATTTCTATATATATATATATATATATATATATATATATTTCTATATATATATATATATATATATATATATATATATATATATATATATATATATTTCTAATTTTTAAATTAAAAACCAATATATATATATATATATGATAAAAGTTTCATTTCTCTTTTTTCCATATCCGAAAAGAAACTTAAAATCGGGTAATATTCAGCTAAGTTATTACCTTTTACGTGCATGAAGATCTGAAAAACCGGTTTTTTGCCCGTAACTCAGGATTTTTGAGGTGTTTTGAAAATTCCAAAAACAGATTTGTACTACTCAACAGCACCTATCTGAAAAGTAGTATCATTTCCCAAGTATTTCAACTTCGTTCGTTTTTGTCGCACTGTGTAATTTAACTTGACAGTATTATGCGTACTTTGAATGAACAATTTTTTGTATTGTGTACAATTCACCATCAAAATCTAACCTTTTTTTGATTTGACCAACCACTTCAATATGAATGTTTCTCAAACTGTAGTTCGTTCATCCCTAATCATCTTGAGAACAAGAAGGGGTTTTTAATGTAATAAACCTATACATATCTACATTAGAGTAGTCCTTATTTTTCAACTTCGTTGTTTTGAGCGTAACTCCACCTACAAATCGTTATAGTCTAAAAATATGGTATATAAAATATTATCACAACTGGGTGAGGCTTAAACGTGGCGCATCGCTGTTGAAATTTGGCTTGAAAACTTTAGAAATAAAATTATATCTATTACAATTATATTTTCTCACATACAAACCAATACATGCGTTGGTCAATACTAATTACACTGGTCTACAGTAAAAAAAGCCTTTAAATATAACTATATGGAATATAATGATTTTGATACGCTGAATTCAAATCCATTTTCAGAGTTTTTCCATCGGGCTCAATTTTTCTTTTATGGGCGTGGCAATTTTTTCACCTAAAACATGGTAGTTATGTCAATACATGTCGTCATAATTTAAAAACGACTTGACCGATTTTAATGCAAGTACCAGCGAATGTTTTAAAACAAAATTTACTATAAATCACCTGAATAACTTTTTTCTTAATTTTTCACAGTTTCAGTTGCGAAAAAATGAATTTTTCGCGCAAAATAAGAGCACTTTTTTTCATAAAGTCATTAACAATTTTTCAGAAGGAAATTTTACATGTTAAGCACTTAAATTAAAGCATAAAATAAAATAAGCTATAAATCATGAAAACCGGTTGGCTTTTGCTGATTTTATTCAAAATTAAATGCAGGTACCTAACTTTGACCAAAATTAATTGGTAATAAAGTCAGTGCATTTTGTCACTTTTAAGAAAGATAACACAATTTATTCTATCATTCAAACCTTGCGGAACCGAAAAAACAAATCCTATCCGATATTTGGTTTTATCAAAATCAAAAATTAATATTGAAAAGTACTCTAAGGACTATATATATATTTTTTATTTTGGTAAGAGTTTTAAAAAATGTATACATAGAGTTAGCTTATTTATAATGGATTTTTGTTTTAGATTAGTGTTGGGAGAAGCGCCCAAGCCTTTGATCCAACTTCGTAGATTATATACGAAAAGCACAGTATTTTCAATAAAATTCAATTATTTATTTACAGTACTTAAACGTTAAAATTCCTGAAATATATTTACGATTAAACCAACTTATTTTCTTAAAGCTAAAGATTATACAAACTTTTTTGTGTTGAATAAAGGGCAAAAGCTTCTTTGAATCTTAGAACTCAATATACTATATACACATATGATATAAAATGACGCGTGCTGTAAGCGCGTGGAAATATGTATATAAATCTATTCTAGAAAATTATAAGCGGGACTTAAGCGATAACTTATTACAATAAAATTAATCGAAAGAAATAAGTGATGTCTATTAGCGATTTGACTGTGGCGTTAACACCCCCCCACAGTAAGGCGAAAAGTTAACTGCTGGCCTTTCCAGTACACCACACGCTGTCATGACTTTCGCCTTTCGTACTTGACCGTCCTCTGACATGGTAACTTCAATTATTCCACCTTTCGGCCATACATTTCTTGGATTTGTTGGATCAACCACCACCACCAAATCTCCAACTGCTAATGGCTTTGCTTTTTCGCACCACTTTGCCCTGCAAGTTAATGTAGGCAAATACTCAGCTACCCATCTCTTCCAGAATTTTTGGGCATACAGCTGTGAACGTAACTAACTTTCTCTCAACACAACACCATCATCATCGTAGGAGACGAGAGGCTTTAAACCATTTGAGTTGCCTAACAAGAAGTGGTTTGGTGTGATAGCTTCGTCATTTTCATTTTCTAATGGCACGTAAGTAAGAGGGCGTGAGTTGATTATATTCTCAACCTCGGCCATCATGCTTTGTAGTGTCTCATCATTAGGGAACCTTTCCATTTTTATTTTGTAAAAAACATTCTTTACTGAACGAACCATTCCTTCCCATGCTCCTCCCATATGGGGGGCTGAAGGTGGCTTAAAATTCCACTTCGTGTTAGTGTTTGTAAAGTTTCGAACTAATTCATTCTTATCTACTTCATTCAGTACTTCACGCAGTTCACGATCAGCCCCGACAAAATTCGTACCGTTGTCGCTATAAAACTCTCTTGGCTGCCCTCGGCGGGATATAAATTTTCGTATGGCCATAATACAGGAGCTCGTGTTAAGCGAATGTACAATTTCAATGTGAACCGCTCTTACAGTTAAACAAGTAAAGAGCGCACCATATCTCTTTTCTTTGTGCCGATTAACAGTGACGAACATAGGACCAAAGTAATCAATACCTGTGAACGTAAAGGGTGCGAAATATGCTCCAAGACGAGCTCGCGGCAATTTTGCCATTTGAGGGCACACAGGCGATGCGTTCCTTATTTTGCACATTTGGCACTGTTTTATAATAAACTTGCATACGATTCTTAATCTTGGAATGTAGTATCGTTGTCGTATTTCATTTACGACAGTCTCATGACTACTATGTCGATATATATTGTGATAATGCCATATTAAGGGGGCTGTTAGGCGGCAATTTTTCGATAAAATAGCTGAATGCTTTAATTCATCGGGAACGTCGGCATTATCAATTCGTCCACCTACCCGTAGAATACCTTCGTCGTCTACATATGGAGACAATTTATACATAAAATTTGACTTTGATAATTTTTTATTTTGTGAAAGTATTTCAATTTCGTTGAAAAATACAATTTTTTGTGTATCTTTAATCAAAACTTTATCCGCCTTAAGCAATTCTTCTTGAGATAGCTCTATTTCATTTTGATTCGCTACTTTGTTTTTAAGGCGATAAATAAATCGAATGACAAATGCAACAGCTCTTAACGCCCTACACCAACGAGAAAAACGCTCAATATTTATAAATGATTCGACCTTTTGTATGGCTAAATTACACTCCTTCAACTCAATATTGGTTCTAGTAAAGTCATCGGTAATAGTTGGCCATTTATGTTCTGGGGATTTCAAAAATGCTGGGCCATTGAGCCAACGACTTGTAGCCGACAAATCAGGAGCTTTTGAACATTCGTAGCTTCATCAGCCACATTCATTTTAGTTGATATCCAAAACCACTCATTTATTTCAGAAATATCTAGAATTTCACTAACTCGAACAGCAACAAACTGGTGATACTTTCGGTGGTCTGATCGTATCCAACTTAAAACTGTGCGCGAGTCCGACCAAAATACTTTTCGGCTAATATTAATTGAGTGATTTTGAACGATATAATTGGCAAAACGAGCGCCAATAACGGCTGCCATTAATTCTAACCTAAGAATAGAAATAACTTTTAGCGGAGCTACCCTAGTTTTTGATCCCACCAAGGAAACAATAACGTTGTCACCATCTGAAATTCTAAGGTACGCTACAGCAGCGTAACCATTTTCGCTTGCGTCTACAAAAGTGTGCAACTGCACGTCTTGACGATTATAGTTTTTCAGCGTTTTTAGATAACATCGTGGTATGTTTACACTTTTAAGAAACGGTAAAAAAGGTAGCCAATTTCTCCACTTTACCTGTTGTTCAGGTAAATTTGGTTCGTCCCATTCAACACCACTTCTCCAAATTTCCTGCAAAATTATTTTTAAATACATAAGAAAATTTCCAACAAGTCCAAAGGGATCATAAATGCTCATTAATATTTTCAAAACTTCACGTTTTGTTGGGTCTTTATTTCCAAGAAAATTTTCATTTTTTAAAATGTTTGGAGAAAGTTTGAATGTTATCATGTCATTGGCTGGAATCCAATACACGCCAAGAATTTTCTCTGTATCCGAACCGACTACCATACTTATACAGATATTACTTGAAGGTATTTCAGAATTTAATGCCGTCAAAACGTCGTGATTATTGGAGCACCAATTACGGATATTAAAACCGCCTTGGCTGTGAATGAACCGTACCTCTTTGGCTAGTTTAATGGCTTCTTCTGGGGTATCAGTTGAAGCAAGGAAATCGTCCACATAGTGGTTATTTTTTATAGCATCGGTTGCTAATGGATATTTGCTTTCATATTTTGACGCATTTAAGTTTTTGACATATTGTGAAATACAAGGTGCGCATGAGGCACCAAATATCATAACTCTCATCACGTATAGCTAGGTTCTTTTGCTTCATTGCAGCCTCGCCATAGAAACCTTTGGGCATGACAGTCTTCATTGCGTATATAAATTTGATGAAACATCTGTTCTATATCACCACATATTGCGACATTTTTTTTGTCGAAAACGAAAAAGTATAACTGGGAGCGAGGAGAGCCCTGGCCCTTTGAGTAGCATAGCGTTCAGTGAAATACCATTAGCCTTTGCGGCAGCATCCCACACTATTCTAGTTTTCTTGGGTTTATTTTTGTTAAATACTGGAAATATTGGTAAATACCATACATTACTATTACTAATTTGGCTAACATCTACTTTGCTTATATATTCTTTCTTTAAATATTCAGAAATAGTTTTTTCAAAAACATCGAACAAATCTTTATTATTTCGCAAAGTTTTCTCGAGACAGAGTAGTCTTCTCTTAGCCATATCGTAACTTGGCGGCAATGTGACATTATCATACCGCCACAACAAAGCTACCTCATAGTGACCGTCACTCCTTTGTCTAGTATATTTCTCTAATATATTAATTGCTCTTTGATCATCTTTACCGAGCACTTTAGTAACATTATTTATTCCAGTCATTTCCATAGAATAAAATTTTTTAAGTAAACTACTTAGTTTTTTATCATCTTCTTGTTGACATTCACATGAATGAAAATTATATTGATTTTGAGCCTTTCGTCCAATAATCGAGTTGCCACAGATTAGCCAACCAAGACGTGTGCATATAGCAGTGGGCTCATGTTTGTTTCCCTCCTTGACTCTTGTTGGTACACATAATTTTAAATTATTTCGGCCTAGAAGCAAACTTGGGACCGCATTTTTAAAATTGTCTATAGGCAAGCCCACAAAATGTGGAAATTTCTCACACAACGTTTTGTAATTTAAGCTCTGACTAGGCAGTGATAATTGTTTTACCGTACGGGCATGAATATAAAATTTAGTTTTATTGTTGCCAGAAATCTGCATTCTGACTACTTTTGAGTCCTCTTCGTTACGAATCATATTGCCCGTCCATTTTAAACACAACGGTTGCGGTTCACCTTTTAAATTTAGTTCATTGATTATTTGTTAATCAAACTTATTGACGAACCCTCGTCTATAAAAGCAAAAGTTTTAATGCTTTTATTATTATTCCCATATATAGTAATTGGTATAATTTTAAACAAAATTTCGCTACTTACTTTACCACTGTGAGCTGCATGCAAATCAATTGTATTGTTTTTATTTTCGTTTGTTTTGATTGTTATTTTCTCGTCCTCTGTTGATTTGTGTAACAAAGTGTGGTGTTTTATTTGACATCCCTGATTTGCACACACAATTTTGCTGTTACAAATACCATTGTGACGTTTTAAACACTGTTTGCACAAATTATGTTTTCTTATTAGATTCCATTTTTTGTTTCTGTGTGCAGTCAAGAATTTTTCACACTTATCAACACTGCTGCAGTTGGCAGAACATATTACGCAGTCTCTTTTACTTTTAAATTCATGCGCATGCACATAAGCATCTCTTGCTCTGCTTGAATTCTGTTCTGCTGACGGCGATGTGTGTCTTTCGCTATCTATATTTATGCTGCTTGCTGATACACCAACTTCAAAAATCCAATTAGCGAAATCTGTCAAACTTATTTTCTTATTACTTTTTGTCAATTATTTATATTTTCATTATTAATTCGTGTAATAATGAGGAATTATTGAGTTCGTCAAGTAAACCGCAAGCTCTTATTGTTGTCTCAAGACCTTTTACTTCAACTGCGAATGAAGTAATTGTATTCAATTTGTTTATGTTGAGAGCAGGTAACGATTTTATTTTGTTTTCTTAGGGAGTTCAATATTTTTTCTGGTTGGCCGTAAAGTAATTTTAGAGTTGAAATGGCACATGGTGCGCCATAAGGGTGGATTAATATATGCTAAACAGATCGTAATGCGTCTCCACGTAGCGCCTTTTGAAGCCGGATCAGATTTCTGCGTCGGTTAGACCACAAACTGAAGTAGACCAATCATATGTAGTAATAAATAAAGGCCACTCTTCGGCCAAACCAGTGAATATTGGCAGATCTTTAGGTACTGATTGGCGCGCATTTATTTGTTGCTGAGTTAATCTTCGATCATTGTTTGTGCTTGGCCGGAAGGAAAACATTGGATACGTGGAAAATGTTGATTCCATATTAGCAAAATTAAGCGGAGGTGCTTCTTGACTTGTAGATGATGGGGGCATTGAAATCGACGGGTCTAAATTAAGTGGAGGCTCTGTCATATGGTCGTTCTGGACATTTGTGTTGTTATTTAAAATGTGATTTACATTTGTAGTAGTAGAGTGTAAATAATTATTATCAGTGTTATTAATAAAAGAGAGTAGGTTTCTGTTGGTTGTCGTGGTTGTACCAACATGTTGAGTTGCTGTTGAGTAGATGAGGTTTGTACTTACGTTTTGTGATGTGTGATGAGCAAGTGGAAAAGACGAGCTTGGTAAATTTGTAGATTCAGTTTGATGCAGAAATGTAGTGTCATGTTGAGACTCTTCATTCGTCTTATTTAAATTTGTTGTTTCTGGTCTCGTGGTGTGCTGTTGTACTGGATTAGGTTGATTGTTTAACCAGTCATGCACAGAAGTGTTAACTATTTGTGCGTCGTCACAGTCATCTTCTATCCGCGCTAGAATTTCATATTTTTTCTTTAAGTATTCTCTTTCGAGTTGCGTTTCTTCTTGTAAGCGTCGGAGCTCTAAAGCATGTCTACGGTGATGAGACTGATGAACCGCTACGGACAGAGGCAGCTGATTGGACTGCTCTCGGTGTTTGCGTAGAACAATTTTTACAAAGCCAGGTGAGATTTTGTTGTGTATTAGTAACGTTTGCACAAACAAAATGAAATATTAAATTACATTTAAAGCATTTTATGGCATTAGTGTTGTCGGATGGGTTGTTGCATATATGACAATTTGCTGAAGAATTAGATGTTGATTCATTTACTTGGTGGTAGTTTGGTGGTTGACCCTGTAGGGAAGAAGAAGAAGAAGGATCCATTTTGTTAGGACTTACGTTTGTTTCAGCCAAATGGTTGTCTTCAGATTCTCCAGTAAGGAAATTTATTTATTGATCACACCATGCAAATGAATTGAAGAATACAGCCAGAATGAATACGACGGAAAGAAAAATATAAGAATATGACCACAAAAAAAGAATGTTAAGAATGTTGGGAGAAGCGCCCAAGCCTTTGATCCAACTTCGTAGATTATAAACGAAAAGCACAGTATTTTCAATAAAATTCAATTATTTATTTACAGTACTTAAACGTTAAAATTCCTGAAATATATTTACGATTAAACCAACTTATTTTCTTAAAGCTAAAGATTATACAAACTTTTTTGTGTTGAATAAAGGGCAAGAGCTTCTTTGAATCTTAGACCTCAATATACTATATACATATATGATATAAAATGGCGCGTGCTGTAAGCGCGTGGAAATATGTATATAAATCTATTCTAGAAAATTATAGGCGGGACTTAAGCGATAACTTATTACAATAAAATTAATCGATAGAAATAAGTGATGTCTATTAGAGATTTGACTGTGGCGTTAACAATTAGAGTATGTCAGCGGCTTGGACTTGCAAAAATTCTCCAAATTTGTTTTGCTACATCTGTGGGGAATTAACTTTAAAATCAAAATGTCATACAATAACTTCCCAAATAAAGAATGCTTATAAACATTACTTTGGATTTCCTATCGATGAAAGAAACAAATATTGGCTGCACAAAAATATGTTGCAATCCTTGTATAAAAGTTTTAAGAGGTTAGTTTGGCGGCAATTGTAAGATCATGTCATTTATGAAGCCAATGATATTTTTTTTACCGAACGGTCCCACCGCTTACTTACCCGCCCACTCCCGACAGCGGAGAGTTCCTCTCCATGGCGAAGAGACACGTACACACTACAGTCCAAACTTTAGCGGATACAAGTAAATAAGGTATGGCAACGCGAACATGAATCAGCTACGGAGTTTAATCACATGCTGAACAGAAAAGCAATTGATATATATACATAATTTAAACTAACAGAAATATATCTAAATGAATTATAAAAATATATATTACAAAATAATATCAGAAAGCAAACTACGTTCAATATTATTGACATCACAGTTAAAATCACTAAACTCGTAATATAAATTGTAAGCATTGCAATTACATTACGGAAAGCAAAAGAATTTGCTTAATTCGTCCTGTAGAAGTTCAATGTCAGAGGACGATAATGCCGAGAAAATCTAACGGGGATGCTAAAATTCAGGTTCAGAAGTATAAACTCAGAGTCAATATCACCCGCAATAAGATTGCAAGCGAAACAAATACCCGAAACTGCTCTCCTACGATCCAATGTAGGGAGTTTTTCCAGGCACGAAAAAACGAAGGAAATCTATCAACATAATTCCACCGCAAGCCACGTAAACAGAATAGTAAAAACTGCCTCTGCACAGATTCAACTGAATCAATATGACACTGATAATAAGGATTCCAAACAACCGAGGCATACTCTAAAATTGGCCTAACAAGTGAAATGAATAACTGTCTCGTAATATTTGGTTAGGGAATTCATTGGGCCATCTCTTAACAAAGCTAAGAACAACCCGAGCCTTACCAATCCACCAATCCAAAAACAAACATCAATACCTTGCTCCAGAACAACGTGCTCATAAATATCACAAGAAGTATAAAATAATTTAACATTATCAGCATACATAAAAACATTACAGTTAGAAAATAAATCTCAGGAAGGTCATTAAGGAATAACAAGAACAAAACGCGGAACCAAATGGCTGACCCGTGGAACTCCTAAACAGACTACTTTGTGACAGCCAAATGATAACTAACTACCTCCAAACGCAATTCGCCACATTTTATAGCACTTCATTAATAATTTTGAATGTTCTTGTAGTTGCTACAAATTTCGATTTATGTACGGTAACTTCAAATGGTGTAAAACCAAAATACTCCAAAAAGGATAGAACTGGCGACACCGTTACGTAAGAGTCTATCCAACAGAGAAGTCTAATAAGGCCTTAATAAAGTCAGTATAAATAACATCAGTTTGAGCACCCGTAACAAAGGCCCCAAAAACCCCTCAGTAAATTCAAGAAGGTTAGTTACTGTGGACCTACCCTTTAAATAACTTTGTTGAAAGGGTGACATTAGAAACTTCGTCTGAATAGAGAGATAATAAGTCACCAACTTCTCCATTTGTTTAGGAATAGCACTGAGCTTATCAATACCCAACTAATTCGGTATATTTTATCTACTGCCCGATTTGTGCAAAGGTACAATTAAGGACTAGTTCCAAATACCGGGAAAAATACTTACTTTTTAATGTTTAAAGATAAATATCATAGGATCACTCAAAACAACAGCACAGCATCTCAAGACACAAGCAGAAACCATATCAGGTCCTGGCAAGTGTGCAGATTTTAGCCCAGACCCCAAATTTATGCATATTAGAAATTGGCACACTTTTTACAAAATACGGGTAAGAAAAGTTCACTCCCGAATCCAAGGTCGAGTCCAATTGCCCATATGTCGACTGAGAGCAGTCGACAAACATATTCGAAATGTTCAGATAATCGAAAGACAACTCTTCATCGTGGGGAGCACATATGATCATAAAAGGATCTCGGGTTACTACTAAAATTAGACTTGACCTTGTTCAAATACTCCATATAACAACAATGATTCATTCACCAAAATCAGCACGAACTGTCAAGTAGAGATTGTAATCAATACCAGATCGCAAACCTCCTAAACAAATGCGATTTCCTATTCCTCAATCTCGCCAGTCTTGCTGAATTCCATGAAGGAAACGAACAATCTAAACGACGGCACACAAATGGAATACACTCATTAAAGCATCGCAATAATACCTTATAAATGTCATCTATAATCCTATCAAGTGAAAATGAGTCATATTGGCATGAACTAAGTAAAGATGGCCAATCAATAGAAGATAGTACGACTACAATCAAAATGACCTCTCGTATCTTCAAGTCGTTAGATAAACAAAAATCAGAATTAATGCGCAGTAACAACATCGGATGATAAAGATCCTCCAGGACAGATATAGGACCTATACGAAATAGAGAAGAATTACTTGTGTTATCAATAAAAATAATATCTAAGATCCTACCCATAGAGTTTAGTGTATGATTTAATTGAAAAGGGCCAGGATCGGACATAGCAGATAGAATCTCCCCACAAGATTGGCCTGAAGAAGACGGTATCAACGACCCTATTTCAGGCGAAAAGTCCAAAGAAATATGTGGAAGATTAAAGTCACCCCGGTCCACTATAAGCCCACCCTGTTCCATTGAGTCCCTTACTCTAGAAACGAGATTAAAATGGGCTTCATAGATACGTAAATCAGAACAAGAGGAATATATGAGCATGCGATATATATAGGTCTACCACGAACACGCACCTTGACGCAAATAAGTTCAACATCAGAAAAATCAATCAATTCAGACATATAACTATCACAAACATCAATAAGAACTCCACCACCATTCCTTGTTTTCCTAAGGCGCTTAAAAATATTGAAATCACTAGACATGATTTCAGAAACAAAATTATCAGAATTAAGCCAGGTCCCAGTAAACACAATTATCCCGAAATCAAAATCAAAGCTACCCTCGTAAAGGGCAGAGAGCTTAGACCTTAGACCACGGTCATTCTAGTAAGCAAGACTAACATTCAATGACAACCTCAAAGTCAGTTTTTTCGAGACACAGAAAACGGTAAAGCCATACCCCTTCTACGCTGGTTCTAACTAAATTTAAATTCACGAACCAAAGTGCCCTGTCTCCAGCACAGGACAGAACAACGAACATATCACCAGGAAAATATAATTTGAAGGAGAAAATGCTACGATTAGAGGATGCTCTCATCTTATAGCAATCAAATTTAAATGATCTATCAATTTTAGACCTGACATAAAATTCGATATCCTCCGTAAGTAGATGTCTCAAAAGACAAACGAGATATGAAAATGGTCGTCTTAGGTTTTACCACCACCAAACTCCTAGGAGCAACAACAGAAACATTAGTCGGAGCAGATTTTCCATTCAAAAAAAAAGTCACCAGATGACGATAATAATGTAGGAGGAGCAACATTGTCGCGAGGCAATGGGATTAGAGGAGACATACAACCAAATTCAATTAAATTCGCAGACTTCAGCAGGGGAATACCTTCCGAATGATCAGAAACAGAAGAAGGACCAATAGGAGGAGTAGCGTCAAACGGTGACGAAGACGCCTCAATAGCAACTGTAACCTACTTCTCAACATCAAGCCCCCTAGGATAATCCGGAGTCGAACTTTTTCTAGAATCCAATAACCTGTAGAATTTACCAAACTTAGAAAACAGTTCCTCGAGTCTACGAAACCTACCTAAAATAGACGCAAATTCTGCATGCAACTCGTTAAGCTCACGGTGAGACCCCGAAAAAATTTCACAAAATTCCACATCAACAACCCTAAACTTAGAGCAATACCAACGCAGGCCCAAAGAACCATTCATCACCTGGTCAGTAGTGCGAGGAAGTAGGCCACACACAACCAGCATGTAACCTGACGTTTACCCTCCCTCTTGAAATAATGAAAAAAGAAGAAAAGAAAATATATCGAGAAAACGAATAAAAAAAAAACAGACTAAAAGTGCCCAATACAATAAAATCAATAATAAAATTGATCAACAACTATAACAAATTTCCAGCAACTAGCTGTACAAATAAATATTAATAAAAAATTATACAGTACAAAAAACTAAACACAGCTCAGTACGAAAAGAAAAATATAAAACAACAATAAAAAAAGCAACAACAAAAAAAACGATCTGAGCGGAAGAAAAAGGTATATAAAATATAACAAATATAACATAAATATATATAAAATATAACAAATATAACAATAACAAAAATAAATGCAAAAGCAAAATTTTTTTTATTGTAAATCAAAACAAAACTCTATATTTCAACAAATTCAAAACAATATATTAAAAAACACAAAACAAAAATATTAAAGCCAGCACAAATAGAGACTTATCGTCAAAAAAAGTTGCCAGAACCTATGTAGTGAAACACAAAATCACCCACATGATTGTTATTTATAATAATAATATAAATACAAGCACAATCCGAACGGTTAGAATGCCAGTTTCTGAATGACTTGGAAGTCAATCCAAATCATTAATTTTAATGTATTCCTTTAAATTTTTCTTATGAGGAATAAGAAAAAACAATGTAAAAAAGGCAGAGAAATTTATTTTTATTAATTTATACATATATTATTTGATTTCAATAGAGAATATTTGTTCACATCTGATTGAGTTTCCGATATTCCGCTTCAATTTGAACTATCAATTGCTTTTCTTCTTCATTATTGGATAAAACTGAATTAAAACTTCCATTCGCTTAACTGCTCGTTTTGAACGATATTAAGGCCAACGGTAAAACTACGTTCATTTTCATAAATTTGGATCTTTGTTCAAAAATCCGTTGGTATACCAAACCTTTGAAAAAAATGATGTAATATTTGCGATATAAAACTTCGATATTTTTTTAAGGTATTAGCTTACAGAGGGAATAGTTACGACCAATTTTTTAACTAGAATTTAGTAGGATTACCTTTGGATGGAAGAAGTCCAACGCTGCTGTTTCTGAAGTAAAATACAACATATGATTACTAAATTTGCTGAGTGATGCACGACTTATCTTGTCATTAATACTCTTATAATCATGCAAATCTTTAAGCAATTTAAATCCTGCATAGGGCTTCTGCTGCAACTGGTGCTTGTATCCTTTTTTAGGTACACTCTTGCAACAAATATACAAATATTTTTGATACTCTTTAATTTCAGTTCATTTCAAATATATATAACTTAATTCAATAAATAGCTTTCGACATTCAACGGGCATGAGGAAATGCTCAAGTTTTTTTAAGGTAAATAGCAAAATTGTACCACCAAGAAAAACTATACCCAATCAACGAAGTTCTTTATAATCATCACGTGATTGCTTCACATTAAGACTTTGAGATGAAAATTTTATAATATCAGATAAACTTCCAATTCCATAGCTCAATTTCTTTTCTTCAACCCCTGTCATGAAGTTAATTTTAACAATTTAATTCTAAGCGTCTCTAAATGTACTTAATAAATGAGTAGTAGACTCTGATAATTTCCGCATTTTTAAATCGAAAATTCCTCTTAAAATAATTTCATAAATGTAATGATTTCATGGTAAATATAAAAAGCCATTTCTGATCGCTTGTTTTAAGAAACGCAAGCACCTTGAAGAAAATTATAGTATTCAAAATAAGCCTTATATAAAACTCATAGATTCATTTATATCAATGCTTTTAAACTATTATCAGAATATACATATAAATACTTTACTTGCCGCCGCAATATTTAATACATAATTCCACACAAGTTTTTATAATCAAATTGTTTGCAACAAATCAATTATCGTAAATTTAATAAAGTATACCATAAGTGTTATACATATCTCTATCGTACTCTAAAGGAAATAAAAAATTTTTTTTTTTATTATTTTGTCAACAGGAAATGAGAAATGATGCGCTACGTCTTCCCTTTATCCGACGCCCGTAACTATTCGCAAAACATATTTTTGCACAAAACCACACTGTTCAGTGGGGAATTATGGTCTCTAACTTGAAAAAAAATGTTTTCTATGAATCTAAGGACCATTCTAATACACATATACAACACATCATTATTTGAGATTATTTGTGTGATCAATCAACCAAACATTTGATTCATTTAAAATTTGAATTTTAAATTAAAACATTTGATTGAAAATTTACTACAATGAAATCATGGTGAAATTATATAATGTGAAGTTGCCTGTTCGACTGACTGTTTTTTTTTATTAAATTGTGTTCGAGGAACTTCTAAAAGTTTTTCTTGTACAGCAAAAGGTTACTAAATAGAACAATCCTAGAATACCATTAAATATATCATATAAACTATATGGATAGTTAAGAGTACCAGGGCATTCTGACAAAACTTTCACCTTTCAGCAAGATAACGCAGCAATTAATGTCAGCAAGTCGACAGGATAATGGTTTAAGGAGCACAATATTAAAGTAATTGATTGGCCAGCGCGTTCCCTCGACTTAAACCCCATGGAAAATGTGTGGAGACTGCTTGTGCGTCGTTTTTATGCAGATAACAGACAGTACCGGACAAAAGATGAATTAAAAGTGGCAATCTGCAACAGCTGGCGCGAAATCCGCTCCAACGCTTCAAGCTAGACTTATTATTGTTATGAGCTCACTTTTGGATTTGAACTACTTATTTAATCATTACTTCCTTTTTCCTCCTTCCAACAACTTATTTTTCTAATGCATTGCATGAATATTGGTCATATCCCGAGTGCTAGCTTCAAGTGAGAAAAATTTATTAGAAAAAACAAATACATATTGGTGCCGTCAACTTTCTAAACCACAAACATCTCCTTTTTCTAAGAAAATACTATTATCAATGCATTTGTTTGAAGTGAATTAATTACTTATTAATTCAAAATAAAAAAATACCTATATTTGGATTAAAAAAAATATATGACCGATTTTACCTACGCTTCTATTTTAGTATAAAAAACTACATGTAGGGATTTTCTACTTCTGACAACACTGGGGAGTTGCATTTATCATTTAAGTATTTATTTATTTTATCGGATAATTAAAGTTTTAATTAACTGATTTTAGGACTAGAAGTGTTAATAAAGTGCAAAACAATATAATTCACTATAAAATACAGAGTAAAAGATTTATTTTCTGTAGTTTAAGAGATGTGTTAACTCAATTTTAAAATTCGGAAACAAACAAAAAAAAAATATATATATATATATATATATATATATATATATATATATATATATATATTTATATATATATATATATATATATATATATATATATATATATATTTTTTTTTTTTGTTTGTTTCCGAATTTTAAAATTGAGTTAACACATCTCTTAAACTGCAGAAAATAAATCTTTTACTCTGCATTTTATAGTGAATTATATTGTTTTGTTTTTGTTATATATATATATATATATATATATATATATATATATATATATATATTTTTTTTTTTTTTTATATATTTTTATATATATATATATATATTTTTTTTTTTTTTGTTTGTTTGCGAATAATGATAACAACGGCATCGTCCAAGCCATCAGATTATTCGCCACTACCGAATATGGCATTGAATCAATCCTTACTTTGCTCTTCACCGGTTCCACTTAGTTCTTTGTTTTGTTGATTTTTGATTTTATATGATAGAAGTTGATCGATGGGTATGTCAACGGAATAAATATACCTTTTAGTTTTAATTTTTCCATTCTTTTTGGCGTTTAAGCCATTTTTAAATTGTTACTTTTTGGCTGTTTGAAAAGTTAATTTTTTTTTCTTCTCTTCCAGCTTTTGTTTGTGCAATTCTTTACATGATAATTTCTTTTAATTATAATTTCTTTTTATTCAATTTTTCCGTTTAAGTATGATAGTTTTTGTGTAAACATTTTACTTTTCAATAAAAATTTACAAATTTTTTTCTTCATTTATTTTTGTTAACATTGAGCGTAAAATGATAGTTTGTAAAAAGGGAACAAAAATTTCATGGGAGATTCATGATAGCAATTTTCCCTTCGAGGAGAATAAAAATTCCTCATGTTATTCATGATAGGGATGATTGGTTATCTCTCAAACATCTGATTGTTTAACAAATTACGCAATCTACCCAAAGAAAAAGTACGAAGAGGAATTTTACTCTCTCAAAATTTCTCTCAGTTATCCAATTTTTGAGTACTCGAACGCTTCATGGTCAGATTGCGATTCCGCGTGATCCCAATGTAGAGTGAAGCCCAAATTATTACTTAAAATTTTAACAGCCTAGTAAAAAATTTTTGTATACAAAATTTAACATTTATTTTAATAATTCAAATATTTAATGTTTAAGATTTCTTAATTTAAAAAATGTGGAAATATAACAAAATAACATTTAAATGCACACAGGAAAAAAGGTTTATTGCTCTTCTTTCCAAATTCGCTAAGAAACGTAAAAATCTGTTAATATGTTATTTAACTAAGTCATTAGCTTGTAAATGCGAGAAAGTACAATGAACTGTTTTTTTTACCCGTAACTTCAGTTTTTGAAAGTGTTCTAAAAGTTTCAAATACAGGTTCTTATTGTATACTCGTTACCTATCAGAAAATTAGTATCACTTCCCAAGTAATTTTTTCTTTCTCTCTTCGTACAGTGTATAATTTCTAAGTGTATGAAATTTTGTATCTATGTCCATATACATAAATAAAATAGTTAAAGATATATGAAATTAATATTGTTTAGAAACATAAGTAGCAAATACATGCTCTGTGCACTATGCTATGTACAAAATGTGTACATAGTATTAACAATGCAAACTATTTTTAAATTTAATTTAGTTTGGATAAAAATAAGATATTTTCCAAAAACGTGAATTTTAATAGAAATACATAAAGAAAAATTTTAAAATTTTCAATTAACGCCTCAATTGGTTAAAGATTTCATTATTTAAGAAACAAATATATTAATAACCACTTTAATTTAGTAAATAATTAGTGAAAATAGTTGTTTTTAATAAAAATTGTAAGAACTAAATGAAGTAATGTGTGTTTCTCTCTGATTCAATCATGTTTTTTTTAATATATGGCATGCACAAGAAAAAATTTTATGAAAAATTTATAATTAAAATATATTCAAAATATTAGAGAGATTTTTAATTATAATAATAAAGTTATAGATATTATAGTTTTAGTGTTTTAAGGTTCGTTTAAAAGTGACTTAACGTTACGTTAATAAGCCATAATTCAATTGATATCTACCGTTACTGTTACGGCGTTATGGTATGTACACTAATCATATTCAATGTTGCTCATAATATTAATCGTTACCTTACATAAAGTTACGTCTTAACTAAATATATTTCCAAAACTGGACCACTGAGGGTAGCTTATTTACAAAACATTACCTTTACGGTGTTGCTCGATAATCTATCGAGTATGTTCTGCATACCGAAATCAAATGAAATTTACATTAAGAACCTAATTTGGCCCGTTTTTCCCGAGTATTGGTCGTTACTGCATGTATGCTTCTGTATTCTAAATTTAACAAAATCGATTCAGTTGTTTACGTGTGATTGGCGAGCAAACAAATAAACTTTCAAAAAAATTTATATTTCGGTGGTGCTACTTTCAAACATTCTCGAAAACAAAATCACTGGTTTAAAATATTGTTACATTTTAACCTTTTTAAAACAATAACTTCTATACAGTTTACAACAACTTAATATTCGCTTATACAATACTTTTATTTCTGATATAATACGTCTATATATTGCGACAGCAAAAAGATAACTAACTGACGTGTAGGTAAAGCGGCCCTTTATATACCTAATTACCTACATTTTGGAAGGTTCAGGAAATATCGACTATCTTCTTTTTCCATATCAGCTTATTCAAATGTAACGTAAAAATGGATGCTGCCAAATTGACAGCATCCAACCCAGTAATAACGCTATTTCAATTTTTCTACTGTCTTTGCCAGGCTAAGATGCCTTCCACTGGGTTCCTTATGAGACTGATTTAAAATTTCATTAATTTTTGAGGAAGGAAACACTATTAGATTGGACGTTGTATTTCGATCTGCACTTTCCCAGCTTCGGTATAAGCACCCGTCTATCAGCTTTAAACTATTCCATTGAGCCCAATAAGCCCTTATTAGAGAGCTACCTGCTAATGTCTCTTTACTAGTAGGCTGTCTGTCTTTTCCCTTAGCCGATATTATTCTCGCCAGTACTGGGTCTTTCCTCTGAGCCGTTGACCAGTCCTCGTTAGCCTCCAGATAACAGTCTCGTTGGCTTTATCACTTGTTTTATCAGCGGCTATTTTTCTGCCGTATTTACTTTTCCACTTCGGTAACCAACTTCATTGTTACGTGGAAATCTTTTCATGTCATGTCCATGATGACCATCGCTATTATTGGCCCCCTCATTTAGATTACTGCGTTCATTTATTTGTACTCTGTCGTGTACACCTAAGCCCATTTTATGCGGCTGTTCTCTATTAGTAAGGCGTTTGTTACTTTTGGGCTTTTTATAGCTAGTGTTTTTCCATTTGTCATATCTCCATAGTGACTCAAACCTTACACTTCTGAATGGTGTCCTACAAAGCCTTTGAAAATAACCGCTCTTGCCAAAGACGCTCTACCAGCTCTTTGATAGCTGCAATAAAATCTTCTTTGGTATTTACGATTTTCATGCTATACACTTTGTAACCTGTGGCTTGGATATCTCTCCAACGGTTTCCTGTGCTAGTGCAAACACCACGGTCTCCGCAGAGGTTGCCTTATGAGCAGCACACACCGCATACTTAATATCGGGGTCTCTTATACCATTAATGAATGCTTCGATCTTAATTTGCTCTACTAGTGGGTGTGTTTCCCCTGGATAACTAAGCTACACCAACCTCTTGACCTCCATTGCAAAGGCTTGAAGCGACTCATTAGCCTTTTGCGTTCGCACCTTAACTCTATGCGGCACAAATGTCGTTTGTGCTCGTCGCCAAATTTACGCTGTAACGCCACCAGTCGTTGTAGTTATTTCTACAGCTGGCTGGGCTGGCATAGTTTCAAGAATTCCTGCTGCAGCCACTTTTAACGCCAATATTTGTTCGAAAGCCTTTCTTCATCGTCCCATCCGTTCCTACTCGCCACTGTCTCGAATTGGAATTTAAATACGGATAGGAAGGAATTTAAATACGATAGGACAATCGAAGCAAGGTGTTTTGATTCTGCTGGAAGCTTCTGGTATGATACGCACTGGTTCCTTCATTGACATATACCAAAATCCCACAATGCAGTGTTGTATTTTTATTTTCGTAACACTGTATATTTATATGTAAGTTTAAATCGTGTGCCTAAAACCACTTTTTTATGAACTAGCTTAAAACAGGCAAACGTTTTGCCTTTAAATAAATTTTGTCTATATTGCAATGTGTAAAAGTAGTTAAAAAAAAGAACGCATGCATGATTATTTGTATTTATAAATCGCTAATAACACAACCATCTTTCGAATTAAAATCAGAAATTTTGAAGATATCCCGTCATTTTGCTTTTATGGCAGTATCCTCACGACGTCAGGAGGTTCCACTGCTGACTGAACCTAAGCAGCCTATCTTTCCTACATATTTCTCCAAAACCGAAATTTTAGCTCGTGTGTGAAGTCTATTATTGTATGATTGCGAGTTATAGAATGATTGATGTCACTTGAATTAAGGCATTTATAAACCGCTGATCTCAACAAATACCAATAATG
The DNA here is from genome assembly GCA_023159175.1 of Wohlfahrtia magnifica. Taxonomy (NCBI): domain Eukaryota; kingdom Metazoa; phylum Arthropoda; class Insecta; order Diptera; family Sarcophagidae; genus Wohlfahrtia; species Wohlfahrtia magnifica. The sequence continues at coordinate 232,882 of JAKWBJ010000159.1, read as the reverse complement.
AAGGAAATTGTGAGAAACAAATGACACACTCTGAAGAAATCAAACTACAATTGAACAGAATTATCCTTTAATTACCGGATCGGTTAGTGAGGAATTTTTCTTTTTCTTTTCATTTATAACTGTTTTTGTATACTTTCGGCCGTATATAGTAAAATAGACTTGAAGTGCACTGTAGTTACCACACACTTTAAGCTTAAAAAACATCTATTAAAAAACGTATGCAAAAACCCTACGTTAGCTAATGCTTTACTTTATTAAATTTTAACTGCTGTATTCAAAAACAAAATAAAGAAAATGTTATACCTATTTTAAGATAAATTCACTAAAGTAATATTCACAAACTTTAGCTTAAAATTCCTATTTTAAATCAATATTAAATAAACAAATTTTAAAGTTGATTGGTTGGTTGGTTAAAGTTTTTTAAGAACATTATTAGTCTACAAAAATTTTTTAAAATAATGGACATGCTTTATTGATAAAATAATTAGTCAGAAAAATTTCAAAATGTAATAATACATTTTTTAAGGAAAAGATCAAAGCATCATAGAACGAATGCTTAAAAAACTAAAAAGAGACAAACGCTAATTTCTCCATACCAGAGAGAAATTAATAACAATACCGCAAAATTGTACTCGTAGTTACAAAATAATCCTGGAGACCTTTAAGTCTTTGTAAACCATGGTAAACAGAGTTTGTTCAAAATTCTCGTTTCCTTGACACTGTGGTATAGATGGTAATGAGACAGCGAATGCATTGCCTAGAAAAGGTTCCGTGATACCACGCATAAATTGGCCCGGAACTTTAATGTGCAGCACCACTGACTACCATTCTCAATCTAGTCGAAGATTAGAAAAATGCCAGATGCTTAGAACACTGGTATGCTCTAGGTGGACTTCGCCACTTTAGATCAGCGATTAGTTCGTTCTAAGGGCGTCGTTTTAAGGTTTTAAATTTGGCAGAACGGTCTTAAAGCTCTTAACGGATTCTCTTACATGCCACTGTGAACTACAAACGCATCTGAAGAGGATGGCGGTCGAAAATGTGGATGTTTTTGTGCTGTGCTCAATGGCATATGAAACAGAATAACACACATTGTGTGATACTTGATAGGCTTAGATAGAAATGTTTAGGTAGACACCGGGTCTCACTGGATACATATTCACCATTATTTAGACCCGCTTGTGCGTTAGGGAGGCAGCAGATCTGCTGAACAAGCTATAGACTGGAAAGGCACAATGGATCCCATGAGTCGCAGTGTCCTGCAATAGTGCCGGTATAGTAAAAATAATGATGATAATAATGCTCTCGTTTTGACTTAATATCTGTTGAAGAAGAAGTCAAAAAAATAGCCAAAACAATTAAGATGTAACCTACTTTAAAATTAAAAACCTGAAGGTGGCCTGCCGAAATACTGCTAAAAAGAAGATAATTTGTTCGCAAATCCAAATTTTATTTGTTTAATTATGTAGGTGGATTACAAGGGGTAATAGTAAATATGGTGCTGCAATGCTCGTTCATATTGTTCAGATTACGAAGTTTCTCGGCTGTTTATTATCTCCGTGAATATTACAACCAGGGTTGCTAAAAGCAAAAAATAATACCAAAAATTTTTCTGAAATGTGCCAAAATCAACTGTATCGCTAGCCTTTATTACATGGTCTTTCAATTTAAATATATTTATTTATTAAAATTTCTTTTAAAATTCCTGGAAAATTATTTTTGTTTTATTTTTCTATAAAAAAAAAAAATAAGAAATTGTAAAAAACTAACAATGCTAAAAAATCTTGTATCAAAAAAAATGCATACGCTTTGTTTTCATTTTTCCAAACTGCAACCATAATTACAACAAAAAATATGCACGTGAGAAACAAACTTTATTCATGTTCATGTGCTTTTTAATTTCAAAGAGATTTTGAAGAGAGCAAAAACTTTGCTCAGTACACCGAGAAGTGTTAAAAAATAAGCTACTTAAATTTAAGCATGTTTATAATTTGTATGAATACTTATTTCTTTACAGTATTTTAACTTCAGTGTATTTATCATTTTGAGTGTTTCGCCCTTTGTGTGTGTTTCCTAATATAGTGGCAAGATAGATCGCAGTAACCAGTATTGTCACATTTTAATTTAAAAGGAAATAGCGAATTTAGAGAGCGATTTCTTGGTAACGTAGGCTAGAAACTAACGCCATATTATTTTCTCAGTTATAACGATATCAAGAAGATACATACATACACATTGTTGTTTTATAAATACAACAATTTTCTCAATTATGACAAATTGTTAAATTTTTTGCTTATCATAATTTACACTATGCCAAATTAACATTCGTAGTTTTTTTCAGAAAGCATGTTTTTTTAAAGCCCTTTTTAACAAAATAAATAACGAAAATAATCTCTTTTATACGATTTTGGATGAAAAAAGTTTTCTTTCGTAAAAGAAATATACGAAAAGTATTTTAACCATAATTTTGTAGAAAAATAATAAAACTCAAATAAATAAAATTTGCAGGTTGTATGATTTGTATTTTTAATATTCTAAATGAGAAATAAAATAAATATTGTATTGCCAGTTTCGAATATGAAAATACCTTAAAGTGTACTTTAGTTAAAATACTGATCTTGAATAAGAATTTCTAAAAATGGTTTATTAGCCTTAAAGTGTATTTTAACTAATTTGTATTTGAAACTCAAAATTAAAATATTTTGTGAATATAGCCGTAAATTTTCATACTGACAATTTGATTTTTTTTTTGTGTTAGCGATACAAAATTTATACATATATATATTTATTATGTTATTATATATTTATTGCAAAAATTCTTCAAATCCTAAAAAATTAAGGCAGTTCATTTTATGAGTGGGAATAATAAATACCTGAATAGCGGGCTTTGTGTATTTCTTTTGATTTTATGTGCATCACTAAAGGAAAAATGTTTTTATTGTGCTTAAATTAATAAATTTATTAAAAAATAATTAGTTTTAAATGAGGAAGGTTCTAAAATAATGCCGAGGATGATAAAGTGGGTGAAAAATATTATAAAAATTATACAATGTGGTGCAAAAGAAACTGCATGTTTTGAAGTTGAACAGAAAAGTTCCAAAAAAACTTAAATACTCAAAACTCAATCAAATAAATCAAAATTTTACACATTTATTCATTATTGTGTTCTCAAAAAAAAAAAAAAAAAAAAAAAGAGGCAATGTTATCAAAGAATCTGCATGCACTTAATTTGTATTTTTCGCTTAATTAGAGAGGAATTTTTTCGTTTTTGACGCTATTCTTAGAACTTCTTATTTTTTAAAATTAGGGCTTGACGGTGATCACTAATTTACCTAAAATTTCTATTGCAACAGCCATTCTTTGACGATTTTAGCGGTCTGGATTGAATGACCACTAAGATATGACTTTTCCTTTTGGGTAAGGTTTAATGCTTCCAAAAAATGTTCCTTGACGCCAAACTGTTTTTATTTTTATATTAAATATTCATAACATAAATTTCACGTTAAAGTACTCTTAAAGTTAACGTACGTACATAGGCTTAACAAAGGGATTTTAAGCTAATAATCGTTTTTGCATACAACATTAAGAAATTTAGCTTAACAAAGGTTTAACAAGCTTTGTTAATTTTTTTTGCATATGGCTGTTTAACTTTTGATATTAATAATTTATTAGACCGTAAGCGTATATTTATTCTGTTTGTGAACATTAAAGAGAACAGACATAAAAATAATATTTTGTGTTTCATTTAAATTAAAATAAAATAAAAAACGATAATTTGATGAAAAATTTTTTGGCGACCGTGATAGGACATTAAAGAAATTTTTTTACTCCTCATATTGGCATATTGGCTTTCCACAAAGCATCTATTGATTTGTTTCAGTTTCTTTAATCAATTTGATAGTTCAAGCTAAGTAGATGATTAATCCGCTGTAGCTTCCTCCATATGATTCTTTTTTTTTACTAATTGGTGGTGATCTTTACATTAGCATTTTTTCCCAGTAGGTGGCGTGCTTTTCCTGATCATTCGTCTAATGTTTGTTGTTGTCGCCAGTGGTATGCGAGAAGGGTCAGGGGGTTTTTTTCTTCATTTTTTTTTTTTTTTTTTTAGATGGAGTTGTCTCTGGAGGGAAGTTGAAAGCCTTTTTTTATTACTAAACAATCGAAACCTCAATTAAATTTTTTCTTCGTCATGTCCTCTGCTGGGGCTCGAAACTGGGTCGTTTGTGTTGTTATGTGTGCGCACGAACAACTACAGCACGCCACCCCCAGTTAAAGAAAAAAAAATTAAACTCTAATTGATATTTAAAAAATAGCTATTCAACATAAATATCAAACGAAAAGAATTTGTTTGAAATAAAAATGCAGAATTTAATATGAGAATACAATTATCAAAAACAAAAAATTATCTTTTATCGGTTCTTACGAACAGCGTCATTCTTACTGTCCTTTGATGTTATTCGAGTAGTCACAGCAACTACCGCAGCAACAGCCTCTTAACCATCACCAAAGAGCATCATGATCATCGTCGGTTACTAATTGCGGAGTCTCTTGGTAACATAAGTAAACAAATCACCATCATTATTGTCAGTAGCATCAGCCTCCTTTTCATCAGCAGAAAGATCATTTTTTATACCATCTGCGGAGTCTCTTGATAACGCTGATAACACCACCTCACAGATCTAGATCATCAGAACATTATTATTGTCGTCATTTTTATAATCGTCGTTGGTTGTCAGCTACGCAGAATCGTTATATTCTTCAATAGTAATATCATCTTTACCGTCAACGTAGACGTAATCATTATCGTGCTCATCAACATCATCAGTATCGTCGTCATTGGCTACCATTTGCAGAGTCATTTAGTAACAAAGGCATCATCATATTATATTCGCTGCTATCTGAAAATGTGATCGAAATAGATCATTCTTAATGTAGTAATCGTAATAGTTCAATTTTAATAGTGTAAATGAAATAGAGCATTTCTAATACTGCAATCGTAATAGTGTAGTCGTAATACTAAATCGTAATAGTGTAAACCTAAAAGTGTAATCGTTATAGTGTATTCGTAATAGTATAGTCGTAATTGAGTAATCATAATAATATAATCATAAAAATGAAATCGTTATAGAGTAATTTTAAGTAATGTAATCGTAATAGTGTAATCGTAATTGAGTAATCATAATAATATAATCGTAAAAGTGAAATCGTTATAGAGTAATTTTAATAGTGTAGTCGTAATAAATTAACCGAATTACTGTAATCGCAAAAGTATAATCGTAATAGAGCATTTTTAATAGTGTAATCGTAATAGTGTAGTCGAAATACAGAAATGTAATAGTTTAATCGGAATTATGTATCGGCAATAGGGAAATCGTAATGGAGCAATTTTAATAGTGTAATTGTAATAAAATAACCTAATTACTGTAATCGTAAAAGTGTGTGTATTCTTGCTGCTGCATACATCAGTCAGTACATAAACATTATCAGTACATAAACATTAGCAAGTAGTCGTCAAACACTGCTGCAGTTTATTCATCAGCGCAGTAAGTCATTATCATCATCAAACAACAACTCCACATTGATTTTTTTTTTACACTGAGCTTAGTAACAAACATCACAACAAGTAAAGGGGGTGATACATTGGCAAGCATTTGTTTGCAAACATTGCGAATAGCCAATCGCATACATGATAACTTACTTTTCCTTGAATGCGGTGTGTTTCTTTTTCTCTATGCAATCAAACATTCGCATTCAAAATCAAACTGGATAATTATTGTTGGCACTTACAAACAATGTTGGAACTTTTGAAATACAGTTGGTACTTTTTTAACAGCGTATAGTACTTCAATCTTGATTAAAATTCTTTTTTATTTTTGTTACAATTTATCAATTTTCCTGAACTTTAAATCAATTATAATTCAACGTTTAACACAAAACTTGCCAATATAAATTTAAAAAATAAACAAATTAATTACATTTAAGTACATGATCAAATTATTATATGGTCGCCCAAACTCTACAACAATAAAACAACACCAAAAACAACAGGCCTTTTGTTGCTATGTTTTCTTCCTTAATTGTCAAAAGCTCCATCTCCAGGCACAAAATTTTTCCAACAAAGAGCACACACACGCATTGTTTATTTTATTTATTTCTTTTACTTTTAATTTTCACAAATATTTTATTAATATATTTTTCAAATTTTCACAAATATGTATGTTATAATATTTTTATTATTATATTTTTCACTTTTTTTAATTTTCACATATGTTCTTCACCAGAGTAAAAACGGCAAAGCATACTAAAAATATAAACAAAAACACACAAATATAAACAAAACATCGAAAAATGTAAACAAATTTTGACAACTGCGGAAAATATTTATATTCAATCATATGGATAATTTGGACGACGTTACATTTGAATTAGCGGATATAGAAATAGAAGATGGTCGATATTTCCTGAACCTTCCAAACTGTAGGCAATTAGGTATATAAAGGGCTGCATTGCCTACATGTCAGTTAGTTATTGGTTGGCTGTCGTAAGATAAAGACGTGTTAAAGCGGAAATAAAAGTGTTGTATAAGCGAATATTAAGTTGTATAAAAATTATTATGTAGTAAATAAAAATATAACAGTAAAACAACAAAATAAAATGGTATTTATATTATTTTAACGCAATTTAAACGAGCTCAAACGTTTCGAAAAAGTTAAAACGTAACAATATTAATGTATGAATGCTGCAATGAATCCCTGCAACAAAGAGTTTCTTTTATACATACAGTCTATCAAGAATAAGTTTACACGTTGAAAATAACTAAGTACTTTCAACTTTATTACCAATAAAACAACACTTTTTACTTCCTAACACGGATTGTTTTAACTTATTTTAATGAAATACATAGCTTTGTTAAGCTTGCGAAATTCCTTAATGTTGTATGCAAACAAATCCACATGAACTTTAAAAATTTAAAAGTAGGACGCCACGTAAATGTAGAAGCCATAAATGTAGTTGTATTAGTTGATCGCTTTTGTTATATGAAAAGCTATGAAAGTGCTTACTTGACCGTAATGTAATGTACTGTAACGTCCCAATCTGTTGAGAATAGAATTTGACGGCAACGTTACGTTACATTTGTCAAGCAGTGATGGGCTGCTTGTATGTTAAATTATATTGGGGAATTTTTATCCTTTCTTTTGGCACTTTTTACACACAATTGAGAAGAGTAATTTAAAACAATTGAACAAAGTAACTTATAATAATTTGAACAAATTCAAAAATATTACAGAAAAAGTGAATCCGATTTTGAAGAATATTACTTTTTTTAATACAAAGTAACTTACGTATACTGTAATGTGAAAAAGGAATAAACTAAAAAATTAGGTTTAATAAACATTCTTAGCTGACAAGTAAACATTTTCACGCTAGTGATAAATATGCAATTATGTATGTATGTAATTCTTAGATAAAAGCAAATAGAACTTTGGATCAGCAACGACTAGTTTCCGTGGTGTAGGCCACTTAGTTAGTTAGTTTCAACATTTAATTGAGCAGTATCTTGAAAATTTGATAAACAAAAAAAGAAGGATGTCAGGTAAAATATATTTGCAATGAATTTAATTTGGTGTGTACAAATTTTGGTTACATTGATCTATCGTGAACAAGGGAGAAAGAAAAACTTTTGTATGTTGACTTTTTTTTAGCATTTATTTGATAAATGTCTTTGTACTCCATATGAGCTTTTTTGGCATTAATTTAGTATATAATTTATTGTATTTTATATTTGTAAATATGTACATATATGATTATATCATTTTTGATACTTGGATAAAAAATACTATTTAAGCCTATTTGGTACTTTTTTCAAAGCGTACACAATTCGAACATTTATAATTCCCATCATTGTGATTTAAACAGCTGTTTCTTTTCCATTTTTAGTTATTTATATACACACATTGACAAAAATATATGACACGTTTTTAAGTGTTCTATAAGTGACAAAACGCTTACATTAACGTTACATTTACATTTACGATTTCTACGGTCGGCTAATGAGGCCTTAAGAGTGCTTTAGAGTTACATTTATGTTATGAATGTTTAATATATAAAAAATACCATATTTTGACTTCAAGGAAATTTTTTTGGGAGCATAAACCATTTCATAAAGGTAAATGCTATTGTTAAGTGAGATGGTGATACAAGCAAGACTTCTAAAATTGTCAAAGAATGACTGTTGCAACAGAAATTTTAGGTAAATTAGCGATCAGCGTAAAGCCCTAATTCCAATCCAATTAAGAATTTTTGGCGAATAGTAAAAAAAGATCTGAAAAATATAATTTGACTCCGAGGAACATGTTGAATATAATATGAATGGCACCAGATTTCTCTTACATGTTTGAGTAACATTGTAGAGGTTATGGCTAATTTCTTTTAAAACGCCAAAAAAGGAGTGCATCCGGATGCTTTTATATCATTGCCTTTCTCCCATATCAGTATTTTGCATACGTTTTTCCTTTTATTAACAACGGTTTGTTAAGCTTAACGTGTGTGGTAACTAACATGTACTGCAAGTCTACTTTTAGATTTTTATGCATATACAACATATCCTCTAAAATTTTAAGCAAAAATAATTGACGATGTTATCAAGTAACTCTTTACACAAAAATTGTGTTTGCATTATGTTTCTGTAGCTTGGTGCTAAAAAGGCCAATGTCAAAATATTTACTTTTGAGATAATTGTAATCATAGTTCTGGGTGGAATTAGACTTGGCGTTTTCGCAAAATAAAAGAAAGTAAGAAAAGGAACCTAATGCAAAACATCAAAATATTGATATTGGCCGTTTCGATACTAAGCCACAGATTTAGTGGCTAATAAAGACAGACTATTAACATTAGGTATGACCTCGTTTTGCGTCTGTAACACATTTTAGTCGTTCCTTTATGGAGTTAACCAACTTTTTTAGGTCGTAATCTACCGCTACATTCTGCCACTCTTCACATTAATCTAGTTTTAAGTGATTCTTTGACTGACATTTAGCTAACCGCGAATTCTCAGTATGATTAAATTGGGTTCCGCAGTTGTCCTGGTATAATTTAAATATTGGCTTGTTGTCCCTGGGAAATCCAAGTTTCCTATCAAAGCTCATCAAATGGCTCTTAAAAATGGCTAAGTTTAATTGTGCATCCATTGTTGATTCTATAAAAGCCAAGTCTCCTATGCCCTTGCTTGAGAAACACTCCAAAATCTTAACTGACTGTTTTCCAAATTTAACAGTTGAGATGATTTTGTTCTTTTCTAGTTATGTTAAGGGTTTTCTCCACAACATCTTTTTCGCTTCATCGCAAATATGACGTTGTATCAACAGTCAAACGGTTATGAAACGTGCATGGCGTCGAAGGAAAAACACATTTCTATATTTGCTGCAGATATCAACGATTTCTTACATGCTGCTTTTGGGAGTATTTATTATTTAAAACTATCTGCCGTATCGTTTATTGAAAAACAACAACAACATTGTCCTCTTCAAGGCCTCTCGAGAGTGTTCTTGTGTAAATTTGAGGGCCTTGCTAGATTTCTAATAACTCAACCATACTCTTTACCAAATGGTCATTATAGTAAATCAACTGAAAAGCGTTGTATGATAAGGCATTTGAAGCCATTACATAAATTATGTGCAATAAAAGAATATTTACAGTGTATGCCACATAAATTCATACACTATGGTTTTGAAAAAGAATTCATGCATGTTAGGCCATTTATATTTTTGAAATTATTTAAATTGCTATTTTTATAATGTGCGTGCTATTATTTATCACAAAATATGGTACTATTGTAATTTATCTAATCTAAATATTAAAAACCAATTATGTTAAATTGTCAGAACGTACAATATCAATGCGTAATTTAAAGTCGTACAGAAAAAACCATGGGTGTTTTCACTAATTTTAAATGCCAATTAATCAAGTAGGTAAAGTGACTTTTAAATGTAATTTATCTTCAATAGATTGGTTATCTAAAGTTTCTATTAGACTTCTTTACATTTGGAAGGAGTTTGAGTGAAATAATAAAAAATTAAACTGAATAGTGAAAATGAAGGGCAGTTGGTATGTTTTCACTAAAAAAAATTAAAATTTGTACCCAAAATATCGGAAATGAATAGCTAGATTATTGCATTTTAGGTATTCATACTGCACTTTGTTCGATTAAGCGTTGAGCTCAAAAAATTGTTTATTTTTGTTTCCTACAGTTATTATTGGATAAAATGCTGGTTTTCTTGTTACTCATAAAGGCTTATATTTGATGTACAAATAAGATCTCAAAAAATTTATATACTTATAACAGCTCAGTTCACAATCTTGGGCAAATGTTCCGGCATCCGGAATTTGCACTCAAAACCCTAGTTTATATTTGCCATACTTAAGTAAATGAACAGCTGATCATAGAAATAAAAACATTGGAAAATAGACTCAAAAGATAGAAAACGCACAACATAAAAAGGTATTAAAAGAGAAAAAACCCAATAAAAAATGGACAGAGTGCACTATTTAAGAAATAAAATGGTTTGCAAAATGTGTTGCAAAATTAAGAAAAAAAAAGCTGCTCACAATTAACGGCAAATATTTACAATGATATAAATTTACCACTTAAATGCCCAATATTGTGAACTTATGTTTAGAGGTCTTTTCTATGAGCAAAATCTTCTCCGATTATGCGTTGGATTCACTTTACATGCTTGGACATGTATGTATGTATATAATAATCGTAAAAACAAATTTTTGTGTGTAATTTATCTTCATATGTGTGCAATTCATAAAGCTGCTGGTGGCAACACTGACTATATATCAATAAGTCAATTTATCGCGGTCAACAAGCTTATTCGTACGTAATTATTCGAGCCTCTCAAACTTGTATTAAAAATACTATGTCTTCCTTAACACGTTAAAGATCGCTTGCACACCGGTGGGTCACTCCGCAACAACATTACCGCCTCGCGTGCTCATGGGTGGGTACACGACATGTTTTACCTGGGACCGCTTGTACACCAGTGGGCATGATTTAAATTCAAGTTATGCACAGTAGTCCATTAGCTGGTCCCTCGAAGAGATACTGCATATAGCGGACTTAGTTAATCTGACATAGCCTAATTAAAAGAAATGCCGGTCCCTATGTTTAGTTTTGGACTTTGGGATACGGAAGAACCAGATAATTTAAAGAGTGCACTGGTCTAAGAGTGAAGCAAGACTACCCCGAAACTACCCAAAAAATCTTTATATCAACGGAAAATCGTCTTAGAGATGTAATTAAGCAAAAAGAAGGTCACACCAAAACCATGTTCAATCTACATTTTTTCTAAGACTGCTGACAATACACGAAATAAACTGTGACTTTTGTGTTTCATACGTTTTAAGTTTTCTTAAAATTACTTTTACAAATATTTAAAAACATGAACACAGTTTTAATTTAAATAAATAAGTATTGTTATAAAAATTGCGCGCTTAAATCTTTTTAATATCATCCTAAATTTTGATGCTGCAAGCGTTCAAAGTTATATCTTGAAGGCACACGAATTAAGCTGTGAGCCACTGCAGTGTGCTTTTGCAATACCCGCCTTTTGGCTAATATTGATAGATAACGTAGTTTTAATTGTTGCCGTTCTCCAAATATACAAAATTCAATATTTAGTATGAATGTAAGGCGCACACCCACTTGCCTAATTCACCCTTTTACTAAGTAATGATGTTCTTCACTACTTTATTTAAGCCTAATTTAGAAACATCTACCATTACCGTTTTGAAAATATCAAAAAATCAATATTTACTTTGAAGGGGAGGTACCATGACCACTTGTCCAATTCCGTCCACTTTAAGGCTGATGATTTGTGTTCACCACGAACCTATTTAGATCATATTCTGAAACGTTAGCTTCCGTTCCCAAGATATACAGAAATAAATATATAGTTTTATTTGAGGTACCATGCTATTTCTTCCAATTCCGTGCAATTTTTGATTGATAATTTGTATTGACTATGAATTTAATCAGACCAAATTATGAAACTTTACCTGTAACCGTTGAGATATACTAAATCAAGATATACTAAAATCAATATTTACTTTGTATGAGAGGTACCACGCCCACTTGTGCAATTTCGCACACTTTTTGACTGCTGCTTTGTACTGACTATGAACCTATTTGGGCCTTATTTACACACTTTTTTTCCAATTTGAAGATACAAAAAATATTTATTTATTTTATATTATAGTTCCTTCCAGACATACAGAGAGATACGGTAAAATTGCAGGAAAATCGGTGCAGCCGTTTTGCTGTCCATAAGGCACAAACAAACCAACAACCAAAAAACGTACTAACACACATTAATGTTTAGACTACTGTTAACAAATATGAGTAAGAATTTTCAATATAAACTTTCCTGATTTATCGATTCGGACAAATGTTTTTATTTGTAAGTTGGCAGCACAATTATTGACATCTGTATAAAATTTTACGTCAATTGGTTCATTGCTGTTGATTGACTACTAGAAAGCTTGGCGATATTGTTGGAATTCCAAATGGATCAGTCAATATCATTTAAAAAGACATTTTGCGCCTGAAAATAGTCAAATCTCGAAACACTCAATTTGTTCCAGACCATTTCGTTAAAAATTCAACCAATATTGTGCCGCAACCACGTATTCGCTCGATTTAGCACCGTGTGACTTCTTACTTGTTCAGTAAACTCAACAGATCACGTCGGGGACACGGTTTTGATTCGGTTGAAGAGATAAAAGCTGAATCGAAACTGATGGCCATTCCGGATGACGAATATAATAAATGTTTTAAAAATTGGAAAAAGTGTTGGCATAGTTGCATTGCTTCCGGGGGGATTATTTTGAGGGCGATTAATTAGATTTAGAAGAATAAATAAAGATTTCAAATGTTATAGTTAAAGTCATACTCATATTTGTACACAGTAATGAACGAAATAGATGCTTTACGTAAAACTGAGGAGGCAATCGATACTGAGAATATTTATAGAGACGAAATTGACGACATCTACTTCGCAGTTGAGGCCCTTTCGTCTAGTAAATCTTAAAGCACGTAAGATGACACAGTTGCAGCAAGCGCCAGTACCCCGAATATAGTAAAAATTTCAAATGCATCAATTCAAGTCATAGCTTAACAACAATTAACAACTATGTACTTCAATTATAGAAAGTGCATCACCCACATTTTAAGCGGTAACTAATATTCAAATGGGTGTTACTCATTCGGATTTAAGCATAACACCTATAAAAATTCCTGATTTTCTGAGAAATATTTGATCGAATTTTGTTTTCTCTTATTTGACCAAAATCTAAGTGAAGACTAAAATGTTGTTTTGTGGTCACACTACGCAATTATATTTGACCATTCTTGATAAGTCAAATAGCTACAGTGCTATTTGAGATATATTTGATACGAAACAAATATTTGATCACTGTCAAAGAAATATTTTCATAAATTTTATAAAAAAACTAAATTAACCATTCCTTTTTTATTGTTTTGTGTTGTAGAATTAAGGCATACGGAAACTTATTTATTAAACTTTAGTAATAAGTATTACTTCTATTTTAATTTGATTTTTTGGTTTTGAAATCACAAATTTAAATTTTAAATCACATTTAATTACAAATTTATGTTAAACAGCTCTTAATGGTTTATTTATATTTTTTAATTAGACAATCTCTGTATTTGGAAATCGCTAAAATTATGTATTACAAGGGGAGTGAAGTCCTAAATAGATTGAAAATAATTAATAAAATTATATTTTTGAATGTAGCCAATCTCTATATCTGGAAATCGCTAAAATTATGTATTACAAGAGGAGTGAAGTCCGAAATAGATTGAAAATAATTAATAAAATAAATGTTGTTTTTTTAACTCCATTTCTTGGAATAAACAGTGAAATATAAGTTTTGTAATCTATATCTATTTAAAAAACTAAGGGACGTTATTGGAACTTACCTTTATAGTAAGAGCAAGTAAAAGGTAACTTTAGCTGATGTGAACTTTAAAGTCACCTCCAAATTCTTTTCGATATAGCCTCCTACTAAAGTTAACTTATTTAAAATATGGCAATGCCAGAGAAAATACCAAATAGGTTCTAACAATGACGGATATTGATAAAATATATATATTTTTGACAGCTAATTATCGGTTGAGTATAATACTGAATGATCTTTTTTCGGTTATTTCAGAAAAATAGGTATAAAAATTCCATTTAAAAAATTTTTTTAGTTTGGTTTTTTAATTACTTTACAAAAATGAAAGCGATGTTTAAGTTTTGTTTGTTATTTTTTTATTTTTTATTTTTATTTTTACTGCAATAAAAAACGCACTTATTTTAACAAAACGTTTTTCGTGAAATATTTATCAAATGTGATCGTGGCTTAATTGGATACGATTTCAAGATTTATTCACAGCTATAGAGACAAATTTGTCCGATATTGAAGCCTCATCGATTATCAAACATTTGTCTCAAACAAATAATAACTGTAGAGTAGCTTGTCATATAACAAAGGAAAACTAAAGACCAGATATAAAGAAAAACAATTGGGGGATTCACAAAGTGTCATAAGATAAGTAAGTCCTATAATAATAGCATAAAAAACTATTACGAAACTGTTGTGAACAACCTTTTCACTATACTGGTGCTATTTGAATTTGTAAGTAAAACAATAAAAATTCTGGATAAGACAAATAGCAAAACGTTATCCAGGCATGAAGAAATTTTTTTATATAAAATAATTTTTTTTTTTTTTATATTATTTATTTTTAAAAATACTACAACACAAAAAAGACAGCATAGAAAGATTTATTATTTTAAGACACTTTTTATTTAAAAAATAACAAAAATATATTTAAACCATTTTAAAATTTTAGAACATTATGACACTATAGCATACTTTGTGAATACCCCAAATATTTTCATTCAGTTTTTAAACAAAAATCAGTAAAGAAAGCCTACGTGGAATGCTGAGTTTAAGCGATTTTACAATAATACAATGTTGAAGTTACAATGACTCAATAGATAGTTGGGATCCTATCTTATTATACCATATTGATGGCAAATTAGATTCATAATCAGTAATACTGTGGCATATGGAGAGGTATGATGGAGAAACTCCCACTTTTTCATAAGTAATAAAATTTATGAGGGGCTGTTTGCTAGGGGTAGAAGAATCTCAGCAACCTAAACACAATACAAAACCTATGTAGAGCAAAGCTATAGCAATCACTACAATAACAGAATGTTGTCAGTTATGAAAAGGCAGTCACATTTTATCAACAATTCAAGTCTTTAAGTACAAACGAACGCAGAAAATTGGTCACGACAAATAAATTTTGTTTTAATTATTTTAAAGAAAAACATTTCTCCAAAGGTTGTAAGTCAGGTTCATGCAAAATTTATAATTTAAAGCATCAGAGAATGGAAATCATTCTTCAATAAGCATAAATTTAAGTTAAGTTTCATTACAAAATCTTGCGCTCAACATTTACGACTATAGCGTTCTTTTGACAAAACTTTACTTCACGTTGTAGGTAACAGCAACCCTAATTATTCAAAGGGTAAAGTTCAGCTCAAAATATTTGTCCCTAAAATGAATAAAATTATATAAACAATCGTATTGTTTTTCAAATTTGACACAATTTATACCTTCACACACAATTTATGCCACCGACCTAGAATACTTTAACTTCGCGAAGGATAGTCATCTTGTCGCGATGCGAAGGCTTCATGTAAGGACCCATGGGGCTGATCTTGCAGGGCATCCCATACCAGAGTGGCTCATGGCGAGCACTACACTAAAAACTACCCCTGTCTGAGAGCATGTTTTTGTTTTCCCCTATGGGGCGGTTATCAGACGTTACCTTCTTGATGATCTTTCTCCAATCCATGGTCAAGGTTGGACATAAAGTAGGTATGGTCTATTGAATCCTCGGATTCCTCTGTCCATCATCAAATTATCCTGAAATCCATCAGCGTCTGTTTCAATAGTGGGCGGCTTGGTGGTCTGTCTGCTTCCAGAGAGACGGCAGTTATCTACAACATGGCGGTTATGTGCAGAACGCACTTCTGTCTTTCCGCGAAGAGTAAGGAAAAGTCGAGTTCAATGTATCCGGCCGGTGACATCATAATCTCCGGAGACTCTATTCTCACGACGACGTCCTTGGGTCGTGGTGAATCGAATGCTACCTAGGTCTAAGTTAGTCAGATGGGGACACTAGATAAGGTTAGGCAGAATGCTACTGGTATCGAACCTAAAGCAGAAGGAAAGGTGCTTCTGAATTCTGAAGCAAGCCACTCTAAAACTGCCTTGGCTCGCGCCGATAAAGCACCAGCGAAACCGACTGCTTCCGGCCCTGCTATCCGGAAACCTCAGTTTCAGGTAATCCAGTGCGAATAATTCTTCGGTTTCTCAAACTTACCCCCCCGTCAGTGAAGGAAATGCTACCAAGTCTCCGATTTCTGGATTCATGGATAAGTTAGGCAAGAAGCTACCAGAATCCTTAACTTTGTGGTACTTGCTTTCCTTAACTGGAACGAATCGTATTTGGTCGAACAGCCTAAGAATCCCCCTCTGGCGTCAAAATGCACGCCTAAACGCAACGTTCGGAAGATAAGGATTAGAGGCAGGGCTAACAGCGTGGGACTAAACGTCCAAAGCCCCAGACAACAATAGAGTTGGCTTATAGTGAGTTGGCCAAAGGTTATTTCATACGTGCTATCATTGATAGGAGTGACTCTGATGGAAGAAGCTGATGGGAGTGTTCTGGAGAGTCCAAATGGAAAACCCAGTTCCTTCCCCTCAGTTATACGACGCTGGATGGTATCGCGGTCGCGGTATTCTCATGGCCTGCTCAAACGTGCGATCAGTCTTGATTCCAAAGCAGGCGATCGGCGATAGAGTCGATGAGATTCCACGATGGCCTAGAGTTATTGCCCGATGCCTGACGAGCCATCAGAAAAGGAGATCGTGGATCATCCCCTCATATGATTGGATGGTTTTCAGGGTTTCCGCGTTGGGTGGTTCATCCTGTTCTCCTTCATCTCCTTCATCCTATTCTCCTGCTGAACAAGGAGCCTCTTCCAAATATGCGAAAGAAAGGTGGGAAGATGTACTACGGATTCGAGTAGATCTTTTTACTGGTCTAACGGGGAGGCAGAAAAAAACCGTTTCAGGACGAGAAGGATTCTGCTTTGAAGGATATATCTTGCGACGAGACCAATATTTATTTTGATTAAGAAGAAACACTCTTAGGTGATATTGTTGATCAAATGAACGAAGTGGTTGACGAGGACGAAGGTAACTCAGATTATCCTTCTCTATTCCAAAGCGCTATTCCATCCTGGTTCCAAATATATGTGCGTGGGCGAACGTTGCGCTGTACACCTAGGAATTCCAAAAGGATTTTTGACACGGTGGTTAAGCCTATACTTATGTATGATGCGATAGTCTGGTGGGGGTCTTTAGAGAAGTCCACGTATAGCAGGATCTCTAACTAATACACACAAGATGATACATGTAATGAACTATGATGCTTTAAAATATTTCTGTAGAGACGTTAATAATCTCAGAGATTTCCAAACCCTAATATATTTTGCTGCAAACACAATACTACAATTAAATGAACAGCCTGTATCTAGAAATCCGAATCGAATAACACAAAACCACAAACCAAATGGCAAAAACGAATTGAAGCTAAACACAACTAGAATGGAGCCTGGTAGACTAACACAATATAATAATGGAAATATATCCAGGAATCTACTTAGACATATCAGTAGAATAACAAGAAGTTCCACTGAGAACACCTAGGAATTAGCAGATAGATATAAACAAAGACTATTCATATATTCTCCGAGACTTCGGAGATACAACGAGAACTATGTACGTAGAATAGGTAATATAAACTTTATAAATAGCGTAAAACTTTTCTACAGAACACTGACTTAGAAAGATGTCAACATTGTTCCACCAACAAAAGAACAAATTACAGACTTCTGGAAAAATATATGGTCAATACCATCAAAACATAAGAAAGATAGCACCTGGATAACCAAAGAAGAGCAAAGATATGGAAATATAATACAACAAGGCGACATTATGATAACAGCAGAAGAGCTAACTGAAACCATCAAGGACACTCATAGCTGGAAATACCCAGAAATAGACTACCTAACGAATTATTGGTACACAACTTTCCCATCAACTCACGCAAAATTGACAAGCATAATAAATAGACTTATACAGAACCCAAATAATTGACCAGATTTTATAATAGAAGGACTCACATTTATTAAGCCAAAGAACGAAAACAACCAAAACCCATCTAACTGTCGTCCGAAAACATGCCTCCCTACATTCTGTAAAATTATTACATCGCTGATAAGCAATATAATATACAATCACCTCATGTAGAACAACATCCTAACCAGTGAATAAAAGGAATGCAGAAAATAGAGTCAAGGCTGCAAAGGACAACTTATAACAGATACTGTTATTATGCAACAAGCCATCAAAGAAAAACTAAATCTGCATACTAGCTATATAGATTACAAAAAAGCCTTTGACATGGTACTACACTCATCCCATATTTGTTAACTTTCTAGAAAATATGATGGAAAAATGGAAGACACGGATTATGCTCAGGACGAAAACTGAAACAATAGAGACCAGCAAGATCCAGATCAAAATGTAATGTAAATGTAAAACACAACACGTAGAACGGTGGCAGTGGATAGCCACGGATGGAACAACAATAATAAACAATGAAATACTAAACAGAATGAAGAAAAGTGAAAACTATAAATATCTGGGGATATAGCAACATATACGAATAGACCACGCGAAGAAATATCTTAAATACCACTTCATAAACCGCCTTAAATCTTTAATGAAGACTTATCTAAACTCTAGAAACTTTTTTAAAGCCATCAATACATATGTCATACCAGTACTTAACTACTCATTCAGAATCATTAAATGGACTTAACCAGACCTGCAGAATATTGTGATCGTAATACGGAAGATACTCACACAGCACAGAAAACACCACACAAAATCAAGCAAAGAACGATATAAAGGTAAAGGTACTTCATGCTAGACAAAGGAAAAACATTAGGCAATTATTTCATGTAAACCCAAACACCCTATATAAACTCGTAGTACTTGTAGATAGAGGATATACATCACTCAATCTATCTAAGGTGAACGAAATTATTGTGATACCATCAATCCATGATAAGACATCAACATGTTCCGAAAAAGAAATACACGGAAAACATCCTAAAATAATGGGTTATATTAACGTTGACTCTGGAAATTCATACCTGCGGCTGAAACGAGGAGAACTTCAACATGAGACAGAGGGGTTCAACATCGTCATTCAAGATCAAATTATTGCAACTAGTAACCATCTCAAATATGTTGTGAAGGATGGAAGATGCTGAAAATGCAATGGTTAATAAAGAATGTCGATCAAATTATTTCTGGATGCCAAATTCTGGTAGGTACGCACTACACAGAGCAACACAATACTGTGGCAAAAATGATCCACCAACATATACTAAGAAACCAATTAGGCGACACTAACAACCAACCATATTATCAATATCAACCAGACGCGATTAGAGAGAATTATAATTTTAAATTGTACTGGGATATTAGCGTTCAAACAGACAAAACCATATATAACAATGGACCTGATATAATTTTAATTCACAAAAAGGAAAAAAAACACGTATCTAATCGAGATAAGTGCGCCAGGAGACAGCAACATACAGAGAAAATATGTAGAGAAGTTAACGAAATACGAAGAATTGCCAATTGAGGTCAAGCGAATATGGAAACGAAAATCGGTAATTATTGTACCGTTTGTAATACTCGGCAACGGGAATTTTCCACAAGTCATTTACACTAAAACTGACTAAGATAAAAATATCAGAAATTATAAGCCAAAATATCCTGAAGGCTGTCGTATTAAAGACATGCAATATCGTCAATAATAATAATAATAATAATAATAATAATAATAATAATAATAATAATAATAATAATAATAATAATAATAATAATAATAATAATAATAATAATAATAATAATAATAATAATAATAATAATAATAATAATAATAATAATAATAATAATAATAATAATAATAATAATAATAATAATAATAATAATAATAATAATAATAATAATAATAATAATAATAATAATAATAATAATAATAATAATAATAATAATAATAATAATAATAATAATAATAATAATAATAATAATAATAATAATAATAATAATAATAATAATAATAATAATAATAATAATAATAATAATAATAATAATAATAATAATAATAATAATAATAATAATAATAATAATAATAATAATAATAATAATAATAATAATAATAATAATAATAATAATAATAATAATAATAATAATAATAATAATAATAATAATAATAATAATAATAATAATAATAATAATAATAATAATAATAATAATAATAATAATAATAATAATAATAATAATAATAATAATAATAATAATAATAATAATAATAATAATAATAATAATAATAATAATAATAATAATAATAATAATAATAATAATAATAATAATAATAATAATAATAATAATAATAATAATAATAATAATAATAATAATAATAATAATAATAATAATAATAATAATAATAATAATAATAATAATAATAATAATAATAATAATAATAATAATAATAATAATAATAATAATAATAATAATAATAATAATAATAATAATAATAATAATAATAATAATAATAATAATAATAATAATAATAATAATAATAATAATAATAATAATAATAATAATAATAATAATAATAATAATAATAATAATAATAATAATAATAATAATAATAATAATAATAATAATAATAATAATAATAATAATAATAATAATAATAATAATAATAATAATAATAATAATAATAATAATAATAATAATAATAATAATAATAATAATAATAATAATAATAATAATAATAATAATAATAATAATAATAATAATAATAATAATAATAATAATAATAATAATAATAATAATAATAATAATAATAATAATAATAATAATAATAATAATAATAATAATAATAATAATAATAATAATAATAATAATAATAATAATAATAATAATAATAATAATAATAATAATAATAATAATAATAATAATAATAATAATAATAATAATAATAATAATAATAATAATAATAATAATAATAATAATAATAATAATAATAATAATAATAATAATAATAATAATAATAATAATAATAATAATAATAATAATAATAATAATAATAATAATAATAATAATAATAATAATAATAATAATAATAATAATAATAATAATAATAATAATAATAATAATAATAATAATAATAATAATAATAATAATAATAATAATAATAATAATAATAATAATAATAATAATAATAATAATAATAATAATAATAATAATAATAATAATAATAATAATAATAATAATAATAATAATAATAATAATAATAATAATAATAATAATAATAATAATAATAATAATAATAATAATAATAATAATAATAATAATAATAATAATAATAATAATAATAATAATAATAATAATAATAATAATAATAATAATAATAATAATAATAATAATAATAATAATAATAATAATAATAATAATAATAATAATAATAATAATAATAATAATAATAATAATAATAATAATAATAATAATAATAATAATAATAATAATAATAATAATAATAATAATAATAATAATAATAATAATAATAATAATAATAATAATAATAATAATAATAATAATAATAATAATAATAATAATAATAATAATAATAATAATAATAATAATAATAATAATAATAATAATAATAATAATAATAATAATAATAATAATAATAATAATAATAATAATAATAATAATAATAATAATAATAATAATAATAATAATAATAATAATAATAATAATAATAATAATAATAATAATAATAATAATAATAATAATAATAATAATAATAATAATAATAATAATAATAATAATAATAATAATAATAATAATAATAATAATAATAATAATAATAATAATAATAATAATAATAATAATAATAATAATAATAATAATAATAATAATAATAATAATAATAATAATAATAATAATAATAATAATAATAATAATAATAATAATAATAATAATAATAATAATAATAATAATAATAATAATAATAATAATAATAATAATAATAATAATAATAATAATAATAATAATAATAATAATAATAATAATAATAATAATAATAATAATAATAATAATAATAATAATAATAATAATAATAATAATAATAATAATAATAATAATAATAATAATAATAATAATAATAATAATAATAATAATAATAATAATAATAATAATAATAATAATAATAATAATAATAATAATAATAATAATAATAATAATAATAATAATAATAATAATAATAATAATAATAATAATAATAATAATAATAATAATAATAATAATAATAATAATAATAATAATAATAATAATAATAATAATAATAATAATAATAATAATAATAATAATAATAATAATAATAATAATAATAATAATAATAATAATAATAATAATAATAATAATAATAATAATAATAATAATAATAATAATAATAATAATAATAATAATAATAATAATAATAATAATAATAATAATAATAATAATAATAATAATAATAATAATAATAATAATAATAATAATAATAATAATAATAATAATAATAATAATAATAATAATA